>JAMPIV010001390.1:467500-778604 GCA_024509875.1 Oreohelix idahoensis | reverse complement strand
ACGCAAGCTGACCTATATTTACTATTCCATTCATGTATTTTTTTTATAACACTAAGGTTTACAATAAACGAAAGACAGACAGACTAAGGAGAGAAAGAACGGGCGGGGCCTGAAAGCCGGAACGCAGGCAATACTACCACAGTCTCGCGAAACAATTAATGCCCACCCTAACACGGTGTAAGGACACAAGCACATAACTTTTTTTCAAATCGACAGTGCTAAAAAAACTACCCATACGAGAGTTAGGTTTTAAAAAACTACAAAACGCTTGATTCAGGAAACATGAACATACTGTTTTATGTCTTGAAACTGACAGTACACAGAAACCATAAAGTTTGGAAGTGAGGAGGGTGGTGCAAACAGCACGACCTATTATTCTTCTCTCTCTCACCTATCTTCTACAACAGTTGTTACAGCGTCAGACAGACTACACCAATATACATATTACGTATATTTCTATCACTCACAGGCACGCACATACACGTGACGACAGGTAAACACACAGACGTGGGAAAACTATAACAATGATATATATATATATCTAGAACGAGCTGACCAAACACGATTATTAAGTTCAAGAGCGATTTTATTATCAGGAAAAAATCGGCTCACAACATCAAAGAAAGTACATCAAGGAAAATACATATACACATAGTCATAAAAATCAAGGAAATGTTGCAAGGATGATAGCCCCGTTATAGTGTTAACTCTAGGTTTAGCCCGGCCCCGTTAAGAGAACAGATGATGGCGCCCGAGTCACAGATACATAGGGTTTGAGTCTAAGAGTTTTTCTTTGTTTTATCTCGTAATTATATGCACAGAGTTTGGAAAAAAAAAATCTGATTTAACCTAAGACAAAAACACAAGAACTCTAGCCTTAGCAACAAATTATGCAGATTGAAAAAAAAAATTAGGACAGCAACAGGGTGTCAAAGATAAAATAGTGAAAAATATCACTCAAACCAGCGTACACTCATTCATTCCGCCATGGCTTCTCACACTTGTACTCACGACTTTGCTTGCTGCCTCTTGGAACACATTGATTTTAGATTTTCACACAGACTCAAAAAAATGCAGTCTTCTGCCAAGAAGTCCCCAGTTCCAAAAGACGTATTTAACTTGGAGTCTCCGGGAACGACTACTTGGGTATGCAAATTTGTTCAAATGTCTGATTAAGTCACCTAACAATTATTCCAGGCGCGGGAGTTAGCAGAGCACAGTGTCAATAGCGTAGGTTTCTAAAAAAAATGATGAATGTCAGGTCGGTGCCTTCCCTCAGTATAGGATTCACTTTAGTCACACCACAGATTTGTCCACAAGATATATATATATATAGTCGGGAAATGTTAGTTAATATTCACGCCCCCAGGCAGCAAATTATATAGAGTTTCTAGAAGAAATTAAGTGCTGGCTCCAAGGTCCAGTATTTATCATTACAGTCTTTGAAAACCCGTTATAGGGATATTAGTATTTCTGTCTAACTTGCACCGTCAGATCAGTGTTACTTGAGAAAACCCACGTGGTTCAAAATAAGGACTGTCTATTTCTTCACAAGTATGGAAAACTACTACTAGGTGCTGGTAAAGTTAGGGTCACCCCAAAAACTTTCACTGTGTGGAGGAAAAATAACACATATAATATAATAAACAGAATCTGTACTGGTTAAAACTTACATTTAAACTTGCAAGCAGAGAGCTTTGCTTATCATTTAAACTTCCCGTGACGTAAGTTATATTTAAAAATCAGCAATCCTCATAAATTAAGAACACGTGCGTATTCCGTCACCATTCATGAGGCTGGATTCTAGAGTTTATACGTTAGTTTAGAAAAATACACTCGACTGAGTATTAGCAGTTAAATTAAATTCATAAATAGCTACAATTGCCGTTATAAGCTAGAAATTTTAATTTTATTCTGCTTTCCACTGAATGCTTCCCTAGAAAATATAATAGCCTACCACTTTATTTCTCTTCTGCGCTAAAGAAATAGATTAAAATGAATTAAGCGATTTAACACTTTAACACTCACAAAATCTATATATCTATCATATTAATTACCTCAACCACAGAATTACAGGTAGTCGCACAACTTAAGAATAAAAATGCTGAAAATATTTCTGGAAGTCTAGAAGTTCGACAAATTGCCGAAACAAACTGAGATCTTCGCTAACAGCTATTCTGTTTTCGAGCAACCTATCTACTGTGGAGTCTATGAGCGAGAATGAAATTAAAGTTTCAAACTTGGCCAATATCTTAAAATCAGACAAAGGGCCCACACTTATTTCGCCAAGCGAAATTATCTCCCCTACTCCCAACATTTACGTCCGCTTAACGCGTGTCGTAACTGTCACCTACTGACCACGATGTACGCGTGTCAGTTTCAAATCCCAGACAGCCTGACTCCATTGCAGGGCAGTTTTCACACTACAGCTGACCATGGCCCACCGTGAGCGCCGTGTCAGTTTGGGATTTTCCAGACAAATGTCTGGATACTGACCGGTGCAGATGTAAAGTATCACACCTCACCGGGACTTATGCCGAGAAGAAGCTCGCGCGCTCGGTGAGAATGTAGACGATTTGCTACGTCCTATGTTCAGCGAACCGACTTATCACGCCTTCTGACGCCCTGCAGCCCTGACATCTACGTAATATCGTCCTAGCGCGATTCTCAGTTTTAGAGAAAGGAAAACAGGTAAAGTTTGCGAATTATATGAAAATAATAATATCAAAACGAATGGATGAAAAATATACAGGAAAAAGGAAATACAGAGATAATAAAAGAGAGAATTCGGGTGAAAGAAATAGGAAGAAGATGTAGGAAATTAAATGAATATAAACCCTACGTGACAGAGCCTCCCCCCTTTAAGATATGGAAGCACTCCATGTCTACGTTATGGAGTTTAATTTCCTATAACCGTAGCTTAGGGGTGTCTGTCTTCTTCCCTCTCCTCTTCCCCCTCCATCTCTGTCCTCGTCCCTGAGGAGTTGTCTAAGTTTTGCCCTCTCGGCCATATTATGTCAGTGACTGAGACTAGTGGAGAAAGAAAATAGGAAAAAGGATACACTGACTCCTACCACTTACGAGAAAAAAATGTACCAAAAATTCAAAAGATGATATCCTTAACCCTGGGATACCTCCTCCAAAGTAAAATCTAACTATCGCTGCTATTATCGGCACTAAAGCACTTAATGCAAAACACGACTACGCCAACTAAATGGTAGTTAAGATTACTTCTGAAAAATAAGTTGCTACAGTGGAAAAGCAAAATTATATTGCAAAAATTAAAGAGAAAAATAATCCCTTAATTTTTAAAAATCCACTATAAGTTCGCCCCTGAAGTCAGATCGGGTAAGGGAGGGAATTAATCTGGACAAAAAGTCCGAAACACACTCCTTAACTTAGTTCAAACGCCGTTCTGCCTCAGTACCCAGTGAATGTTATACACTCACCACTTTACCAGCATTTAGTATTACAATCAGCAGTTAACATATATCCCGACAAAATCAACCTGTAACCAAAATGTATATTATTCAAAGATGCTGTGGAAAAAAAAACTTATTAGTTTGTGTGGTCAGCACGCCCTTAAACAGATCGTTAGTCTAGGGGATACATTATTTTTAAAAATATAACAACTCACAAGACATCACACTCTTACTCTATTTCAGAATAAAGAATCTTAAGTTCAAAATCCAGATAGACGAGTACACATTTGTCGTACTCGTCTTCCTATTCTAAGTTCAAAGACCGGAAACGAGCCCTCATTTGTCGTAGAATTTCGATAGGAGAATTAAGACTAGGTTTGGTCCCTTCTGAATAGGTTTGAATAGGTGATAGACTCAGTGAGAGTTAGTGAAAGGTAATAGAATTTCCACACACGTGAGATGATAGATTTTGATATAGTGACTGTCTCTGAAAGCGAAAAGAATTCTTCTCTCTCTCACCTATCTTCTACAACAGTTGTTACAGCGTCAGACAGACTACACCAATATACATATTACGTATATTTCTATCACTCACAGGCACGCACATACACGTGACGACAGGTAAATACACAGACGTGGGAAAACTATAACAATGATATATATATATATCTAGAACGAGCTGACCAAACACGATTATTAAGTTCAAGAGCGATTTTAATATCAGGAAAAATCGGCTCACAACATCAAAGAAAGTACATCAAGGAAAATACATATACACATAGTCATAAAAATTCAAGGAAATGTTGCAAGGATGATAGCCCCGTTATAGTGTTAACTCTAGGTTTAGCCCGGCCCCGTTAAGAGAACAGATGATGGCGCCCGAGTCCCAGATACATAGGGTTTGAGTCTAAGAGTTTTCTTTGTTTTATCTCATAATTATATGCACAGAGTTTGAAAAAAATCTGATTTAACCTAAGACAAAAACACAAGAACTCTAGCCTTAGCAACAAATTATGCAGATTGGAAAAAAATATTAGGACAGCAACAGGGTGTCAAAGATATAATAGTGAAAATATCACTCAAACCCGCGTACACTCATTCATTCCGCCATGGCCTCTCATACTGGTACTCACGACTTTGCTCGCTGCCTCTTGGAACACACTGATTTTAGATTTTCACACAGACTCAAAATAATGCAGTCTTCTGCCAAGAAGTCCCCAGTTCCAAAAGACGTATTTAACTCGGAGTCTCCGGGAACGACTACTTGGGTGTGCAAATTTGTTCAAATGTCTGATTAAGTCACCTAAAATTATTCCAGGCGCGGGAGTTAGCAGAGCACAGTGTCAATAGCGTAGGTTTCTAGAAATGATGAATGTCGGGTCGGTGCCTTCCCTCAGTATAGGATTCACTTTAGTCACACCACAGATTTGTCCACAAAAATATATATATATATATATATATATATATATATATATATATATATATATTATATATATATATATATATATATATATATATATATATATATATATATATATATATATATCGGGAAATGTTAGTTAATACTTGAAGAATTTCGCGCCACCAGGCAGAAAAATTACGTAGAGTTTCTAGAAGAAATTAAGATCTGGCTCCAAGGTCCAGTATTTATCATTACAGTCTTTGAAAACCCGTTATTGGGATATAGTATTTCTGGCTAACTCGGGTTGCATATGCACTGTTTAGACCAGTGGTACTTAAAAAACCCACGTGGTTCAAAATAAGGACTGTCTATTTCTTCACAAGTATGGAAACTACTACTAGGTGCTGGTAAAGTTAGGGTCACCCCAAAACTTTCACTGTGTGGAGGAAAAATAACACATATAATATAATAAACAGAATCTGTACTGGTTATAACTTACATTTAAACTTGCAAGCAGAGAGCTTTGCTTATCATTTAAACTTCCCGTGACGTAAGTTATATTTAAAAATCAGCAATCCTCATGAATTAAGAACACGTGCGTATTCCGTCACCATTCACGAGGCTCGATTCTAGAGTTAATACGTTAGTTTAGAAAAATACACTCGACTGAGTATTAGCAGTTAAATTAAATACATAAATAGCTACAATTGCCGTTATAAGCTAGAAATTTAATTTTATTCTGCTTTCCACTGAATGCTTCCCTAGAAAATATAATAGCCTACCACTTTATTTCTCTACTGCGCTAAAGGAACAGATTAAAATGAATTAAGCGATTTAACACTTTAACACTCACAAAATCTATATATCTATCACATTAATTACCTCAACCACAGAATTACAGGTAGTCGCACAACTTAAGAATAAAAATGCTGAAAATATTTCTGGAAGTCTAGAAGTTCGACAAATTGCCGAAACAAACTGAGATCTTCGCTAACAGCTATTCTGTTACGAGCAACCTATCTACTGTGAGTCTATGAGCGAGAATGAAATTAAAGTTTCAAACTTGGCCAATATCTAAAAATCAGACAAAGGGCCCAAACTTATTTCGCCAAGCGAAATTATCTCCCCTACTCCCAACATTTACGTCCGCTTAACGCGTGTCGTAACTGTCACCTACTGACCACGATGTACGCGTGTCAGTTTCAAATCCCAGACAGCCTGACTCCAATGCAGGGCAGTTTTCACACTACAGCTGACCATGGCCCACCGTGAGCGCCGTGTCAGTTTGGGATTTTCCAGACAAATGTCTGGATACTGACCGGTGCAGATGTAAAGTATCACACCTCACCGGGACTTATGCCGAGAAGAAGCTCGCGCGCTCGGTGAGAATGTAGACGATTTGCTACGTCCTATGTTCAGCGAACCGACTTATCTCGCCTTCTGACGCCCTGCAGCCCTGACATCTACGTAATATCGTCCTAGCGCGATTCTCAGTTTTAGAGAAAGGAAAACAGGTAAAGTTTGCGAATTATATGAAAATAATAATATCAAAACGAATGGATGAAAAATATACAGGAAAAAGGAAATACAGAGATAATAAAAGAGTAAATCGGGTGAAAGAAATAGGAAGAAGATGTAGGAAATTAAATGAATATAAACCCTACGTGACATCAGACAACCCCAAAATCAGAATCGCTCAGTGGCAGATTTTAAAACCACCATTGTACGGGAAAGAGGTCCTCATGTTAAATCCTATTTGATTGGATAGAAGTTAATGTAAGGCTAAACACGATTAGTCGGGCTATAAATACTATCTTTTGTTGTTAGGGGAGACGGAAGGAAGGGTACTTTTTTTGAAAAGCTGTGTAAACATGGCACGATTGGTTAGACCCGCCAATATAGTCAATCAGAGGCGTCAGGTCAGCACCACATTTGCAAATAAACTTACTAAAGAACCAGTGCGTTGAGCGCCAGTGCATATTTTTCTAAATAAAAGCTTGGGACATCGGCAGATCGAAATTGTGCTATATTCATTGCCAGTCAACGTAACTGTGTATTATTCCATGAATTGTGGTAAGCTTGAAATATTTGATATCTTTTTAATGAAAATTGAATGTAAATTGATAATTTATGTCTGTATATATGTGTGGTTCAGTAGCGAACATGAGGTAAAGCCTATATGGTGCTCCAACCTGAACAGAAGGTGTCGGAGGAAAGTAAAACTACATGGAATTGCCAAACAGTACACTGACACCTATCTTATTGACTAGAAAGAAATAATGCTGGAATTGCAGAGGCGTAGTAACCATTAGGGAGGAGTATACTAGTGAAAATTGTTTCAGATGAAGATAGCAGTTGGCCTACCGCTCTGAACTCAGTGTTTGTTATGTATTGTGTTCAGTCTGGAAATTTATTATAAATTAGTTCTGAAATAGGAGGTACAACCTTCTTGTTTCAGGGACCGTGGTCCTAAAGTTATTGAGCAGCACCTGGTCTGAGCTTTGCTGAACCTAGAGGCTGACAGCATACTCCTGGGTCCAGATAGTGACCAGTGAGGTGTCTCCAGAACACAGGGAGGCTATCGAGCAGAGGAGTCTTTTCCTGCCGCCATCACGAAAGATAAGCGTCTGTGGCCAGAGGAGCTCAACATTATGCCCCCCTCAAAATCTGACTTTATAATAAAACAGAGGGAAAATACAGTGTTTAAATTGATAGGAACTGCGAACTTTTCCCCATACTATTTCCAAGATAAACAAACACTTGAAGTCATGATGACAAATAACAACATAGCTTGAAAAAACAAAACCAGTATTACCTCATATTACTACTACACAACTGACACACATAGGATTATATTAAATATATATATATTTGAAAATTTACCAGTGACTCATTTAAGGTAGTCTTATAGAGTGTTAAATGTGTGTGAGTGTCACAGTGTTGTACAGTGTTGTGGAATAAATTAAATTGTTTATCTGTCTGTTGTTGTTGTGACTTACACTTCATCATTTACATAACCCTAGACATTTAACGTAGTCATCACAATATTCCAGAATAATTCTGACTGAGGTATAATGTGGTAGCAAGTAAGGTTATCTGTAAAACACTACACCTATTAGATACAGATACCTTCACAGCTGATCTCAGTCAGTACACTAAGTCCCCTATAAATATTTATATCATCCCACTTTACCACTTATATTGGGGGCTCGCTCCAGGGATATTGAACTTTCTCCTGTTATAGATATTGGGAATAATAAGAATTAAAAGGTATCCTTGGGTGAAAATAAATAACGTTGAGCTCTCGGTGCCTGTGGTGTCTTTGGATAAGTAATATCAGATTATATTGTTTAGTTAGGCATTACATAAATTTACCTGTTAGAAAATGGCGGACCTGGCCAAATTTCGATCTGCTGCTGTACAGACTGCGAAAGAGTTAGGAAAAGACGGGCAAATTATGATTGCTTATGTCACTGCTGAATGTGACAAATATATTGAACGGGAAGAAAGAAGATTAGAAAAAGAGGCCGAAAGAAAGTTAGAGGCTGAAAAGGAAATTAAGAAGTTACAGTTTGAGGCTGAGGCTGAGACTAAGAGGCTGCAGGCTGAGGCTAAGAAACTGGAAGCAGAAGAAAGAAGATTGACTGCAGAGAGGGAAGCAGAAAAGGAGGAGAAGAGATTACAAAGGGAACATGAGTTACGACTAAGGGAGTTTAAGTTTCAAGGCCATGCTCCTGAAAATGGTGCCAGTCCCTTTACCTCTGATGCCACGGCTAGTCAGGGAGCCTCAACCTCAGCTATGAATTTTCATTTAGATCCTTTTGTTGAGAAAGACGATGATATTGAGAGCTATCTAAATAGATATGAACTATTAGCTACCACATATGGGTTAGAGAGAGAAAGGTGGAGCTTAAAGTTCTCTCAAGGTCTTCGTGGTGCAGCTTATGACGTTTTTGCCAAAATGAGCAGAGGTGATCAGGAAAATTATGACATGCTAAAGCAGGCTCTTTTGTTAAGATATGAAAAGAACGCAGAATTTTATAGGAAAAAAATTTAGGAATGCTAAACTACTGTCAGGGGAAACCTATCACCAGTTCTCTGCACGGTTAGAGACATACTTGGAGAAATGGACTTCTCTGGGGAAAACCCAAGATCTTAAGGAAATGGGCCTTACAGAACAATTAAGAGAGTCCATGGCTCCAGACCTGAGAAAGTTTCTCATGGAACAAGGTGCAGAGAGGCTGGGTGAGTTGCTAAATGTTGCGGAAAGGTATCAAGCAGCTCAGGCAGAGGTATCAGGTAATAAAAAGAAACAGGTGGATAATTTTAGGGCACCACAGAACTTTAATAAATTTGATCCTAGAGATCAAAACAAAGGTAAGCACCAATTTGATAGGCCACGGTATGACAATAAAAATAAAACCCCACAATTCGATGAAAGGAAATATGATGAAAGAAAATCTTTCAACCAAGGAAAAAGGTGGTGTAAAAATTGTAAGATGAACAATCATGACACTGACCATTGTAGAAGGAAACCTCCTCATTGTGCTGCTATGACATCTGGGAAAAAGGAAAAAAGGTCAAACCTGCAGAACTACAGGAACCATTACACCCCCCAGTGTGTGAAGATGTCATCTGTAATGGTGTCACTATAAAGTGTTTATATGATACCGGTTTAGATTACGATTCCGTTGTGAGTTCTCACCTGGTGCAGGCCGATCAATACAACACAGAAACAGTGGAGATTCAAACTGCAACCAAGGATGTAGCTACCATGACACTTCCCGTCGCTCGGATAAAGGTGAAAACGCGATATGTGGAAGGAATCATAAAAGCAGCAGTGATAAATGAGCCAATCTACCCTCTGATATTGGGGTGTAGATATGTCTTCTTGGGGAATCCCAAGAGACCTGTGATATTGGCAACAGTGCAGACCAGATCACAGTCTAAAAAGGAGGAGGATAATCCAATAAATACTCATCCAGATGAGATGAGGAAAGCACAGGCGGAGGACAAAACACTCAAGCCATGTTTCAAGAAGTTGCCCAAATCTCATACACCTCCAGGCAAGGGAGAATTTTATATGAAGAACAAACTGATTTATAGGAAGGCTGGATCTGAATCCAATGGTCACGGACAGCTGGTCCTTCCCACTTCATATAGGACTAAAGTGTTGGAACTAGGGCATGCGATTCTCTTCAGTGGTCATATGGGGATCAGCGCAACAGGACAGCGTATAGCTTGTCACTATTTCTGGCCAGGAATAACTGAAGATATCAAACGATATGTAAAATCCTGTCCAGAGTGCCAACGAGTAGCACCTAAACATTGGACTGCACCAGCAACTCTGGGGGAAATGCCCATAGTGGGAACACCCTTTGAGAGAGTTGCCGTGGATCTTGTGGGACCTCTCACCCGAACCAAGAGAAGGAACAGCTACATTCTGACTCTGGTGGACACTTGTTCTATGTGGGGAGAGGCGGTAGCCCTGTCATCGATTGATTCTAAACATGTGGCAGAGGCATTGCTCACAATTTTCACAAGGTTAGGCTTTCCCAATCAAATCTTGACTGATAATGGCTCTCAGTTCAAGGGGAAACTAACAGAAGAAGTTTTCAGGATCTTCCAGGCCAAACACTTCCATTGTAGTGTGTACCACCCCCAAGGGAACGGCCAAGTGGAAAGATTTAATGACACGTTGATGTCGATCCTGAGAAAGTTGGCACACGAAAAACCAGATACATGGGATCAGTACCTTCACGCCGCCCTCTTTGCTTATCGGGAGGTACCCCATAGTTCAACCGGAATGGCCCGGCAACATTATTATTTGGAAGGCCAATAAAAGGTCCACTCGAAGCTCTGTTAAGAACGTGGACTGATGAAAAGGCAGAGGAAAACATTACATCCTCATACCAATATGTGAATGAGCTGACCACTCGTTTAAAAACTGGCTGGAAACTTGCCAATGAAAATTTGAAACAAGCCAGGAAGAAACATGCTGCCTATTATAACAGGAAAGCTAAAGACAGAGATTTGGCTGTGGGAGAGAAGGTACTGCTTCTTCTGCCCGGTAGTCAGAATAAGTTACAAATTGGATGGCAAGGTCCATATACAGTTCTAGAGAAGGTGTCTAGAACCAATTATAAGATAGATAAGAAGGGGAAAGAAAAAATCTATCATGTGAATCTCCTGAAAAAAATATTTGGAAAGAGAACATCAGGAAGAGACACACTTGTTGACCTTGTCCATTGCCATGGAGATGAAAAAGGAACCACTTTCATCATTTGAATATCCATTACACCCCTGTGAGACAGCGGCACAGGTGAAAATCAGTACACATTTAACGAAAACTCAGAAAGAGAGAGTGCAACAGGTTCTAGATACTCATACAGAGGTGTTAACAGACCGACCAGGGCATACAAACCTATTGGAATATGATATGAAACTGATAGACCCCACACCTGTCTGTATGAAACCCTATTCGATTCCTTTTGCTAAGGAGAAAGCTTTGAAGGAAGAGATAGACTATTTGTTGAAGGAAGGAATTATTTCACACAGTGAATCTTCGTATAGTTCTGGTGTTGTACTTTTAAGGAAACCCTCTGGAGAACATAGACTCTGTATAGATTACAGGAGACTGAATGCTATTACAGAAGGACAGGTGGATCCATTGTCGGATACAAATCAGTTGTTTGCCAGGCTAAATAAAGCTAAATATTTCTCAAAAGTGGACCTGAGTAAAGGATACTATCAGATTCCAGTAAAGCCTGAGGTTAGACCATACCTAGCTTTTAGTACCTCAGAGGGACACTATGAGTTTAACAGATTGCCATTTGGATTGAAGAATGCACCTAGTGTCTTCTCTAGAATGATGAGAAAATTATTGGACCCTCTGAATAATCCATGTATCACAAATTTCATGGATGATATCCTTATAGCAACAGAAACATTATAGGAGCACATTGACTCTCTGAACATGCTGTTTAATCGACTTAGGGAAGCGAATTTAACAGCCCGACCAACCAAATGTTGCGTTGGATGTAAAGAATTGGAATTCTTGGGACACACCGTTCATCAGGGAAACATGACCCCTGACCCAAAGAATTTAGAGAAACTAAAGAAAGCCCCGAGACCACAAACCAAGAAAGACGTGAGATCCTTTGTCTCATTATGTGGTTTCTACCAAAAGTATATCAAAAACTGTAATTCCTTTTGTGCACAGTTAACTGATTTGACACGTAAAGGACATCCAGATCGAATTACATGGACACCACAATGTGAAATGGCTTACCATGAATTGAAGGAAAAGCTCACAAGTAAACCTATTTTGAAATTACCTGACTTAAGTCAAGAATTCATAGTAAGGACGGATGCCAGTAATATTGGGTTAGGGACAACTCTGCTACAGAAATCAGATGCATTGGATGGGGAATTAAGCCCAGTGGCATATGCTAGCAGAAAGTTGAATAAAGCTGAAACCAATTACTCAACTAGCGAAAAAGAATGTCTTGCAGTAATATGGGCGATTAAAAAATTCAATATTTATCTGTATGGGAAGGCATTTAAGTTGCAAACGGATCACAAACCTTTGTCGTTTCTAGCGCAGGCTAGACATGAAAATTCTAGATTACTCCGTTGGTCATTACTGATGCAGCCATTTGAGTTTAGCATAGAGTATATAAGTGGAAAAACAAATCTGGGAGCGGATTTTTTAAGCCGCCATCCGTGTGATGAGAATCACCGTAAGCCCCAGAAATAATAATAAATTTCTCTATGTGTATATAGAATTATAGACTGACATATAACAACTGTTTTAAGTGGGGAGAATTTGTCGTGTGAAATTCTAATCCACATATATAAATTAAAAAGTAAATATAAAGCCTAACAAATAACTTCAATAAAAGGAAAGAAGAATGGTAAAGAACAGTGCTGTCACAATGACTGTACTCGAAATCCCCCTTGTTTTCTCCTTCGTCTGCAAATTGTAACGTTTCACGTTGATAGTAAAAGCCTACTGCTTCAATACCCGCTTTCTACGATAAAACGTGTACTGCATTTCTAAGAAAAATCTTGAGATACGCAAGCTGACCTATATTTAATATTCCATTCATGTCATTTTATACACTAAGTTACCATAAACGAAAGACAGATGGACTAAGGATAGAAAGAAAGGGAGGGGCTGAAAGCCGGAACGCAGGCAATACTACCACAGTCTCGCGATACACAATTAATGCCACCCCTAACACGCGTGTAAGGCCACAAGCACTAACTTTTTTTCAAATCGACAGTGATAAAAAACACTACCCATACGAGAGTTAGGTTTTAAAAACTTACAAAACGCTTATTAGGAAACATGACATTATACTGTTTTATGTCTGAAAACATGACAGTACACCAGACACCATAAAGTTTGGAAGTGAGGAGGTGGCAACAGCACGACTATTCTAGAAGAAAATGCATATTTTGAACGCAGCCACTTAGCTCCTTTAAATTTGTATATTTGGGTTCCTTAGGACTTGCTGACAAATAATATGTTAAGTGTTACCCAAATAGTCTAGGAATTAACAAATTATAGCCAAAAGAAATAGTGAGGGTGTCAGACAACCCCAAAATCAGAATCGCTCAGTGGCAGATTTTAAAACCACCATTGTACGGGAAAGAGGTACCCATGTTAAATCCTATTTGATTGGATAGAAGTTAATGTAAGGCTAAACACGATTAGTCGGGCTATAAATACTATCTTTTGTTGTTAGGGGAGACGGAAGGAAGGGTACTTTTTTTGAAAAGCTGTGTAAACATGGCACGATTGGTTAGACCCGCCAATATAGTCAATCAGAGGCGTCAGGTCAGCACCACATTTGCAAATAAACTTACTAAAGAACCAGTGCGTTGAGCGCCAGTGCATATTTTTCTAAATAAAAGCCTGGGACATCGGCAGATCGAAATTGTGCTATATTCATTGCCAGTCAACGTAACTGTGTATTATTCCATGAATTGTGGTAAGCTTGAAATATTTGATATCTTTTTAATGAAAATTAAATGTAAATTGATAATTTATGTCTGTATATATGTGTGGTTCAGTAGCGAACATGAGGTAAAGCCTATATAGTGCTCCAACCTGAACAGAAGGTGTCGGAGGAAAGTAAAACTACATGGAATTGCCAAACAGTACACTGACACCTATCTTATTGACTAGAAAGAAATAATGCTGGAATTGCAGAGGCGTAGTAACCATTAGGGAGGAGTATACTTGTGAAAATTGTTTCAGATGAAGATAGCAGTTGGCCTACCGTTCTGAACTCAGTGTTTGTTATGTATTGTGTTCAGTCTGGAAATTTATTATAAATTAGTTCTGAAATAGGAGGTACAACCTTCTTGTTTCAGGGACCGTGGTCCTAAAGTTATTGAGCAGCACCTGGTCTGAGCTTTGCTGAACCTAGAGGCTGACAGCATACTCCTGGGTCCAGATAGTGAAGAGTGAGGTGTCTCCAGAACACAGGGAGGCTATCGAGCAGAGGAGTCTTTTCCTGCCGCCATCACGAAAGATAAGCGTCTGTGGCCAGAGGAGCTCAACATTATGCCCCCCCCCCCCCTCAAAATCTGACTTTATAATAAAACAGAGGGAAAATACAGTGTTTAAATTGATAGGAACTGCGAACTTTTCCCCATACTATTTCCAAGATAAACAAACACTTGAAGTCATGATGACAAATAACAACATAGCTTGAAAAAACAAAACCAGTATTACCTCATATTACTACTACACAACTGACACACATAGGATAATATTAATAAAATATGTCATTACAAGGTTCATATTGATAAATTCTGTACATATAAATTGTAATTACAATTGATTGTGATTCCTGGTTCACTTTATAGTTGAATCAGGATATAGATTAGTGAAAGTAATTAATACATATGTATTTGAAAATTTACCAGTGACTCATTTAAGTTAGTCTTATAGAGTGTTAAATGTGTGTGAGTGTCACAGTGTTGTACAGTGTTGTGGAATAAATTAAATTGTTTATCTGTCTGTTGTTGTTGTGACTTACACTTCATCATTTACATAACCCTAGACATTTAACGTAGTCATCACAATATTCCAGAATAATTCTGACTGAGGTATAATGTGGTAGCAAGTAAAGTTATCTGTAAAACACTACACCTATTAGATACAGATACCTTCACAGCTGATCTCAGTCAGTACACTAAGTCCCCTATACATATTTATATCATCCCACTTTACCACAGATATGCCATTCGTAGACGTAAGTTCCGTGGCTCAGAGCTGTGATTATCCCGAAAATTACCGCGTGAATGCTCATGCAGAGGATAACAGCTTTGGCTCGAGGTAACGTAAGGACGTGAAGGAAGGGATGGCAAATGCAAAAGTATCTGTCTAACGCGATGCCGACCATGATGTACGCTGAGAATGGTACAGTTGAGGTGATCAGAAACATGTAGGTCTTGCAGGCTAGGTCGTAGACCAGGTTGTACTTGAGAAGTTCAAAGACGATCGTGAAAGGAATCGTCACCAGACAGGTGAAAAAATTGGTACATAGAGAGAGTAAGGAAAGAATTGTGAGTGCAATACACAAGCAAAATTAGTAACCATAATAGTGTTTTCATCATCATCATAATCTGTATTATCATCTTCATCATCGATATCATCATCATTAGTATCAGTATACTCATCATCACCATCAATATTATCACCACGAGTATTATCGCCACCAATATAACCATCATCATCCTAACGACCATTATCATCATCACCATCATCATCACCACCACCTTTTCGTTATCATAATCATCACAGCTATCAAAATCATCACCACCATCATCATCATCATCACTACCCCTTCATCGTTATTATCATCACCACTATCACCATCATCATCATTCACCATCATCATCATCATCACCAACACCTTTTTTTGTGTACGTACGTATTTTGTTGTCACCATTATGTATTTATATATGAAGACTCAATGACATAGTTAGGATCACTGGTTCTGAAAAAAATGTCCATAAAATATATTTCCTCTACTGGGAATCGAACCCGCAAACTTTATAATTCTAGGCGGACGCCATCCCTCTTAGCTACTCTGACTACCAACCTAAGCAGTATATGGTTTGATTAGGTGGTTTCAATAATGATTATTTGCACATAGTGGCTGTCAGTCCAATTCACAACCTCAAATTAGTCGTCTTTAATAAATTACCTGATTGAGACGTAGTCACATTTTGTCTTTGCTCCCTCAAAGAGTCCCCGGGAACTAAAAAGGCACGTTGTTGACAGAAGAAATAACTCAATTAAAGGAATTGAAGTCACACATGCGCTGTCAGACATTGCGTCAGTAAAAGAAATCAAGAAGAGAATAGCAATGGCCAAAGCTAAAGCTATTATCAACAACATTATTGAGACAAATACTGAAATCTAAAACAGTACCCATCAATTAAAACAGAGAATCATCAAGTGTAATATGTAATCCTCATTATTGTATGGTGCAGAAACGTGCACAATGAACAAGCAATTGGGAGAAAGAATTGAGGCCCTCGAGATGTGAATATATAGAAGAATGGTGCGCACCTCATGGAAAAAGAAGAAATGAAATAAAGAGGTTCTAGAAAACCTTAGAAATGAAAAGAGAATTAATGAAGGAGATCAAAATTAGCTAACATACGTTGACCGTATAACAATACATAACACCGGACACTGAAGGCCACAATAGGAGGTACAGTTTAACGCAAAGGTGCAAGGGGAAGACAACCCTAAATGTGGGAAGATAACATCAAGAGATGAACAAGAAAGAGTCTATCGGATTTCACCCTCATAAAGAGACAGAAGACGTTGGACATCCATTGTAGCCGACCTTCGTTGTGGTGATGGCAGCTGGTGATTGTGATGATGTCAGTAATTGCAGCGCTGGAGAGTCAGAATAATGCCGACCAGGATGACCTAAGAGTAGCACTCCACAAACTTTGTCAGCGATTTAAAAGAGTTTTATCAAGAGCAAATACAGGAACACGTCGGAAGCAGAGCATTTAGGCCACAAAAAAGATGATGCATATTACCAGCTCAGCAGAAGTGAACAAGTGGTGATCTTCAGACTTCACACTGGCCACAACAGATTGGTATATCATCTATTCAACAAGCTAAAGATAGCAACTACCGATGAGTGTACATGTGGCGCCGATAAAATGACTTCTGAACATCTACATCGAAGGGACCCAACGTACTAGGAACAGAGACAGCGCATATTGCCATCACCAGTATCATTCCTGGACAAAAACTCCACCTAGATACCAACAGCGTCAGACTGACCACTGCTTTCTTTGAAAATATTCAAGTTGACGTCTGAAAGTGAACGAAGAAACGGAAGAAGTAAAGTTTTGATTTGCACGAAGAGGTGGCCAGGTCGATTCACAGCCTCAAATTAGGCGTCTCTAGCGACTTGCATGACCAAGAAATTGTCCGTTTCAATCTGTGTCTCATAAGAAGGTCCGGGGGGAACTATATTGAGAGAAGAAAAACAATTAAAGGAAATGAAATTGCTTGTATGAGGTCATAAATATCAAACGAAATATATTTATGAATATATATTTTAATTTAGAAATACACAAATAGATAAATATTAATTAGATAAATACGCAATTAAGTTAATACTCAAATGAGTTAGTACGAAAATAAATTTAAAAAATTATAATGAAAACAAATTGTGCGCAAACAAAATAAATCCAAAAATAAATAAGTGCCCAACAAAATAAATAAATACATGCACACAATAAGTAAATACTAAAATAAATAAATGCAAAAACAAATAAACACAAAAATAATTACGTGCAAAAATATTTAAATGCAAGCACATGTTAAAGCAAAAATAAATGAATACAAAAATAAATAAATGGAAAAAAAAATATAAACATAAGTACATAGAAAGATTCTCGTGTTGTTCTTGGGTCTCTCTGATGAGGTAATGAATAGGCTTACTGTCACCTCAGGTAAGATATTATTATGAGGTTGTTCATGAGGTTGTTCATGAAGTTGTTCATGAGGTTGTTCATGAGGATGTTCATGAGGTTGTTCATGAGGATGTTCATGAGGTTGTTCATGAAGTTGTTCATGAGGTTGTTCATGAAGTTCTTTATGAGGTTGTTTATGAGGATGTTCATGAGGTTGTTCATGAAGTTGTTCATGAAGTTGTTCATGAAGTTCTTTATGAGGATGTTCATGAGGTTGTTCATGAAGTTGTTCATGAGGTTGTTCATGAGGTTGTTCATGAAGTTGTTCATGAGGTTGTTCATGAGGTTGTTCATGAGGTTGTCGATCTTAACAGGTAAGAAAGATGTTTACAAGAACAGCCGCTGCAAGAGCGTAAAGATAATTTGATGCAGGTTTACTGCAAGGTGGGACCAGGTGTAATGGAGGTTTACTGCAAGGTGGGACCAGGTGTAATGGTGGTTTACTGCAAGGTGGGACCAGGTGTAATGGTGGTTTACTGCAAGGGGGGACCAGGTGTAATGGTGGTTTACTGCAAGGGGGGACCAGGTGTAATGGAGGTTTCATGCTCCATATGGAGCGAAAGAGGTAAATAGGAGAACAACAACAAGGAGGAGGAGAGGGAAAGGAAGAATGAGGAAGAGGAGAGGGAGAGGAATAGGAAGAGCGACGAGGAAGAAGGGAGAAAGAAGAAGAAGAAGAACGAGAAGACGGAGAAGAAGAGAAAGAAGAAGAACGAGGAGGATGAGAGGGAGAGGAAGAGGAAGAACGGGAAGGGGAGGAGAGGGAGAAGAAGAGGATGAACGAGGAAGAGACGGAAAAGAAAAAGTAGAAGAGAAGAACGAGGAGAAGTGGGAGAAGAAGAAGATGAAGAAGAGAAACAAGAAGACAAACAAGAAGATAACTACCACCAGTAGGCCTATAACTGCATTTTAAAAAAAACTTGCTAAAAGAACATTAGCAAACAAGTGCTGAGTATGTTTTTTTTTGTTTGTTCTATTCACCTCCTACATGGCGATGTCTTCTATCCCGATTAAAGTACGGAGGTGCCTCAAACAAGACAAAACAAAACCAAAATCTAAACAAACAAACAAGACACAAAACTACAAAGGTACAAATTAGAGTTTGACATATTTCAAACGACAAACCTGGCTATCTAAGGTATAATTTGCCACATGGCAATTCCATCCGAATACCAATTAAAAAAAAATAACTATCTTGTCAATTTATAACAGAGATAACAAATTTTACCACAGGAAGGAAAGACGCAATTTAAAATAGTTACAAACAGCCTTGAGACACAAACTATCCGATTCATTTTCCAAGACAAATGGAAAGCTAAACAGAACCATTCACATGGGGGCATCCGTTGTATAGGAAACACATGGCAGAGACAAATAGACGTCCGTATGATAATAAAGTAAATTATTGTCCTTGGGTGCAAAACAACAAGAGACTTTACCGTGCACCTGTGGGGCCGTGGAAGTACTTTTATTCTAATCAGCAATCTTCCTTGTCAGTTATTGTTTGAAAAACATTGTATTATTGATAATCAAATTGATAATGCTTCTAAGTACGGTTGTTACATATGGTGACGCTCGAGTTAATATATGCTAGTTGAGCATGATTTTGGTTTTCATTTCAGTTTTGATTTGAGTCCGGATGACATTTTGAGTTTGACAACACAGCTTGTTTATCATGATTATGCAGACGACCTGGCTCTTCTGTCCAATAACGGTAACCAGATGTAGGCAATATCATCCTTATCGCCATCAAGCACAGTGCCTTGTGGTGTAGGAGATCATGTCACTTCACTACTTCCTGTCTACTATTCATTCATTCATAACCCTCCACTCCCAAAGGAGCATAGTCCTTCAAACTTCTGTCTACTTATACTGTTGATCAATTCTGTTGTTGACTTCTTTAAATGCCACGATGATCAACTGTCCAGAATCTTTTCTCTTCCCTCTTTCTCTTTCCTCTTGTTATTTCCTGTTGTCACGATATACTGCAGCATTTTTCTTCTATTAACCTTCCCATAGAAAGTGATTGCATCCGTCTAACATGAGCAATAAGATTCCTTTGTGCATTGGCCTCTTTCAGGACATCCTCATTACTGTTGTTAGCTGTCCATGGTATATTTAAAAGTCTTCTGTAAACCACATCTCTGTGGCATCTAGTGCTTTTCTTAATTTTGTTCTAAGTGTCCGTGACTCACTTTCGTATGTCAAGATTGGTTCTATATAACACTGAAGAACTCTCTTTCTTACTTCCATTGACAAAGCATTGCTGCACAGCATAAGCCAGATACCAGAAAAAACGTAAATAGTTTTGATGATAGGTCAAAACAAATATGCCTGAAAATATACACAAGAAAGACAAAGTTAATGAGAATAATTGGATGAAATGAGAACAATATTATGATTGCCGAACTATTCGAGATATAGAAAAATGTATAATTATGCATTAATACGAGAGTTGCGTACTTTCTGTACTGTTGTATGGTGCGGAGTGCTGGAGAGTAACTGAAAAGGAAAAAAGGAAATGCCCACATTATCCCCTGTCCACACAACCTGCCTTAGGAAAATGCTAAATAACACATAAGGAAGGGAAACCCGAGGCCTGTAAACAGTAAATTAATATTAGACAAACATAAAGGTATGTTTTCAGGCACTCGTAAGAAATAAAGAAGTAGAACACTTGGACAACAGAAAAACAACAGACGTGAGTGGCTTACCCAGGGTTCGAACCCCGTACCTTCCGTACGACAACTCCGCCTAGGAAAATGCTTCGAATTTATTGCCGAATACCAACTATATATGGGTTCAAAAGGGGATGGTGATTAAAATGACGACCAATGGTTCGATCCCCAGTTGAGGTGGGATTTTGTAGACCGCATACAGTTCCGAGGCCGACTCAGTCTCATGAATTGGGTACCAGAGCAACCCCCTTTTTCCGTTTTACTACATAGGAATCAATAACGTTTCTGCTGAAGGCAGATATGTTAAATTACTCATAAATTGCTAAAACGCGTAATGAAGCTGTACCGATCCAGAGTGCAAAAGGCGTTTTAATTACTTCTGTCTGCTCTTAACCCTGACTGGTTTGGACTATATTACTGACTTTTTTTCCAGGTAGAATTTAACTCTATTGTTAACAACAGTTTCCAGTATTTTACCTAGTTGTGATGTTAAGGAGATAGGCCTATATGAACTTACATCATGGGCTTCCTAACTGGGTTTCAGGATGGGTACTATCATAGCTACTTTCCATGCTTTTGGTATCTTTCCTAAGCTCCAGATTTTATTATAAAGAGAAGTTATTTTGTTTATAGTTTTTTGGGTACTTTCTTAAGGATTTCATAGCTAAGTATATCATGCCCTGAGGCAGTATTAGATTTCTCATTTATTGCACTAGTTACTTCTTCCTCTGTTACATTAGCATCTAAATAGTTTGTTTCGTCTATCTGGTCTGAAAGTTCTTTTGAAAACAGTATCCTAAGTCTTTCTCTTCTCTCATTTTCTTCCTGTCCAAGACTACTCTTGGCACTGACTTTATAGAAAGACTCAGCAAGGGCATTAGCTTTTTCTTTATCTGTTTCTGCTGTATTTGGTAGTTTGATTGTTGGCATTATTGTTTTCTTATTGTTCCCTTTGATTGCCATAAGCTTTTTCCATACTTCTTTAATTTGGGTGCTAGGTTTAAGTGACTGACAAAACTCCTTCCAGTTAGTTTCTTTGGCTTTAAATATTATTCTGTTATATTCGTTCCTAATATGTTTATACTCATCATAGTTTTCTTCTGTTCTGTTATTTATATATTTTTGTAAGGCCCTTTTCCTTCTCTCGTGAATTTCTGCTCAGCTTTTATTCCACCAGGCAACTGGTTCTTTATTCCGCTGAGTTTGTCTTTTCTTATTAATGTTATTTATTGGTTTTAGGTGCTGTGGTATATTTTTATTTGGTATATATTTTATTGCTATTTTCAGGTTTTCATTGGTCAGTGTTTCTGCCCACAAGTCAGTATCATCTGTTTCCATGTCTTTATATTTTTGAATGGATCTTGTAACTTTCCTGTAAAACTACTAAAATTTAACCCAGACAACAGTAAGAGTTTTTTATATAACGTAAAGAAGAAAATTCGAACATGACATGAGTTTTGTAAGGGCAAAAAATATATTAATAACTGCATGGAAAATCTAAGACTGCATGCAAAAATTCATGTTCATTCAACAAACAGTTTTGGAGAAAATTGACTCTTTCTGTGGGCACGAATTTCCGAACGGACTATAGTTGCAGTTCTATCATTTAGTATTAGCAGGTCATTGTTTTCTATAAAGTCAAGTAGGTGCTTTCCTGCATTGTCTGCATGTTGTCCACCCCAAGCATAACGATGGGAATTAAAATCGCCAACTATGACTGTTTTTGGGCCTAGTTTGGTGCTTATGGCTTGTATTTCTTCATCTTTAATTGTGCCATCTTTAGCGTATACATTTAAAATTGTTAGATTGTTAGGTTCAGCTGCTATAGAAACCTGGATACCTTCTAGGGACCCCAAGATGCAGCAATAGTGAATGCAGTCAGCGACCCATAGCTGTACTGCTTGCATCAGGACCAACGAACCAGAGCTGGTCAAGACCGCACTCCACCTCCACGTGGTGGTCCTGGAAACAGTCTGCAGCAGTGCAGTCTGGCTGAGCGAGTGCGGATCGCAATGGGAAGGCAAACCCGGTCCCTAAAAAATGCCATGCTGAAGTCGGATGTGTCGACCGAAAAGTGCAGATATCACAGCTTAGGCGTAAACAGACACAACGCAACCACCGTCCTTTTCAGGGCGAACGATAAGAAAAAGAAGAAGAAGGATACCTTCTATGTTGGTTGTATCAAATACAATCCAGTGTATAATTTTAAATGTTTCGTTAACTAAGACTGCAACACCCCCTCCTCTACCTTCTTTCATATCGTGCCTAAGTATCTTAAAGCCCTTACAACTGTATCTACTATTAGAGTTTAAATGTGTCTCTTGAAGAGCATATATAGTGTTAGTTCCTACTGTCTGCTAGTAGGGGTGCAACATTCTTTTTGATGCCCCTACAATTCCACTGAACAATTATAAATCCTTTCTTACCTATTGTTTATATTAACTAGTATCCCTTTTGTTTTGTGTTAGAACTATTAGTTTGCTCTTAGTTTGTATTGGCCCTATCAGTTGCTTGAGGCATAAAGCCTTCTCTTCTTGGTGATTCTTTAATGTAATTAAAGACTTTTTTCAATACTTGGGTTTGTGACGATTCTTCTGTTCTTTCCTCTATCAAAACTCTCTCTATGTGCTTGAAGGTTTTTGTTACCCATTCTTTCCATTTAGCTTCTTGCTTTTGTTTGCCACTTGCCTTTTCCATTGCTTCTCTGTCTATGTTAATCTCCTGTCTCTGATTTTCTATCCTTTTTAGTGTAATTTCATTATCCTCTTTTAGTTTAGCTAGTTTAACTAGCATCATTTCATTCTCTTCTTTCAGTGCTGACAATTTAACTACATCCTGAGCAATTTGGTGCTGTATGGTTTTCATTTCTTGTAGCATTGCCTCTGCACTTTTCAGTGCATTCGTACCTTCCGAGGATGTAGTTGAATCATCCGACTGGTTTTTTGGTACTGTTTTGTTACTTTCTACCTGGTCCTTACTTTCTTTTGCCAACTGTGATTTAATCATTTTGACTTCCTCTTGCACACTCTTAATTTCTGTTATTACTTTGTGCTCGTATAAGTATTGTTTTCCTTTAATTCTTTAATGACCGTTTTGAAAGGAGTTTTGGTTGTTATAGATTCCTTCAGTGCTATTTTGGTCTGCTGATATACTGGGCAGCCCTGGAACCTGGCGCTGTAGTTCCCTTTGCAGTTAATGCATTTTTACTTACTTACTTAGTCGTTCCCCTTCTACCGTGAGGTGTAGAGGTTTGGAAGAGAGAGCGCCAGACCATTCTATCAGCTGTCTTCTTCCTGGCCTGGTTCCATTCTAGTCCTCGGTCCTTCAAAGATTGTCTAATGTTGTCCTCCCAGCGGACTCTGGGTCGTCCTGGAGGTCTGGATCCCTGGCTCTTTGTTTCCCATGCTTGTCGTGGTAGCCGATCTTCTCCCATTCTGCAGACATGGCCAAACCATCTTAGTTGGGACTGTTCTATTTGGGTCTGCAGCGGATGGGATTTTAGGCCTTGACGGATCGTCTGGTTGCGGACCATGTCTCTTCTTGTTACTTCAACCACTTTCCTCAGATACCTCATTTCTGAGGTTTGGATCTGGCTTTTGTGGGTTGTAGTCATTGCCCACGACTCGCATCCATATGTCAAGACTGGGACATAGGTGGAGCGGTATACAGCCATCTTCGTTTTCTTACCAGCCTCTTTCTTGCTGAGGAATCCACGATTTATGGCCTGAAAAAGTCTCCCAGCCGCTGCTTTTCGAGTGGCCAACTCTTCTTTGATGCCTCCCTTTCGGTCTATAATAGCTCCGAGATATTTAAAGTGGTCGACCTGCTCCAGGACCTGTTCTCCCAACTTAATCTGATGTTTTCTTTCTTCTCGTGATATCACCATGGATTTTGTTTTAGAGCTGCTTATGACCATCCCTCTCTTCTCCAGCTCTTCCTTCCAGACTTGCAGGTTGGATTGGAGATGTGCCTCTGATTTAGCAATCAGGGCAACATCATCGGCATCATTTATTGCTCCGAAATATAGACCTGTCTCATCTTCCAGTACCCCACTGAATACTTTCTTGTTCTCTCCTTACATGCCTTGATGACATCGTCCATAAGGAGTATGAAGAGGTAAGGTGATAGGATATCACCTTGTCTTACACCAGTGGTGGTCCTGAACTCTTCTGACTTATGGTTTGCTGTCCTCACATAATTTCTGCAAGACTTGTAGAAGCTCTGTATAGCATGAATCAGAGGTGCTGGAATATTCTTCCTTGCCAAACAGTCCCAAAGTTTGCTCCAGGGGACCCTGTCAAACGCCTTTTCCAGATCTATGAAACAAAGATGGATCTCACTCTTATACTCAAGGGCCTTTTCACTCAGCTGTCTGAGTGTGAAGATTAGGTCTTGAGTACTTCGGTTTGCTCGGAATCCGCACTGGACCTCATCCAATTGTGGCTCAGCTAGGCGTCGGAGTCTCTGCTCTAGGATTCTAGAGTAGATTTTACCAGGGACACTGAGAAGGGATATGCCTCTATGGTTTCCACATTGTCGATTGTCACCCTTTTTGAAAATTGGTGTTATGATGGCAATCTCCCAATCCTTTGGTATGGTCTTGTTGCACCATGCTGCCTGTAGGACCTTTAAGAGTAATAGGTCGCCTGATGCTCCATGTACTTAACCATTTCTGGTGTTATACCATCATGCCCTGCTGCTTTGCCCATCTTGATTTTCTCTAGTGCTGCCCTCAGTTCTTCCATCTTTATGTCATCTTCACCATCATTGGTTTCCTCTTCTGTGTCAGTGGTTATCATTTCTGATGCTTCATCGTGCTCACCATCCAGGAGTTCTGAGAAATATTCTTTCCATCTTTCCATTACTTCCTTCGGGGCAGTAAGCAATTTGCCTTGCTTGTCCTTTATAAATTTGAGAGGGCATTGTTTTTCTTTCCTCATGTTCTTTAGGGTCTTATAGAACAATTTCTGGTTTTCTTGTGCATCTTTTTCTAGCTTTTCTCGAAATTCTTCCCAGGACTTCTGTTTTGCTGCTAGCACTTTGTTCTTTGCTTCTGTTCTGAGTGTCACATATTCTCTATATTTTTCCATTTGTCCTGTTGTGTTTTTAGCTCCTAAGTATTGTTTCCATGCCATTTTCTTCTCTCTTATTTTCTTTTTGACTTCCTCTGTCCACCAATGTGTCCTCTTTCTCTGGTTCCCAAGTCGGACTTCACCGCATGCTTCTGCAGCAGCTGTCTTTATGATATCCTTGAATTTATTCCAGAGGGTTTCCAAGTCATCAGGTCGTTCTTCTGTGTTGCTCACTGCTGTAGCAATAAACCCCTGATATCTGGTCTTAATTTCTGGCTCTCTCAGCTTGTAGGTCCTAATGCTCATTTCTCCTGCTCGTTTACTTGGTTTCTTGCGTGATGTTGGGCAGTTCCTAGGCTGAGCAACTCTTTCAGTTGTTCGTTTGATTGTTAGCAGGTAGTGATCACTTCCAATCTCTGGCCCCCTCCAGACTCTTGCATCTCGGACATATCTGAATGAGCTTCTCCGAACAATGGCATAGTCGATCACTGACTTCTCATTCTTGGTTGGTTCTCATCTAGTGTATGCATGTATGCGCTTATGGGGGAACATTGTGTTTGTAATGATCAGATTCTGCTCACTGCAGAATCTAAGAAGTCGTTTTCCATTGTCATTGAGAGTATCTTCTCCATATCTTCCGATAACTCCACCCCATCTAGCATGGTCATTTCCAACTCTGGCATTAAAATCTCCGAGCATAATAACTTCATCTAGGCAGTCATCCACTGTCCTTTGAAGCAGCTCGAAGAATTCCTCCTTGACCTCTGCTCTCTCATCCTCATTTGCCCCATACACTATGACCAGGTTGACTATGGTTTCTCCTTCTTTTAGTTTTACAACCATAATGCGCTCCGAGACAAAGTTCCATCCCTTGATACTATCTTTTTGATTTTGGGCCACAATGCAACCCACGCCCCCTTTAGCCCTTTCAGATATGGGTACACCACTGTAGAGCAACATGTTGCCATCGAGTTCCATGACTCCTTGTCCTTTTTTCTTCGTTTCCGTTATAGCCAGGATTTCTAGTTTTGCTTTCTTCATCTCTTCCACCAGCTCCTCTTCCTTCCAATTTATACTTCTTGTATTCCAAGTTCCATAAGTCGTAGTCCGTTCCAATTCGTCGCCTTTAGAATCAGTCCGGTTTTCTCTCTTGTAGTTCGCGTAATCATGATTTAAAGCAAACAGGTGATTGGCCTGTTGTGCCTTTGCATGGTGGAGGGGCTGCCTCCTTACGGCCTCCATGCAGGCCGCCCTCCTCCTTTTTCATCCGGGCTTGGGACCGGCATTGGCGGAGTTTAATGCATTTTTTCTTTGCATTATCCTTTTTATAGTCATTATCTGATTTAGCCTTTTCGCACTGGGTAAAAGGGTGCGAACCGGCACAAAACCTACATATTGCCTTAACCCTGCAACTGTGTCGACCATGGCCAAACATCATGCAGTTGGAGCACTGCAAAACTGGGGGAATGAAGGCTTCTGTGTTTGTTATGCTTTCCCAAATAGTACTGTCTTGGGGTTCCCTCCCTTCTGTTGTTATTACTATCACTGGGGTTACTATATTCTCTTTCACTGTTACTCGTTCAACGTGTACCAGCTTTAAATATGGGTTTTGCTTGGCCAGGTTCTTTAAAATGTCCTCACCTGACAGGGTTGGGTTTATACCTTTAACAACACATCTTCTGGTTTCTTTTGAGATTTGTATTTGTATTTTGATGTTGTGAGCCAGTTGAATCAATTTTGGTTTATCTTTCAGTTCTTCTAGTAAAGTTTGGTTTTTTCTGATTCATTTAGTGTTAGCATTATTCCACTGTTTTGTTTTTGTATTTTGGCAGTGGCTTTTTTGTCAATTACTTTTTCCAGGATCACCAAGATTTAGTCTTCCGGGAGAGATCGACACGTGGCTTCTGCTCCAGCCATTTGTGTTTTTGTCACTTTTTTTGGGTTTCCTTTCAGTTGGAGTCTTCTTTGTTTGCTCCTCTGGTTTCATGACTTCTTTTGGGTCCTATCTTTTTGTTCGCTGTCCTGGTTCCTTTCGCCTTTATTGTTTATGCTTATTGTTGTTTTTACTTCTGAGCCTCATACCAGTTTTTCCATTATTGTTTTTATCCTGTCCTTTATTTCTGTGTCTCTGACTTCAGGGTTCCTGGTACTGTTTTGTTCTGTCAGGTTTGGTGTTTTGTTCTTTACCGGTGTCTTGACACACGCTTTTCCTTCCCCGGACTGTTTTCTGGTTACAAGTGGCATTTTCCTGTCTTTTAATTTGCTACTACTCTTTTTATTATGTGCTTGGTTTTGTATGAACTTTAATGTTTATCCTTAGTCTCACTGCTTTAATCTTAAGTTATGTATATCCTTGCTTTCTCTTTGTTTTGTTTTTTTTGTATTTATTTTTTTTAAATAATATTATTATTTAAGAAACATTTTTAAACCTGTCTTGTAGACCTTGTCGGACAGTTAAATCTAGTTCGCATTTTTTCAGGTAGTTAAATTATATTTTGACGGTTGAATATTATTTTTAGTAATCTATGGTTTTGTGGTTGATTTTATTTAATTTTCCTCACTACATTTCCTAAATTATACAAATATTTATAGTAATAGTTAAATAGTCTTCTAAAACGTAATATTAACTGCAATAATCTAATACTTACAAACAACTACAAAGGAAATCACCCACTTAAATTATGTCTATCAACATGTCTGCCAGAGCTCACACAAGCAAGTGCCACGTGGCGCTTGGATCTATTTACATTTTTTTTTTTTTAATATTATTATTCCAAACGATCCTTAACTAGTCATTAACTAAAAGGGAATCGCCACTTATATTATTTGTTTCTATCAAGCGTATTTAATATAATTCCTAATTTGTGAATATCCTTGCTTTCTCCTTTCTTTTTTTTTTTTTTTAGATTTTATAATAGTATTATTTAAGAAACACTTTTAAACCTGTCTAGTAAACCTAGTAGAGCAGTTATATCTAGTTCGAATTTTGCCAGGTAACTAATATATTTGTTTTCCTTAAATTGTATTTTGACGGCTCAATATTAATATTTGTAATATATGGTTTTTGGCTTGTTTTATTTTATTTTATTCTCACAACAATTCCTAAATTATACAAATATTTAATACAATAGTTAAATAGTCCCCTAATGCTTAATATTAACTACAATAATCTAATACTAACAGCAAACTACAAAGGAAATCACCACTTAAACTATGTCTATCATAATGACTGCCAGATCTCACAAAAGCAAGTGCCACGTGGCGCTTGAATCTATGTATCTATCAGTTACCTAGTCACCTAAATTTAACAGCAATAATCTAATACTAAAGATAGATAAAAATGGAATAACGTATCTGAAAACGTGGGACGTTTGATGAGTCTCTTCACTGTGTCTCGTCATGAAAAAGGTCGTTTCAGCTTGCGTATTTTGAGCGTGGCAAAAATGCATCTTGCCGCTTCAGAAGACGGAAGTACATCGGTTGTGTCACGATTGGATTGCTGTCAATTAGATCCAGATATACGATGGCCCAGGTAAAAGCGTATATGCGTGTAACCACAGACAAAAGGCATCCCCTGCATGGGAACATAGCTGATAACAAAAGAGAGAGAATAAAGAGGGGGATGTCATGGATGGCGCAGGCAAAGGAGACTATTAGACAGGTGACCCCAGTTGAAAATATATTCAAGAGAGAATTGTGGAGTAAGTCAGATGAGAGTTGGATAAACTACCAGCAAGTAATCATCAGTCTTGGTAGAGAATGTAGAACTTGGGCCAGTCGGAGAGCAGAGCTATAAATTGATTAGCTTATAAATGATAATGCTGGTAATGATGATGCCATTGTGTACACTGATAGGTCTGTAATCTGTGGCAATAAATCAGGGTGGGGCTACTCTGCTAGAGTAAAGGGCAGAACCGTCGCTGAACATAGCTGTGCTTACATGATAACAACCTCCAGCATGAGAATGGAGGTAGAGGCAGTTACTGCAGCCTTAAGATGGATGTCTGAGACTTTATTAACAAAGGCAGTTATTGTATCAGACTTGCAATCCATGCTTCGAAGGGTCCAAATGGCTAGCTTCGACATGAATGGAAAATCTCCACAGAAGCAACGAATCTTCAAGAAGTGATATGGATCTACTGCCCTGGTCATGCTAGGGTACGTGGCAATGACAGAGCTGACAGACTAGCTTCAAGAACACATGTAAAAGATGCATTGGCCATGGAGAAAGAAGAAATACTGAGGGCAATTCATGTTCGTCTATTAGAAAATGACACTGAAATCAATGAATCATCAAGGCTAAGATTGCTGAAATTTGGCATCAAACGTAAGAACAGCAGGGATGGACGTATGAAAGGACGTATCCACCGTGTATACAACCAGTGCGCAACAGGAACAATTAGCTTTCATACCGTCATTTCTGTTTCCGGGCACACTTGTCCGTTCGCGGGCAGCAACAGTGTTAGGACTGCGATGCCTTAAGGGAAGTACCTAATTTTATATGTCTTTATATTTATTTAGGTTCTCATGTGTCCTATCTAGCCTTCACTTTCTTTCATTTCCCAGACGAAAGCCTCGTGGCTGTAACGTTGGCTATTTTTTTTTGTCTTTTGTCCTTGTAAGACGAATCACCTTTTTTCGATTTTTTTTTTTCACACCCATCCATTTAAAGTGCTTGCAACGATGATGTGAACATCAAAGATCCAGTTTCCATCCTAAAGGATAACAATTCATAACTACAAACACAAAGACATTAAATAAATAGAAACAAATACAATAACAGAATTCGGTCATGTAGACTTTGTTCCGGTAAGGACGCATTAGGTGGCTTTTGTGTCACCTTAAGATAAACATAACGAATATGGAGTTTCTATAGGGTAGATCAAAAAATGTTTTATCGATTCTTTTCTCACGCTGAGATATAAATTATATTTAACAGAGATATACGATACATTTTACAAACATAACCATGTGATATTTTAAGCAGCAGAAATAGAGAAGTAAGGGGAAGGCATCCAATTTTTTTCAAAGGGGAACAACTTAACTATTTAGAAACTATAAAACTAAATAACATATTTTCATGATTTATTTCATTTTATCAATGCATTATATAAAGTTATTTAACGCATAAACGACTCATATAAGTTTATTAGTTCATTTTTTAAATTATCAAAGTGTTCTTTTGTTTTCGAAGTTTAGAGTAAATAAACTTTTAATAATATGGAGTTTATGCACGTGCTGAAGTAGTGAACACTTAGACGCTCGGTCACTTTCAATGATAGTTTAATGTTATCGTATTCTGCAATCGCAATCTTCACACCAACATGTTTCATCGGTGCTCGAAAGCGCACTTCGACAATCCTTTAAACACATTTTCTTTCGTGGTCGTTCCTTCTTTACCCTGGGGCTGGAGTGGCAAAGAGGTATGGCGTTCGTCTCTAATTCTAAAGGTACCGGGTTTGGTTCCCGGTACAGGGAATGGTTTTGATGGAATATTTGCATAACCACTGGGAACTAATAATGTCATACTCCCCCTGATCCCCTGCGTAGTGAGATCACATACCTAGCCTTCACGGATAAGGACGAAAATAATAGGAGGTCCCGTCTGCAAGTTGTGCCCGTTAAAATTCTTCGGCAGTTGAAAATCGCAAAGAGTAGTCCATACGGCTACTGCCCTGGCATAATTTACATTGGGATCCACGTGGTGCTTTAGAGTTTGTGCGCTGTGCTGAGATCCTTCTTGTTTGATCTAAGGGAGGAGATCGGAGCACTAATGGAGTTGACCGTGTGCATTGAAAATGGCCCTTAAAACAAAACAAACAAACCTCTTCTACCTTGGGGTGTAGGATTTGTCACAGGACGGATTGGGGCGACCTCTTCTCAATCTTTTCTCCACTACGGCAGTACTCGTTTTCTTCTTCTTCTTCTTCTTCCTCGTTCGTCCTGAAAAGGACGGTGGTTGCGTTGTGTCTGTTTACACCTAAGCTGTGATATCTGCACTTTTCGGTCGACACATCCGACTTCTGCACGGCATTTTTTGGGACCGGGATTGCCTTCCCACTGCGATCCCTACTCGCTCAGCCAGACTGCAGTGATGCAATCTGTTTCCAGGACCACCACGTGGAGGTGGAGTAGGGTCTTGACCAGCTCTGGTTCGCTGATCCTGATGCAAGCAGTCAAGCTATGGGTCGCTGACTGCATTCTCTATTGCTGCATCTTTGGGTCCCGTACTCGTTTTCAATTGTTGTACGTACTGATTACCGGGAATTTCCGGGTCGACACATTTCTTTCTGCCTTGTAGCAGATATTTTGTATTTTCAATCATTCTTACACTCCTCACAGAGATAAGTCGTCATGTCTTTTTGGTTACCCGTTCCTCCCTGCTTTGCAAGGAACGGCTGAGATAATAATTACTCGATAACCATGTTGGTTAATCTCGGGTGTGGCCGACATAAGACTACAGATCAACACTAAAATCGCTCAGCGCATTTGCTTAATTGCTGATAAGTCCATGGTACGTTCTTCGCCAAGATCGTAATACGCTGTAAGTTTGATAGCCACTACGTTGAGACACCTTATGGGCAGACATCTTCTGTTACTTGGTTATCATTTATGTCTTGGTACAGGCTACCGCCTGAGGTGTTAACTTCCTAAATGACTTTATAATTTCCAGTTTCTTAATTCACCCTTGCTTACAGTTGTGTGATGATGTCGTTTTAATTCTCCAACAGTAATTCCAAATAAAACAGCAAACCTAATATAGTTGATAACTGCCGAGTGATCATATAAACATTTATTCAACTTGAAGGAACACGATCAGTTTCATGTATATTATCAAAGTGCATCAATGAAATCATCTTCTTCAGTTCCTCTAATTTTGTCTGTATATCTTTCAATATTTTTGACAGTTTGGCAATGCTACTCCGCAGTTTCTGCCTTTGTAGCTCGGTTATCTTATTCCTCGTTGTACTCAATTAGATTATTTATACTTTCTCCATCTACTAATACTTCAGGTTTGTCTATTAAGGATTTGGGAGCTCCACTTGGAGGATTTCTACTTCATCAATGGCTAATTCTATCAGTTTGCTTATCTCTACTATTTCGTTGCTACATTGGTTCACAGCTACAACTTTTCTAGCTGAAAGTAATAATTATACAGTCAGCATCAATAGGCAGTCAGAACGAATGTCTACTTATATATAAAAGTCAAAAATACGATTTCACACAAAATCTTGTTCTTGGCGATGAGGTTAAAACCCTTGTCAATATACTGTAAACCACAGTATAATAAATGTCTTGAGATTCTCGAAGACTGAGCCGGACTTTTGTGACAGTCTGGGTGAGCGCCTGGTTGCTACATCATCAGATAAAATCACGTCTTTGTGCTTTGTCTCTCTAGATGCAACTAACTAAGAAAATATATTTTTTTACTAATCTCATAAGTAGTGCGGGGCTTGCCGACTTAGAACATTTTTCATTGGTTATACAAATTGTAAAGATATACTTAATTAGCTACAACTGTTGTTACCTACATATCATATAATTTAAATAAGCTCATGCAAATGAGGTGATGTAGTCCTCATTGTAGTGTTGCTGTAATCGTTGTTGAGCATCTCCCGCCAAAACTTAAGGGAACACAGTTAGAAAAAGTTTAGTGCATCGATTTCTATGATGCATATAGTAATTTATTACGTCTTTATTTATTACGTTAACGTGGTTTACTAGCATTAGCGTAGGCCATCCGGTCACATAAGTATGGAATCTTGCTTCATAAAATATGCTTTTAAGTACGTTGAGCTTGCTAGCTGTATATGGGAAGCAACTTGTAAATATGGAATCTATATTCTAAAAATGCGCTCTTGTGAGTGAGTTGAACTTGATATTTTGAACATGTAATCAATTTGTGAGCAGTTGATAAGAGGTGTATAAAATAGCTGCGTTCACCGTCTTAATCTTGGGCGAGAAAGCGTCTCTTTTAACTTAGGAAGTGAATGATGTCCTAAATGGCAAATTATGTTTTTCAGACGTACACTAGCGTCTTTATGTTTAGACGTCAAACACGTAAGGGGTAGACTCAGATTTCTGTTGAACTGAAGGCACACAAAAGTCTTTGTAAGTTTACACACTTAATATCAATGGTTGACTATCTTTTATACTACTCCGCATAAAATGATGATTTCAATTCTCTAGTAATTATGTATAACATGAGATGCCCCTGATAAGTGTTAAATATATTGCGTATTGGGATGTGTGCACATGCAAATCTGTACGGATGGTCTGACAATGTAGATGAAGTGAAATATGAACTTTCAATTACGTCCTATCATCATAGAGGAAAATCTGTTCATTTAATTAATTATTTATGAGAAAGATTAATTGAAAAACTGTCTTCTGCACATTTAGCTGTGATGCTAAGTGCAAAAAGTGATCTTAACTAAAGACTAAGAAAACATTTTAATATTTTTTATAAGATTCACTAACCTCCTTGTCACGTTCTTAAACTCCTTTAAGAACACAATACACAACATGTAATAATTATTTTATCCACACTGAATTAATTGCAGGCTATACTCTGCGATATTATCTACACCACGCTGTTGAAAACTTTGTACTCATCTCTAAGAAACATTATGCTACATTATATTTCTAAAATGTCTCAGATGGATCCATCGGGCCGGTGACGTATAACTCCGCCGATAAACAAATTGCCAAGAGCATATGAGATCGCCCAGGCCTTGGATCTTTTTTGCCCCCTGTCAGCGCGTGTCACTGGATAAAGTGGATAGGGCTATTCGACACAAACTGCCAATGCTGCTCTGCATGACATACAGGAGTTTGTTGATTGGCCCGCTAATGCAAACAAAAATCTCCCACCTTCTAATTTTTACAAAGCTTTCTGTCTGTGTATCGCTTTGCGTGTCAATTTTATTTCATTATCTTGCATGCGACTTCCTTTTTCCTTGTTTCATATCTAAGAGTCCTATCCTTCTACCGTCGGCTACCATCTGGAAACAAAGATTGTCCGTGTCACGTGTTTTGATGTCCGTCGTCTGGAGTATATTGTTTGCGTGCGTCCATTCTTCCTCAATGTAGTGACATTTTGTCTGTTTGAACAGCGGACTACAGATGAAAAGGCTAAACTCTATTGTCCAACATGCTCCTTCAACAATAATCAAATTGCCAAGGTGGTATGTCTGACAATATATACAGGGGGAAAGAGATATCAAAGAAGTTTGTTTGGTTTGGTTTTATTTGAAGGATTATATTCATTGCACACGGACTACTCCAAAAGATGTTGTAACATGACCATGTGTGTTTCACCAGATTTCTCACAAAGCAATCTGTGGTTGGCACGATCACGCCAGTTGTCAGAAAAAGTCAAAATAGTGTTAAAGTCCAGCGGTGTTTAAAACGTTAACTTTAGCAGCGATGAAAGAGCGAAATGTTTTTGAAATGCAATGACGGAAGATGATCGAATAGAGAGCGATAAGACTTGGCGCTCGTTTATCACATAGTCACATATACCAATTTTCCGTAAATATATTAAAACAACTATTATTCTCCTTTGAGCAATCGTCAATTTCTCGTTCTCTCTCTCTCTCTCTCTCTCTCTCTCTCTCTCTCTCTCTCTCTCTCTCTCTCTGTCTCTCACACTCACTAACTCTCCCTGTCTTTCGCTCCATGCCTCACTGTTGCTCCCTGCCATTCCAACTTCATTTGCGCGCGCGCTTCATATTCCGATATGTTCCCAGCTTGGGGCGTATCTGAAGGCCATCCCCACGAATGCAAAAGAGTTGTTTGAATAGTTTCCGTTTCACAAATCTAGACGTCACAAACAGGGAAACTATGTTTAAACTAGCAATATCCAGTCAACATTGACATTTTATTAATTATAGTGTGTTGACAGACGTCATTAGATATTTGTAGTGAAAATTATCTAGATGTATTAAATATGAAGACATGAAGTCAATCAATCAACACCCTTTAGCTCCCCAAGGAGCATAGGCCTTCAACAAACACATGCTAAGTCTTCCTGTCCTGCGCCATCTTCTCAAGTTCTTTCCATTTTTCCTCATCATTTTCACCTCTGTTTCCAGCTCTCTTCTCCATGTGTTTTATGGTTTACCTCTGCCTCTCTTTCCCTGTGGATTCCAGAACATGGGCTGCCTTGTAATGCTATCAACAGGTTTCCTCAATGTGTGTCCTATCCATCGCCAGCGTCTTCTTCTCAACTCTTGTTCCACTGGCACTTGTCTGGTTCCTGTCATCAATTCCACATTTGTGACTTTGTCCTACCATTTCAGTCCCTCTGTTCTGCGCAAGCACCCGTTTATAAAAATCTGTAGCTTTTTGGTTGTTGTTTTTGTTGTTCTCCATGTCTCAGAGCCATACAATAGGACTGACTTCACATTTGAGTTGAAGATTCTTATTTTCGTGTTGGACTTGACATTTCTTGTTCTCCACACGTTTCCCATTGCAATGAAAGCTCCTCTTGCTTTCTGTATTCTCACCCTGATATCACTGTCTGTCCCTCCAACTTTGTCTATATTACCTCCAAGATATGTGTACGACTCTACATCTTTTAGTGGTGTCTCTTTAAGTTCAACCTTGTTATCATTTCTTGCATTTATTCTCATAATCTTTGTCTTTTCCCTGTGTATTTTCAGGCCCACTTGTTGTGACCTCTCATCGAGAATTTTTATTTTCTCTTGCATCTGATTAAGGTAATGGGACAGAAGAGCCAAGTCATCTGCACAATTAAGATCATCAAGCTGTTTAGTCAGATTTCACTGGATTCCATATGTTGCAGACTTTCAGGCTTCAATAATGGGCTGATATTATATTACAATTCACGTATTCAAAATTCATATGTTCTGTCTACACGTAGTATCTTTATGCTGCAACTGTGGGTTTATGTACGTTACTGTTATAATTTTTGTTTGAGTGTTTCTTCATTAAACTGTGTATTAAATACTGACAGTGTCTATTTCTTGCTATTGTTAGCAGCTGGTATTGTAGTGTTCTATTTAGGACCGACCTTTGAAGGTTAACGGTCAAAATGCATACACCATTTGAAACTGGAACTTTAACCGTTTTCCATTTTAACAAGTCTCGTTTGACGACTTCTAATCATTTTAATTATCACACACCATTTCATCATGGTTAAACAACACGAATGTTTCACGTTACAGAACACTTGATCTAGTACAGTTTTAGAGTTCACAGTTTTTCAGACATTACACGTCTGTTACTTGCCGTTTTAATTCTTGTAACCAAATGCTTATCATAATTAATATCTTTATACAGAATTAATCCTTCTGCTAATAGTTCTATTAGGAACACTGCCTAATATACATGTCAAGAACTCTGACATATTATTAATTTAATTAGTCATCCATAGCCAGGCTCTATTAGCCTTTCATATTATAACTGCGTGTTGTACTTCACCACTTACGCTAATAATAAATGATTGCGGTTAATAATACGGACTTATATCTTTGGACTCAATGGTCCTTATACATTATTTATTTATTGCTTTACCAGCTTTACATTACCATAATATAAGTTTATAGTTATACACTATCATGAGTTAGTGGCCATGCCACATATATTTAACACTGCCATAAGGCTCGAAGGCCCCACACAGACTCTAGTAACTAGCCTAACGCGTCATGCAGCAACCTACGCGAACTATATCATTTTTATTCAATAAAAGTGGTACATGGTGCGACCATCCAAATCCGGGCAAACCCACAATGCTCGCCGACCATTCAACAATCCTCAACACCATTTCTGTTGTGAGATGTCGATGTTTTCATGACCCAATCTATGGTTAGTAAGAAACAAAATGGAGACAAGAGGCATCCCTGTCTCACTCCAGTTTTAACCCTAAACGGTTCTGTAAGTTGTCCTTCATGAAAAACTCTGCATGTCATGTCTTCATAGGTCTTCTTTATTAAGTTAATTATCTTCATGGGAACTCCATAATGCCTCATCAATTTCCAAAGCGATTCTCTGTCTACACTGTCAAATGCATTTTCATAGTCCACGAATCCGATGTATAGCGGTGAATTCCATTCCAGACTTTCTTCAACTATTATTCTCAATGTGGCTATCTGGTCTGTACAGGATCTATTTTGTCGAAAACCTGCTTGTTCATCTCTCAGTTTCTTGTCTATCGACTCTTTTAATCTCTCAATTGTGATTCTGTTTAACACTTTTGCTGGCACTGGGGGATTAGTTGGAGATGGTCTATTGAGAAGTTTCTAAAATGTACATCTCTTCATTCATGAGCCTTGGCTTTTGATATTCTGGTTTTGCTTTTTTTTTAAATCTGCTTTATTGTTTTTCCTGTCTTCTATCTTACTAATGGTTTCTGTTGTTATCCATGCTTTGTGCTGATGTTCTCTTTTTCTTAGTACTTCTTCACATGTGTCGTAGATTTTTGATAGGAGAATTGGGTTGGTCCCTTCTGAATAGATTTGAATAAGTGATAGTCACAGTGAGAAATAGTAATATACATAGATTTCCTTGAGTGAGATGGTAGAATGTGATAGAGGCTGTCTCTGGAATCGAGAACTCTTCTCTCTTCCACCTATGTTCTTCGACCGATTTAGAGGAGTCAGACAGTCTAAACACCTATATATATTAAATATATATCTCCACTCACTTACACACATAAGACGACATTTAGACGTACAGACGTGAGAAAACTATAACAATGATTATATAGATAGTTGGGAACGAACTGACCGACGCACTGGAATAAGTTTATGAGTAGTTTACTTTATCAGAATAAACTTCTCTCACAACATATAAAATTACATCAAAGCATATACATAAAGTCATAAAAATCAAGGAATTGCTATAAGGTTGATAGACTCGTTAGTATGATCCTTACCCTCGATGTTTATCCCACAGTCCCGTTAGAAGGAAAGATGATAGCCCCAGAGAGTCACAGATACATATGAGTGAGTCTAAGATTTTTCCCTTTTTAAGGTATGAACAGACTTGATACTCTGCCCTATTCTAAGGGAAAATATTGTTGTCAGCAACTTGCATACAGAAAGTTAAGACAGCAAAATAATGTGTGCCAAAAATACAACAGTAAAGAAACACTCAGTCCTGCGTTCACTCTATTCATTCAGTCGTGGCCACGTGCTCTCTTGCATACTTACAGCTTTGATGGCAGAATCGGGAAACATAATTTTTATGACATTCACATACAGTATCGTCGAAGGCAGTCTTGCCCAAGAAATCCCCAGTTCCAAAAAAGACAGGTTGAATTCTCTGCTCCAGGGAACGATTCCTTGGGTGTTCTTATTTTTTGGATGTCTGTTTAAGTCACATTAAAATTTGTCCCGGCACGAACACTAACATCGAGCACAGTGTCAAATGACAAGGTTTCTAGAAATGAGGAATGTCAGGTCGGTGTCTTCTTTCAGAATCGGGCTAGATTTGGTCACCACACTACTTGTCAAAAGTGTCGGAAAAAGTTATTGATTTTAATATCTTACTTGCCACAAAAGCTGAAAAAGGTACTAGAGAGTTTGTGAAGAAATATTATCTGGCTCAAAGGCACAGTATAAGCATTTAGTCTTTAATAAAACCGTTAGTGAGAGTTGTACTCTGTCTATTTATGGACACACACGCACTGTCAGAGAGGTGTTAACTTGTAAACCCACGTGGTTAAAGATAAAAATGTTTCTACTCTCAATTTGTGCTCAACGCTGGCAAAGTTGGGTTACCCCAGTATTCACTGAATGTAAGAAAAACAACATCATATAAAATATTATTACATACTATTCCTCGGATATAACTTACATTATAACCTGCAAACGTAGAATTTGTCTTATCGTTTAACACTCCCGTGAAATAAGTTCTATTCATAAAATCAATCATCATGAATTAGAAATACCTAAGTATTTCATCAATACTCAGTGATGAATCTATGCAGTTATAAGTTAGTTTTTTTCTTTTTTTCAAAATATTCTCGTCTGATTATTAGCAGTTAAATTAAATGTATTTACTGCTGCATGATTTTAAGCTAGAAATATAATTTATTCTGCTTTTCCACTGTAACATGTCGATTATAGAAATAATACATACTATCAATTAATTCTCTTCTGCACAAAATCTACCTAGTGAAATGATAAAGCGATTTATCACTAGATCACTCAAAAATAATAGATATATGTATATATTTACCTCCACACAGAGCTACAGATGATCGCAAAATCTAGAATGATACGCTTATCATTAATGGAGTCTAGGGCTCGGCAAAATTAACGAAACAAACTCAGACTTCGCTATTAACAGCTTGTTTCTTTAGCACGAAACAGCCTGTCTACTGTAAATTTGGAGAACAGAATGAATTCATCGTTTAAACTTCTGTTAAGATATATGAAACAGACAAAGATTCCTACGTTATTTCGAAATCCGAAATAGCGCGGGTATCTCCCCCTCTCCCAACACCTACATTAACTTAGACATTCTTAGACTGCCACCCAGCCTTAACTGCCAAAAACATGTCTATAACACCTCCATCTAACTATTCTCATCCCTGGGCAATGCATGAGGGCGCCGTTCACACTTCGCAGAGAACTCAAAGAGACGTGAGTGTCATGGGAAAACGAGACGAATGTCTGCCATTCCATGTCTATCGATACGAGTTTCTCACCCTATGTTGTCTACTGCCGGGCCTGACACGATTATGCAATTAATGCGTTTCTAACATGAGAAAACGAAACGGTAAAGTCAGTGCGGGAAAATAGTAATGTTTATAGTCGCAAACGTAGGAATGCGAAAAAACAAAGGAAAAGGATAAAAGAGCGATAATAAAGTGGAGGACACGGGTAGAAAGAAAGGAGGCATATAGAAAATTTATTGATCAAAATCTCTATGCGATAACATGTCTCGTTCCATATATTTTTTACTTGTTGCCAGTGGTCTTCCGTATCTGTTTCATTTTCCAGCTTTCTCTCTATCCCTCTCTCTCTCTCGCTCACTCTCTCTCTCCCTGTCTTTCGCTCCATGTCTCACTGTTACTCCCTTACATTCCAACTTCATTTGCGCGCGCGCTTCATATTCCGATCCTTTCCCAGCTAGGGACGTATCTGAAGGCCATCCACATGAATGCAAAAGAGTTGTTCGAATAGTTTCCGTTACACAAATCTAGACGTCACAAAGCAGGGAAACTATGTTTAAACTAGCAATAACCCGTCTACATTGACATGTTATTATTATAGTGTGTTGTTTCCGTTACATGTACTACAGACGGTACTATCACAACTGTGGTCCTTTCATTGCAGGCGACAGTCATTAGATGTTTGTAGTTGTGATAAACGAGCGCAAAGGCCTTTTTGCTCCATCTTTTCCTACATTTTTCATATTGTATTTTCTCCGACATTTGCTATTTCATCCCATATTTGCGACCCACATTTGCTATTTCATCTTTGTGATTACTCGCGACCGGTATCTAGCGAACCACATTTGTTCTTTCATCGGGGGAAATAAAAGTCCTTTGATTGAGTCCCCATGCCCAACATCATCGTTTGAAGCCCACATTGCATCGTGATAAATCTGGTAAAAACACATCTGGTCATCCGAATCAAACATCTGGGCATGCTGTAATTTCTGTGACACCACATTGGACGCCCAGATTGGCCTGGGGAAAACGTCTCATGCTGTAATGGTGTTATCTTTGGTTGGCCGCTGTTCAGACAAGCGTTGGTTTACCACATTGGACGCCCACCTTGGCCAGGTGAACAATAAACAATCAGAGGTCAAACTACACCCACGTTTGGACTGACAGGGGATAAGAGCGATCCTGTGAATGAGTGACCAGAGGGGCCCCAAAAACGCCTAGCCTAATACACGTGTTTATTCAGAGTGGATGATAATTCAGTTTTGTGATTAATTGTGTTCTTAAAGAATTTTGCGACGGGAAAAGAAGGTTAGTAGATCTTATACAGATTATTAATACATTTTCTTAATTTTTGTTTATTTTAACCTCACAGCTAAAATGTGCAAAAGATAAAGTTTCAAATAATTCATGGCATAACTGATTAATAAAATCAGAAGATTTTCCTAGAAGATGATAGGATGATAGGAGGTAATTAATAGTTCATACGTCACATTCATCATCATCACAGTCTCCCATGCGCACACACTCTCATGCACAAGATATTTAACCTCATTAGAATTGAACTCAGAGAGAGAGAGAGATGAATAATGAGCAGTAGTTTAAATGCAAGTCAACCAGTGATGTTAAATGTGAAAAACTTACGAAGACTTTTGTGTGTCTTCAGTTCATCAGAAGTCTGAGTCTACACGCAACGTGTCTGACGTCTAACCAGAAATAAGTTATCAAAAACGGACATTTGGCTAGCAGAATTCGCCATAGGACATCTTTCATTCCTCAATTAAAAAGTAATATTGTCTCACCCACAAGTCAGAAGGTGGACGCAGCATTTTTCGTCACCATATACTGCTTGCTCACAAGTTCAATACAGAGTTATCACAATTTCAATACAGAGTCATCATAAATTCTAATCACTCGAAAGATCATTATTATCTGAAGTCTAGCAAAAGAGCTCAAAAGAGGAATCGCATATTTTATACCACGTGGAACACACTCTTAAGCACATTCTATGAAGCTGACTCTAAAGTATATGAATCACGACTATATACGCACGATTATGAGTCTACATATCACTACCGATTCGTGAAGATATCCAGCCTAACCAGTACTTTCGGGAGATTAGACAACAGACCTTTTGTTCATAACACAGCTATTAACTGTTGATCAACACTACAGAGATATACTCAAACAGTGAAGGAATATACATAGATATCTCGTCAGCGTTCTCAGTACGACAACAGTATTCATCAGAACGTCCTCGACTTAGAGATACCCCACTCGACATAACGTATAACAACTTGGGACATTTTATGCATACATGTGAATCCTCATATCTAGGAGAAGCATTTAGAGACACATGGACTGTGTAGAGTACTCACCATTTTGGTAACACGTATCATATCACATCATCATTTCACTTTACACCAGTTCATTCTTAATTAACTATTACTTAATTAACTGCAATTTTATTATCTCATCTGTGTGTTTGGTGTGAATCGTCTTTCACCATCATCACGTTCTAAGTATTACTAACCCTATATGTGTGGATATTTCATTAATAAACCCAACGATCGGTTGATCATTATCAAGAGTTTGTTAATGTATCACTCGTGCGGTCGGTGTTACATATTCACTTATAGGAACCTTTCTCTACTCAGATGAGGTTGGGGGCTTTTTCTTTACGGGATCTAAGGGCAGAAGCTAAGGTCGTGGGGAAACAGAACTCTTTCCATAATTAATTAGAAAACACTGTCTAGTGGAAAGCATTCGCATTCCTGTCTTCTTGTCCCTATCTCGAATAGGTCTTTTTTCTTTCTTAACGAGCCAATTTCTAGGTACCTTATATCTATATCTCATAGACTATTCCTGGCAAAAACTACTGTAGTAGTTGCTCCAGTGACTCACCACACGACAATTGTGGACTCGTCTTGGGATTAGTGAACCTGGACTTAGAAGGGTGATAAATCACATTTTCATCTCTGCTATGCAGTTGCGATAATTGCAAAATTTGTTGGCATTTTGAGGGAATACCTTCTAGACTGACTCTTACTATAATTTGTCTATTTCATAGGGGGGATAATTTATATCTCTAAAGCACGAGTGATACTTTTTAAATTGAGTATCAAACGGACAGAGTAAGCACTTTTGAGAACAGAAGATACTGTAGGGAACTGATTTAAAAAAATCTTTTTCTGTAACTGCTGGGAAAATTTTTTATCATAAATATTTAGCAAATTTTTCATAGAAAACTTCGAGATAATCTGTTATATAATTTTCAGAATATGCTGAGTGAGTGATTCTTTTTAAAGAACTATTTGTACTTGATTACTAATTTAAACCTAGAAGGTTTTAAGAGATAATTACTTGTGCGAGTCAAACAATTTGCTTGGAGGTCACTGCCAATTTTTTCCTTCGTGAACCCATACTGCATATCATGGCAGATGCCGCAAAAATTAGAACTAGTTTAATGGAGGCAGGGCGTGAATACGGGTTAAGTGGAAAAGATCTGATGAAATTTGTGACTGAGGAGAATGATAAACTCCATGCAAGAGAGATGGAAGTGCAGAAACTTGCAATGGAGAAGGAGAAGGCCGCAGCAGAAGCAGCGGAGCGGAAAGCCGCAGCAGAAGCAGCGAAGCGGAAAGAAGCAGCAGAGCATGCACTTAACATGAAGCAACTGGAAATCCAGGGACAGACCAATCAGATAGAGCTGGCAAAAAGTGCAACAGCTTCCAACTTTGATGGAAGGTACTCACCCCACTCAGATGGTGTGCCTACTTCGCAACCTGCACCACCCAATGCCTTGAACTTTCCGCTGGAACCTTTTTCAGAAAGGAACGATACCATGGACGCCTTTTTAGACCGCTTCGAACGCTGTGCAACAGGGTTTGGACTTGAAGAACGGAAGTGGAACTTGAAACTTTCCCAGGGCCTAAGAGGAGCCGCCTACGAAGTTTTAAATAAACTTCCGGCCGGAGAGCAAGATGGCTATCAGGGCATTGAAAAAAGCTCTCTTGGTGAGGTACGAGCTTTATTCAGAGGCTTACCGGAAAAAATTTCGAGGTTCTAGGAAGGAGGCCGGAGAGACTTTCTCACAGTTCGCAGCCCGTATTGAAGACTACTTAGTGAAGTGGTGTACACTGGGAAACTTTACCGAGAACTATGACGGGTTGAAAGAGCTGATTGTGATAGAGCAACTAAAAGAGTCTATGTCGGTTTAAATGCGTAGATTTCTCACTGAAAACGGCGCTGACCGGTTAGAAAATATTCTTACACTGGCAGAGCGATTTCAAAATGCTCTCATGGAGTCTCAAGGAGCCAGAAAGAAGTTTTCGGATCAGGCGCCAAAGCAACCTGCTCGCTCCCAACCAGACCAACAAAGCAAAGGACCACACATCTCGCATAAACAGCACGCAAAACAAGATAACTACAAGAGCAAAACAAAAAAAATGCTGCGCCACACCAGAGACAGGGAGATAAATGGTGCAAGTACTGTCGCTTGAACAATCACAACACTAATGAGTGCAAGCGCAGACCACCTCCCCAACATGCTGCCTGTCTGCAGAAAAATCGTCACCCCGGAAGGAGCAGAGGACCGGAAACGTTTCTCATCCCTCGTCATCGAATCAGTCCTCGTAAACGGACAATATGTGGAGTGCCTTTATGACACAGGACGTGCTTTCGATGCGGTGGTCAGGGCATCTTTTGTCACCCCTGACCAGATAACAGAATAGAGTGTCGACATCCAAGGTCCGACGAAGGATGTTGCACCCATGACACTGCCAATTGCACTTATCAGAGTGGAATCTCGTTATGTGACAGGAGTGATTCGTGCAGCTATAATGGAAGAACCAATCTACTCTTTAATCTTGGGATGTAGATATGTGTTCCTTGGAGAACCTACTCAACCACTAGTCTTAGCGGCAGTACAGACTAGAGGACAGTCAAAAAAAGACGCAGAGCAGGAACCTCCTACCAATATCCTCCCCGAGGAATTGAAGAGGGCCCAAATGGAAGATTCCTCACTGGCGCCCTGTTTTAAAAAAATACCTAGAACACACAACCCACCTACCAAGGGAGACTTCGTTATGAAAAATGGATTGATGTATCGCCGAGCTGGAAACGAAGGACAGGAACACAACCAATTAGTAGTTCCTGCAACCTATAGGAACCAGGTGCTTGAGATGGGCCACTCTATCCCATTTAGTGGACACATGGGAATGAACGCCACGACTCAAAGGATCGCCTGCCACTATTATTGGCCAGGGAACACCGGCGACATTGAACGTTTCGTCAATTCTTGTTCTCAGTGCCAGAAAGTTGCACCAAAACACTGGACGGCACCCGCGACCCTTGGGGAGATGCCAATCTTGGGCACCCCGTTTGAAAGAGTGGCCGTGGATATAATTGGACCTCTGCTGAGAACTAAGAAGAGGAACTCCCATATCCTTACCTTAGTGGACACCTGTTCCATGTGGGGCGAAGCCATAGCCATGCCAGCATGCGACTCATTGCATGTAGCTGACGCTTTACTGAATATCTTTACTAGATTGGGCTTCCCGCATGAAATTCTCACAGACAACGGGTCACAATTTAGAGGCAAATTGACAGAGGAGGTGCTTAGAATATTCAAGACTGGGCATATCCATACTTCGCCCTATTACCCCCAAAGTAACGGGCAAGTAGAGCGGTTTAACGGGACGCTCACCTCTATTCTTCGGAAGTTGGCACAGAATAAGCCAGAAACTTGTGATCAGTATCTTCCTGCCGCATTATTTGCTTATAGGGAAGTATTGCATGCGTCAACTGGAGTTCCTCCAGCTACATTACTCTTCAGAAGACCTATTAAAGGTCCATTAGAAGCATTACTAAGAACATGGACAGATGCCAAGGCAGACGACACTGTCACATCAGCCTTCCAGTAAGTCACAGACTTGAAACAACGCCTGAAGACTGGCTGGAAATTAGCCACAGCGAAAGTACGGGAGGCTAGGCGGAAACATGCCAAATATTACAATTGCAATGCGAAGGACCGAGAACTAGCAGTAGGAGAGAAGGTGCTACTTCTTCTGCCAAGTAGCAGTAATAAATTGCAGATTTGCTGGAGGGGACCCTACAAAGTGGTGTAAAAGATTTCTCGCACCAACTATAAAATCGCCGTGAACGGAAAGCAGAAAATTTATCACCTAAATCTGCTTAACAATTTTACGAGCGAGCCCCTGCCGAACCAGCGCACCTCAGGACTATGGCCATTGCTATGCAAATGGAAGAAGAGCCATTATCATCCGTAGAGTATCCGGTGATACAGGAGGAATCCCATTTAGATGTGAAAATAAGCTCCACCTTAACGGAAGCCCAGCAAGAAAAAGTAAGGAGATTGATGGAAAACCACGCCAACTCTCTGACAGACAAACCGGGCCGGACAAACCTGATGGAGTTTGACATGGAAGTCACGAATCCTACGCCCGTCCGAATGAGAACCTATCCGATTCCGTATGCCAAGGCGACGGCATTAAAGCAAGAAATTGATTACTTACTTAAGGAAGGCATAATTTTGAAGTCGGAGTCCTCTTACAGTGCGGGAGTGGTGCTGTTACGCAAACCCAGTGGAGAATGCCGCCTGTGCATCGACTACCGACAGCTGAATGCGTTAACACAGTTCCAGCCAGAACCGTTACTGGACCAGAACCAGCTATTTACTAAGCTGAGCAAGGCTCGCTATTTTTCAAAGATCGACCTCAGTAAAGGGTACTATCAAATACCGGTAAAAGCTGAGGTGAGGAACCTGTTAGCCTTCAGTACTCCAGATGGACACTTCGAGTTTAATGTGATGCCATGTGGACTGAAAAATGCCCCTAGTGTCTTCACAAGGATGATGCGAAAGTTATTGGATCCTTTGAACCATCCCGCCATCAGCAATTTTATGGATGATATCCTAGTAGCTACTGAATCGTTTGAAGAACATATATCAGCGCTATCCTTGCTGTTTAACAGACTCAGAAAAGCGGGACTAACCGCCCGCCCAACAAAATGTCAAATTGGGTGTGATCAGCTAGAGTTCCTAGGACATACTATATCCCACGGGACCATGTTCCCCGAGACTCAAAACGTTGAGAAGCTGAGAAATGCACCGAGACCGTCCACAAAAAGGGATGTCCGGTCATTTGTATCCCTCTGTGGATTCTACCAGAGATATATAAAGGATTTTAATAGCCTCTGTGCGCCGCTTACATCGCTAACCAAGAAATAAAACCCAGATAAAGTGACATGGTCAGGAGAATGTGAACATGCATATGCACTCTTAAAAGAGAAACTCACCACAAAACCGATTTTACGGCTCCCAGATTTAACTAGAAAATTTATCTTGCGCACAGATGCCAGTAACATTGGAATCGGGGCTACATTACTACAGCCAGATGACAGGAGCCCACCAAATCTATTTCCGGTCGCATATGCGAGTCGGAAGTTAAACCGAGCAGAACAAAACTATTCTACAATCGAAAAGGAATGTTTGTTCCTCGTCTGGGGAATACAAAAATTTCAAGCATACCTATACGGAAGGAAATGTACAATCCAGAGTGATCACAACCTCTGACCTTCCTCGACAATTCAAAGGATTTGAATGCTAGACTGATGAGGTGGTCGCTTGTTCTACAACCTTACACGTTCCAAGTGGACTATATCCAAGGAAAACATAACGTAGGAGCGGATGTTTTAAGCCGTTATCATATGATGCAGGACGGAGAGCACAGACAAGTAGAGGAAAGGGTGGAAACCGGAGAGAAAAACGAAGATGAGGAAAAGGATTAAGGAATCCCGAGCAAGAAGGCTAAGCTCTCCTGAGTACGATTGACATCACACTTGAGGAGGGGCTATTGTGGTAAACGAGCGCAAAGGCCTTTTTGCTCCATCTTTTCCTACATTTTTGTTATTGTATTTTCTCCGACATTTACTATTTCATCCCATATTTGCGACCCACATTTGCTATTTCATCGTTGTGATTACTCGCGACCGGTATCTACCGAACCACATTTGTTCTTTCATCGGGGGAAATAAAAGTCCTTTGATTGAGTCCCCATGCCCGACATTATCGTTTGAAGCCCACATTGCATCGTGATAAATCTGGTAAAAACACATCTGGTCATCCGAATCAAACATCTGGGCTTGCTGTAATTTCTGTGACACCACATTGGACGCCCAGATTGGTCAGGGGAAAACGTCTCATGCTGTAATGGTGTTATCTTTGGTCGGCCGCTGTTCAGACAAGCGTTGGTTTACCACATTGGACGCCCACCTTGGCCAGGTGAACAATAAACAATCAGAGGTCAAACTACACCCACGTTTGGACTGACAGGGGACAAGAGCGATCCTGTGAATGAGTGACCAGAGGGGCCATTAAGGATTGGTTGGTATTGGCGGAGATAGATGTCGGATCCAGAAACCCATATTGGACTGGCAGAAATATAATCTACTGCGTAGCTTGTTTTAGGAAGGAGTCCAGTTTTTACCTTGTGAGGAAGAGATTAATCCCAAAAACGCCTAGCATAATATACGTGTTTATTCAGAGGGGATGATAATTCAGTTCTGTGATTAATTGTGTTCTTAAAGGATTTTGCGACGGGAAAAGAAGGTTAGTAGATCTTATACAGATTATTAATACATTTTCTTAATTTTTGTTTATTTTAACCTCACAGCTAAAATGTGCGGAAGATAAAGTTTCAAATAATTCTTGGCATAACGGATTAATAAAATCAGAAGATTTTCCTAGAAGATGATAGGATGATAGGAGGTAATTAATAGTTCATACGTCACCTTCATCATCATCACAGTCTCTCATGCGCACACACTCTGATGCACAAGATATTTAACATCATTAGAATTGAACTCAGAGAGAGAGAGAGAGATGAATAATGAGCAGTAGTTTAAATGAAAGTCAACCAGTGATGTTAAATGTGAAAAACTTACGAAGACTTTTGTGTGTCTTCAGTTCATCAGAAGTCTGAGTCTACAGGCAACGTGTCTGACGTCTAACCAGAAATAAGTTATCAAAAACGGACATTTGGCTAGCAGAATTCGCCATAGGACATCTTTCATTCCTCAATTAAAAAGGAATATTGTCTCACCCACAAGTCAGAAGGTGGACGCAGCATTTTTCGTCACCATATACTGCTTGCTCACAAGTTCAATACAGAGTTATCACAATTTCAATACAGAGTCATCATAAATTCTAATCACTCGAAAGATCATTATTAACTGAAGTCAAGCAAACGAGCTCAAAAGAGGAATCACATATTTTATACCAAATGCAACACACTCTTAAGCGCATTCTATGAAGCTGACTCTAAAGTATATGAATCACGACTACATACGCAAGATTATGAGTCTACATATCACTACCGATTCGTGAAGATATCCAGCCTAACCAGTACTTTCGGGAGATTAGACAACAGACCTTTTGTTCATATGACAGCTATTAACTGTTGATCAACACTAAAGAGATATACTCAAACAGTGAAGGAATATACATAGATATCTCGTCAGCGTTCTCAGTACAACAACAGTATTCATCAGAACGTCCTCGACTTAGAGATACCCCACTCGACATAACGTATAACAACAAGGGACATTTTATGCATACATGTGAATCCTCATATCTAGGAGAAGCATTTAGAGACACATGGACTGTGTAGAGTACTCACCATTTTGGTAACACGTATCATATCACATCATCATTTCACTTTACACCAGTTCATTCTTAATTAACTATTACTTAATTAACTGCAATTTTATTATCTCATCTGTGTGTTTTGTGTGAATCGTCTTTCACCATCATCACGTTCTAACCATTACTAACCCTATATGTGTGGATATTTCATTAATAAACCCAACGATCGGTTGATCATTATCAAGAGTTTGTTAATGTATCACTCGTGCTGTCGGTGTTACATATTCACCTATAGGAACCTTTCTCTACTCAGATGAGGTTGGGGGCTTTTTCTTTACGGGATCTAAGGGCAGAAGCTAAGGTCGTGTGGAAACAGAACTCTTTCCATAATTAATTAGAAAACACTGTCTAGTGGAAAGCACTCGCATTCCTGTCTTCTTGTCCCTATCTCGAATAGGTCTTTATTCTTTCTTAACGAGCCAATTTCTAGAGACCTTATATCTATATCTCATAGACTATTCCTGGCAAAAACTACTGTAGTAGTTGCTCCAGTGACTCACCACACGACAGTAGTGAAAATTATATAGATGTATTAAATATGAAGACATGTAGTAACCTTACCTAGATGACATGTAGAGCAGTGATATTGATCTACTGGACCGTAAATTGACTAACAAACTAACATTTCTTTTATAATAACATGTCTCGTAATTGTTCACGCATCTTTTAAAATCTTGTCCTGTTCGATTTACTGCCTTCGAGAACAACGTTTGAGGTTTGACGAAACTCCAGTTCATGTACTGTTTATCACTCGTGTTATTGGCTTCTTTCCATAATCAAACTGTTCATACATACCTTCATTTGCGCACTTTTTCTACTTTCGGGAGAGTACATATTAGGGGAAACAATACAATTATTGTCTAACTTTAAACCACTGACCTACAACGAACTAATAAAACTACTTGACCCCAAGACTTATCCCAATAGATTGACTAAACCATCAATAAAATTCACCACAGCAAATTGCACCAACTGCAAAAAAAAAAAAAATTTTCACACACACTCACACACAAATTTATCATGTTAATTTTATTGTATTTTCTTTTAAATTTTATGTGTTATTTAATTATTTTTCTGTTACTAGATGCTAGACATTTTTTTGGAAACAAATTTTAAAATAAAACGGATATTTTTATAACTTCCAATAACAATAACGTTCTTATCAATTATAATTTCTAATTTGGTACACGTATATCACTTAAATATTTTTGTATCGTTCGTTTAATCTTGACAATGAATAACGAACACAGTTTTTGCTGTCCACACAATTATCATCTGAAACCCTTGTGTGCCGCTAGGGACAAGTGTAACCACTATATTAATTATAAACATCCCCACCAGGCAAAACCAATTGGAACCACCACTGCTTCCATTCACCTGAAAGTACCAATAACAAAATATTTTTATTAGTTAGGCCAAGACAGATAAATGCATATTTCGTCAATAACAGTGCAAGCGTGAAGCATCCGCTGTCCCTCTGGATTTCTGGAAATAATGTAATATGATTTGAGAAACAATATAAAAGATGATGTTAGAGGAAATATATTAACGTTATTCTCTTGAGCATGCGTACAAGTGAAGGAATATATCTAGACACTGAAGGTTGTGTTAGAGGAAATATATTAACGTTATTCTCTTGAGCATGCGTACAAGTGAAGGAATATATCTAGACACTGAAGGTAGTGTTAGAGGAAATATATTAACGTTATTCTCTTGAGCAGCGTACAAGTGAAGGAATATTTCTAGACACTGAAGGTAGTGTTAGAGGAAATATATTAACGTTATTCTCTTGAGCATGCGTACAAGTGAAGGAATATATCTAGACACTGAAGGTAGTGGACACTGTTGCCGCGTGTAGTTCCCGGGGGGGGGGGGGGGGGTTCTCTGATGAGACAAACAAAGAATAGGGAAGTTGCTCTTTAAGATCGGGTAAGAGGCCACTAATATGAGATTGTGATATGTAGCTGGCAACCTTATGATGTAACATACATTGCTACAGAAACCACTGGTGCAAGAACTTATGACTGATTAACTGCAAGCTTCGTACAAGAGAGGAGCGGCGGTAGCACAGTGGTTAGTGCACTGGCTTCCTAGCTCGGATGTCCATGGTTCATATCCCAGTTGAGGTGGGATTTTTTAGACCGCAAACGGCTCCGAGGTCGACCCAGCCTCATGAATTTGGTACCAGAGCAATTCTGGGAAGGTTAGGGCGGCGGGAGCGATGTCGATCACATCACCCCTAGTGTGCCGATGGTCAAGAAAAGAACACCATATTCCCAATATGCCTCAATGGATGTGTAACGAGATCCTTTGTACAAGACGACCATCTGTAGTTGTGGCTGTTACGGCATTGACTGAGGAAGTAGTTTGAGTTTGTACACAGAGTTGGCAACCTTAACATGTAAACACAATGGGACATAAACCACTGCTTTAAGAGCACGTGAATATTTTGGTGTAGGCTTCGTGCAGGAGGATTAGCTAAACCTCAGGGTCTGGAGGACTAGTCGTTTTCATTATTTGACGGGGGAGGGGGAGTAATTGTTGTGATTAAACTCATAACATATTTGCTCTTTATCATATTGGTATTCGATTGTTGATACCATGTTTGTTTATATCCGGTATACAGTGGTTACCCGGAAGTACGTCATTGACTTTTGGTACATTTGAACAGAAGTCAAAACCGGTCTTAGCTTGGTAGACGCCAAGGATTATTCTAGGCCTTTTGTGTGTAGTCCTCAGTGTGAAAGGACGCATCTGTGTTCAGCTCCAGAAATGTGTTTGACCTTCTACTGTTAGTTCGCGCACAAGTTGTGTTGGGTCGATACTAATGTTTTTACAGCGAGTGAATATATGCTGTATGCTTATGTACGTGAGTGAGTACTTATTAAATAAACTTTGCAGAAATATGTCGACGGACATTGTGTCAGTAGAAGACAGTAAGACATTCAAGACTGGCTAGGTTAGGCCTTTGTCTCATCGCCTTATATTCATGAAAATTATTATTGGAGCCTGTCACGTATTAAACATATGTCGTTCAAGTGTCTAACCTGGACTTATCATCTTCTTTACTGTTGAAGATTAACTTTGTGAAAGAAAGGCTGAATATAAAAGTATCACCGGCATTGGAACATGCCTGGGTAATGTGTGTCGTCTGAAGGAGGACCTCTCCGTAGCACACCTTCGTAAAGAGTACAAATATGGATTATACTAACTAAGAAGGTTTACAAATATAATATAAAAGAAGACTCGCTACATTGAGAGCTTCGTATTTGTTCAATAACGCTACAGGATGTCAACCTCATCGAGTAAAGAAGCTCTTAGAGAAAACCACCACTCCAAGCTTTGATTCTTGCTTCACGCATGGGACCCAGCTGCATTGACGGCTGTTATGACTTACCCGAGGAGCCAGCGTGACTTTATCCTTGACTCTGGCAACAAAATCATGGACACATAATTGTTATATAAACCATAGCTATAAGAAGATGTGAAAGATGTGGCCACGGAGTCTTACAAAGAGAGGGGGGGGTCTGTGGGTGGAGCTACAGCCTTGGATCCATGCTGGCTGAGAATATAAAAGGGAAAGACGGTTCTTCGAGTGCACAGATCAAGTCCATGCCATTTTAAAATATGAGGGCCCCTATTTGTCTTAGGAAAGACGGGTAAAAAAATATTATAATGTAAATGAGCCTGAATTGAGGTCCCCGTGTAAAGTTAGGCCCGAACCAAATTGCCCTCCAGGGTTCACACTCAACTCTCCATCGCTTAGGGCGTGGATGCATCTGTATTTATAACAGATGTTTGCGCCATTTCAGTTCTTGTTTTAATATGTTTAGTTTGGATACGCAAAAAAAGTTAACACAGCATGGTTATATTATGAATACTCTTACTTTGAGAGTGCGTTTAACTCAGCAGTTAGAGAACTCGCCTCCTGAAGCAAAGTTCCTGGAAGTTGGGATCGAAACGTGGTAGTGTCATACCAGTCTATCCATCTGTAAATTGGAACATGACACTTTTTTGAGTTGTGGAAGGCACAGCCAGTGAGGAAGGGTTATGATCGCCTCGCCTTATACAGCTGGACTTAGTATAGTGAAGTCTCTAACTCTTCACTCCCATTCGGTGGTATCCGTTATGAGACAACATGTTGTGTTCCGTGTACTTCCCCAGGGTCTCTGAGGGAACACAGAAAGTATAACACTGCTACTCTCTAAGGTAAAAGACAACTAGTATTAGTTTGCACATCACGAAGCTTTTATTACTTTGGACCTTTGTGGTGCTCAGAAAGATGTTGTCCAATTCTACTATCGTATGACATGAGCTCAAACTTTTTCCAGGATGAGGAAAGAGCTTAAACGTGGAAAGAACTAAATTTATCGAGGTATCGAACAAAGAAGTACTAGTCTAAAGAAGAGAACAACGGATAGATAGAGAAGACATAGCGGTAGGTCAGAGAAATATTAAGATGCACAAAATATGCAGCCCATCATGGAAAAACCCATGCAACCGGGAGCGATAGAAGTACCTGAAGATAATTGAATAATAACGGGTGATTTCACCATCGCAAAAATTATCTTCTGACTTCCAAAAGAGCATACGTCGTCAATGAATTTATACTAGATCTTCCTGCCATGTGTGATTCGTTAACGGTCTTTATATGTCGTGTTTATTACTCTCTTATGGCTCCAGTTCCTTTCTCCATGTGTGTTTTGATCTCCTTCTACTTCTTTTAGCCTCATGAATAAGGTACCAGAGCAACTCTGGGAAGGTTAAAGGTCAAGAAGATATGGGCCTAACAATATTTTCCCAATAGGCCTGAATGGGCATGTCACGGGATCTACCTCTCTTACTGTGGTGATTCAACAAGAAGTCGATGAGAACGATAAAGGTACGGTAGCTGGAGGTATGGAAATGAAAGGTTGGGCGATTGTCAGCTCCACGAGAGGAGAGCATCAAATAACCACACGACAGTCACTAAACCATTTAAAGGAGAAATTGTGTGGTGGAGAGAAAAGCCTGAGACGGACCGCCAACTTTAAAGAGAAATAGTTGTAGGTTATAAGAGAGCTGACGGAGTAGACCAAATTCAAATACAGATGCCATGTCATAGAGACGAACACCAAAAAAGAATGTCAATTTCAGACTTTATTAAGAACTCAATTGTTAAAGTAAAACACGTGAAAATACGAATGTAGTGATGGATTTCAACACCAGTATAAAGAATGCTGATATGCCGGAAGACTGGCTACATAGCTACCTACGGCCATGTCACCGTGCCCTGGTGAGTGTTGACTGGAAGACTAGTCCAAAAGGCACGAAATAGACAATATCTGTAGCAGTGCCTGAGAAGTGAGGACTGGTTACGGCACAAAATAGTCAATATGTGACAGGGCCTTATGCTTCTTTTATTTATTGATAGCTTTGCACTAGGTGACTGTGGCAGGCCTAGTTATTATTTATTGATAGCTTTGCACTAGGTGACTGTGGCAGGCCTAGTTATTATTTATTGATAGCTTTGCACTAGGTGACTGTGGCAGGCCTAGTTATTATTTATTGGTAGCTTTGCACTAGTTGACTGTGGCAGGCCTAGTTATTATTTATTGATAGCTTTGCACTAGGTGACTGTGGCAGGCCTAGTTATTATTTATTGATAGCTTTGCACTAGGTGACTGTGGCAGGCCTAGTTATTATTTATTGATAGCTTTGCACTAGGTGACTGTGGCAGGCCTAGTTATTATTTATTGATAGCTTTGCACTAGGTGACTGTGGCAGGCCTAGTTATTATTTATTCTACTTGCCACTCTACTTCTTCAGTCTATCTTCCAAGAGAGATTATCTCTCTTACTGGCTTCTTTTCTTTCCGCCAGAGGTTGGAATTCCTGGATGAGATAATTTTGGTTCTCCTATCTTCCCAGGACTCGTTCTTCTCTCCTAGTTGGTGACTAGCGACTACCTCGTACTAGTGGTCTTGCCTGTAGTTCTGTTTAAATAATATATGCTAATATTCCTGCCCTTCCACACCTTTGTAATAATGCAACTCATCTTGCGTGAGTAAGTTTCAATATCAACCAAATGTTTTGTTACAATGCTAATGATTCAACATTCAATTGAGCAGTGTTTAACAACTCCATCTTCTTATCCATTTTTACGTGGTCATCTCTTGTAATTTCCCAGACCTGTCGAACCTAACTCTGAAAATGGTATCGATAACTAAACATAGTTCATAAATCTATAAATAATATCAGCTTTCATCAAAGTATCGCTGCTGTAGTCTCTTTTTAATCTAGTCTTGCCAGTGATGACATCTTGTTTATTTACACAGTGGAATTCTGGCAATCAGCAAATAATTGGGAGCGCATCTCCTGTAAACCAATATTGTACATATCTCTGTGGACATATCATGCCTGAGACGATACCTCGTCTATTTTAACATTAGCTGTTTATTTGTCAAGCAACCTGTGTGAGAGGGCGCATCTCCTGTAAACCAATATTGTACATATCTCTGTGGAAATATCATGCCTGAGACGATACCTCGTCTATTTTAACATCAGCTGTTTATTTGTCAAGCAACCTGTGTGAGAGAGCGCATCTCCTGTAAACCAATATTGTATGTATACCTCTGTTGAACCGTCATGTTCTTCTCCTGGTGGACGTCTCTTTTACATGTGGGAGTCATCAACCTCTAAAAAATGGTTGCCTGAAATACTATAAATTGTTCACAAAAAATGTCATCTTACCGTTTTAAACAGAAGTCCAGCACCTATCACATCTCTTACTAGGCACCCCTATTCTATTCCTGTTTGTATAACAAACTTATTAAGTATCACAATCTAAACTATTCTCCAGAATTACTACCGCTAAAATTCTAAATCTGGCTACATCTGTAGAGCTTCCTGCAAACCGCAGGTTTCACTGTTTGTGAGAGCCCAGCAAGGCACGTCTTGCTCTGTCAACTTTTCTGGCGGGACTGATTTCTCTCTGTCCTTCTATTCCTATCCCATGATTCGGTCATTGTTTTAGTCACTACGATTGGTCCATTGTTCAGTTCACTCACCGATCACGGTTAATACCTTCAAAAACAACTCAGTGAGCTTCTCTCTGTAACTGTTTATACTTCGCTCACTTTTCTCGTGCTTTTATTCTGCTCTCCGTTCGCTTAACTTTAAAGGGCGCTAACATTATGGTTATCTCCCTTGGTGGTTTATGCTCAAATGCTATGTTCTCTTACTTCAAGCTTATTAAAAACAATTGTTATGCAAATTTTATAAACCAGAACTATGTACTTACAGAAAATATTTACATAAAAAAGAGTTCTCTCCCTTACCAACCAAGCACATATATGCTGGCTTTTATCTCCCATCTATAAAACAAATAGTCCATTCAATAAATTATATATATTTCTTAAACCATTTTCTCATACTCTTTTGTCCCTTCAAAACTAAATCACTGTTCATCCAAACTCTACGGTGACAGCCACTTTCTAAACCGGGTAAAGACCTGTCGTAGATTTCTTTAGGTATTTAAGATAGATTCTGGTCCCGTCTGAATAGAACTGAAAAAGGTGGAAACTCAGTGAGCGATAAGGTAAAGAAATAGATTTCACTAGTGAATAGTTAAAGATAGAATCTGTCCCTGGATTGAGAAGATACTCTATTCCAGCCTATCTTTACGACTGTAATCTGTTTATCAGACAGTTTTCCCTTCCGTATATATTAACATATACAATATTAACCACTCACATATACACACACAGATAAGTGACGACATTCAGACGCACAAACGTGAAAACTAGAGTATGTGGAGTAGGGATATTGGGCCGAGCTGACCAACACAGGTAATTAAGTTTTGTTAAGTTTATTATCATAAAAAAACTTCACAACATCCAATATCAATAGCAATAGAAAATCATAGTTTACATAAATTAAAAGAATAAACCCATAAGTGCAATCCCCTCTGTTGAGACAAGATCCCGCAAGAAGAAGTTAATTAACCCGGAAAGGTAAAAAGATTTGCGCTATGGTATGGAATTTGCCTATACTGTAAAGAACAGAGTTTCAAATTAATCTATCTTGAAAATACCAGTATTAGCAAAACGAAAAAAAGAAGAAAGGAAAAACAAAGTGAGTACAATGATTATATATCAGAAGAATTATTCACTTCACTTTCTCTCAATTCTGACACCCTGTGGCCACATCCAGTCTCTCTTACCTAATTGCTGATTTACAACGTCTGGAACATAAATCCATGGTACACACAACAAATCCAGTGTTGGGTTTTGGCAAAATAAACCCCAGTTCCTCCAAAGACTGATTAATCTTCCTATTGGGGAACGCTTAATTTGTTACCGTTAATTGAATATGTTTATGTCACATCAATTAGTCCAGGTAGGAAAATACTAAAGAGATCTAGTGTTCACAGTGTACAGTAGCTTGAAATTCCGATAGTTAAAGAAATGTCAGGTAGGTAAATCTCTCTGGATAAATCCTCGATGCAACACAGTGGTCGGTAGTCGGGTATTGTTAAGTTTGATATTTTCGCCACAGCGTTCTGATTGTAAATGAAAATGGGAAAGAAATCTGGGTAGCTATATGTCCAGTTAAATTGATTCTTATTGTCTTTTGTTGGTACTCTCTCTCTCTCTCTCTCTCTCTCTCTCTCTCTCTCTCTCTCTCTCTCTGGGTGAAACAAGAGGGCCAAACAGGCCAACCTCGAAGACCCGATATGACATAAGAATGTTTTTGGGGCTATTTGGCTTAGACCCCTTTTCTCAGATTTAGAACCGCTGGTAGGTTTGGTTTGTGATCCGTACGCAACACAGAAAATGAAACTATCTCCAACGAAAATATTAAGAAATCAACTTTTACAATGGTCTACGATTCGTGCAAGATGTTCCAAAAATTATGACGCTATTAGATAAATGATTTTAAAAGGATGAGGTATATATATATATGAAATAGGTGGAAATACGCTAGCGATTGCGAGATATCACACCTTAGCACGTATTTTGGGAGAATCTGCGGTCGATTTCTGAATGAAAGCTTTATTTCACGCCTATGCCGCCAACATAGACTTTGCCAGCGAGCAAACCGTCTTTTGATCTCGGCTTGTACTGTAGCTAATTACGTTCCCTGGGACTCACGAACAGACGATGAGATCGGTAACTGTGGTTATCGTCCCCTTCTTTTCTTCATTCGGTTAAGTCCCCCTCAGAAAATGTAACAATCAAAGTACGTATTTGACTTATCGCCCTTGATTCTACAAATATACGACCCGTTCTCTGATCTGTCACTATTTCAACGATTTCCCAATCGCTCGCGTGATAATTCAATTAACGTCTCTGGACTAGCTAATAGGTATGTTTTTAAACATTCCTAGTGCCTGTAAGACATAGAGAAACGAAAATAGGCGTGGCTAAATTATGAGTTAGACAGATATCGAAGTGTAGGGGTTCTGCGTTTAATAAAACGTGCATACTAATAAGGAAGCAAAGGTGGGAGCCAGGTGTGAGCAAAGACGTGCGGATTCGTGTAATCTATTTACATAACTCTGTCACAAGACCTCACACTCTTTGGCAACTATCGAATCATCACATTGCAGAAAGTCTAGGGCAAATTACTTGAGAAGATAGTGGTGAGACATTTAATGAACCACCTTGAAAATGCACACATCCTCCCTGATACCCTGGGCAGCTATAGACCAATGAAAGCAACATGCGGTAACGCAGGAACATTTGCGTACGATGTATATGAGGGTTTCCAGTGTAAACATGAAACGGTGACTGTGGCAATTGACCTAGAGGATTGCTTACAACAGTGTTGACTTTGCAACCTTGATGGACTGTGTAAAGGAATGTGGTGTAAACCCATGGCTAACAAGATGGATAGCAGCTGCCTTAACTGAGAGAGCAGTTGCATTTCGCCTGGGAACATGGACATCAGAACCAATGCACATTTGCCCAGGATTACACCAGGGTTCTCCATTATCACCAGTGCTGTTTAACATCTATACAGCAACAATAGCTGCAATCCAACAAACAGGTTTGGGATAAAATTGACTTTTGCCGATGACTCGCTTATTTACAGGACTGGTTCAGATAGAAATAAAATAGTTAAAAGCATACATGAGACACTTCAAGCAGCCTGGGAATAGTCACGCTGTCAATTTAACAATTGAGATACCCCTATTGTAATGATGCGTCACATGCTTGGATTGCTGTCAATTAGATCCAGATATACGATGGCCCAGGTAAAAGCGTATATGCGTATAACCACAGACAAAAGGCATCCCCTGCATGGGAACATAGCTGACATCAAAGCAGAGAGAATAAAGAGGGGGATGTCATGGATGGCGCAGGCAAAAGAGACTATTAGACAAGTGACCCCAGTTGAAAATATATTCACGGGAGAAGAGTGGAGTGAGTCAGATGAGAGCTGGATGAACTACCAGCAAGTAATCATCAGCCTTGGTTGAGAATGTAGAACTTGGCCCAATGGGAGATCAGAGCTAGAAATTGATTAGCTTATAAATAATAATGCTGGTGATGATAATGCCATTGTGTACACTGATGGGTCTGTAATCTGTGGCAATAAATCAGGATAGGGCTACCCTGCTAGAGTAAAGTGCAGAACCGTCGCTGTACATAGCGGGGCTTACATGATAACAACCTCCAGCATGAGAATAAAAGTAGAGGAAGTTACTGCTGCCTTAAGATGACTGTCTGAGACCTTATTAACAAAGTCAGTTATTGTATCAGACTCACAATCCATACTTTGAAGGGTCCAAAATGGCTGGCTTTGACGTGAATGGAAAATCTCCACAGAAGCATCGAATCTTCAAGAACTGATATCGATCTCCAGCCCTGGTCATGCCGGGGTACGTGGCAATGACAGAGCTGACAGACTAGCTTCAAGAACACCCGTAAAAGGTGCATTGACCATGGAGAAGGAAGAAATACTGAGGGCAATTCATGTTCGTCTATTAGAAAATGACACTGAAATCAATGAATCAACAAGGCTAAGACTGCTGGAATTTGGCATCAAACGTAAGACCAGCAGGGATGGACGTATGAGAGGACGCATTTGTCGTGTATACAACTAGTGCGCAACAGGAACAATTAGCATTCATACCGACATTTGCTGAGGGAGACTGAGCACCTATGGGTTTGCCCGGATTGCAATGACGTCGATTCTAATTAACATTAACATGAAAAAAACTTTTCTGTAGAAGCGCTAATGTTCTATTTATAATTTCCACAGTGCCAAAACTCAAAAAAATTTCTGACATGTATTTGTTTCCGAACTGGACAAACAAACTGAAGGCTGTATTAAAATGGTTGTCACCTGAAAGTGTAAAAAGACTGTTTAAATTGCTTGCAACAATGATGTGAACATCAAAGACCGAGTTTCCATCCTAAAGGATAACAATACATAACTACAAACACAAAGACATTAAACAAATAGAAACAAATACAATAACATAATTCGGCCACGTAGACTTTGTTCCGGCAAAGACGCAATTGGTGGCTTTTGTATCACCTGAAGGTAAACATAATAAAGATGGAGTTTCTATAGGGTAGGTCTAAAAAGGTTTTATCGATTGTTTTCTCACGCTGAGACCTAAATTATATTTAACTGAGAAATACGATACATTTAACATTCTTTTAACTACTGTTGTCCTCTACACGTGTTGTTCGTGAGGTTTCCTGGTGAGAAAAGGATTAGTGTGTTCTTGGGCATGTCCACAGAGAGTATATCGATATGAGGTTATAGTGTCGATTGGCTGAGCGTTTATTTCTACAGGTGCAGAAGGTGACAAACAAGTTATGTGACCTACTGGTGTGAACTAAAATGTGTCCGATAAGTTACGGTACCTACTGACGTGAACTAAAATGTGTCAAATAAGTTCCGGGACCAACTGATGTGAACTAAAATGTGTCAATAAGTTACAGGACCAACTGATGTAAACTCAAAGGTGTCAGTAAGTTACAGGACCTACTGATGTGAACTAAATGGTGTCAATAAGTTACAGGACTTACTGGTGTGAACTCAAAGATGTCAATAAGTTACAGCACCTACTGATGTGAACTAAAAGGTGTCAAAAAATTTACGTAACCTACTGATGTGGACTGAATATGTCAAATAAGTCCGGGACCTATTGATTCGAACTAAAAGGTGTCAAATATGCTACATGACCTACTGATGTGAACTGAAGGTGTCAAATAAGCTACGGGACGTTCCGATGAGAGCTAAAAGTCGTCAAATTAGCTGCCGGACCTACTGATGTGAACTAAAGGTATGAAATAAGTACAGGACCTACTGATATGAACTAAAAGCTGTCAAATAAGCTACGTGGCACACTGATACCAACTAAAAGGTGTCAAATAAGCTAAGGGGCCTATTGATGTGAACTAAAAGGTGCCAAATACGCTGCGTGACCTACTGATTAATTAAAAGGTGTCATATAAGCCACGGGACTTACTGATATCAACTTAACAGTGGCAGATAAGATACGAGACCTACTGATGTGAGCTCACATGTGTCGGAAAAGCTGTGATTGTGACCTAAAATTGGTAAACAAGCCGCACAAGCTACTGAATGATCCAGAAGATGTCAAAGACGTACTGAACACATCACGTGATCTAAAAGGTGCATAATAACCCACAGAACCTACCACCTTCGCCGTCAATATTCCAATGTTGAATTTTTAAACGTGCATCGAATGAGCAAAAGTGCAGAAGTGTTAACAAATAATGCATGTGTCAATCGTTCTAGATCTATTGTGACTTCGTCGTTTGCATAATGAATTACTAATGTTATTATTTGTTCTTGTGTTTCACTTTAGAAAATTCGTACTTTGCTTCTCGCATAAAGCTCGTAAGTAAAGCGGCAATATATACAAGATAGGACTGTCGGAAGAATGTAAACAAGGTTCCTTGGAATAGCTGAAATAGCGTCCAATCAGATTCGCGCATTTTGTGTAAGAATCAGATTCGCGCATTTTGTGTAAGCTCGCAAATGTTCCATGTTTTATTAGTCTATAACTGCCCAGGCAGTCAGGGAGGATGTGTGCATTTTTAACGTGGTTCATTAATTGTCTCGCCACTATCTTCTCAAGAAATTTGCCTTAGACATTCTGCAATGTGATGATTCGATAGCTGCTAAGCAGTGTGGGGTCTTTACTAGGTTTAGGAAGTGGCCGTAGGTAATTATGTAGCCAGTCTTCCGGCACCTCAGCATTCTGTTTACTGGTGTTAAAATCCATCACTACATGCATAATGTCTCTGTCATCAAGCTCTTTGATGTGTTGATACTGTACACCATCAGGACCCGGACCAGTGTTTCTACTTGTTTTTAACGTATACATAACGTCTTCGTCAGATATGAGGTCGAAATATATCTGGGCCTCTGAATCCGTTTTCCAGCACACGATTCTTAATCTCTTGACGGGCAGCTTAGGACCTCCAAAACACAAGAAAAGATATTAGAACAAGCTATCAAACTGACAAAAAAGATAGACAAAACTGATCCGGTTATTCAGATGTTACAAGACCAGTTAGAACAGCATAAACAACATATATACAAAGGTGCAATGCTGAGAACGAAGTTATATACAACACAAGAGACTCCAAACAAACAGTACTTGGCAATAGAACAGAACGTTCAACAAAATAAGCAGATCGGCCAAATACTAGATAACAATGGACAATTACAAACGAACAACACAAACATATGTCAGACAATCTTGGAATTTTATAAACATTTATACACCAAAGAAGAAACAAGAACAGACACAAACATCACGGGGGTTTTCATTCCAGGACAAGGTCAAAGAAAATTAGCCGCCTACGCGGACGATACGATATTTTTCCCAACCAAAATTTCATCTATTCAAAATATTTTAAACACCTTTAATGAGTTTGGACCAGCCAGTGAAGCAAAATTAAATATTCAAAAATCAAAGTTAATGGGAATAGGTAAATGGAGAAACAGATCAGATTTCCCTTTCCAGTTGCTACAAGTAAATGAAATAAAAATTTACGGTATTACATACACCGCCACTCCAACACAAAGGACTACAGAGGTATGGAAAAACTTGTTAGAGAAAATAAAAAACAGACTAGAAAGATATAAATACAAAACTACTACAATTTTCGGAAGATCGGTTTTAATCAACACTTTTATTCTACCTAAATTGATTTACATAGCAAATGTTCAAACCATTCCTCAAGAAATTATTACAGGAATAAACAAACTAATAAGAACTTTCTTATTTCGCAACACCTTACACTGTATAAAGCATAAAACGTTAATACAACCCAAAGATAAAGAGGGAGTATCTTTACAAGATATAGCAACTAAAATAAAAGCTTTGAATCAAGTACATAGGAGAAATAGTAAAAAATCCTGAACAATACCCTTTGGCTCCTTATTATATTGGTCTGAGATTATCTAACGTGTGTCGTTTCAAAAACAATCAACATCATTACTTTGGCACTTTACCACGGTTCTACAAACAATGCATACAAAGCATACAAGGGAACATACCTTTATTACAACAAAATACACGCTCTATTTACAGAAGTCTTATTAGTGTACAAGAACCCTCATTAGTGACAAGGATAAAACGTGGGTAAAATTATTTTATAACTGATTACCAACCTATTTTTAAGAGCCTACACGAGTTACCACTTGCTCCACCCGCAATGGAAGTCACGTTTAGATTATTATATAACATGACACCCATTAGGCAAAGACTTGTTGCACAGTGGAAGAACCTCCCAAAATGCAGATTATGTAATACCAATAAACAGGAGACAGAAGATCATTTTTTTTTTTTACTGTAGTACAGTTACTCCTACAATAGGAATTTTGAAAAGAGAATTGATGGTTTATTTTCCACGCAGTATAGACATGTATAGAGCTATCATGCTGAATTCCCTACCAACGTGCACACAACAAGTAGAATTGAATCTTTTGACCCTGATAGTGGAATTTAAATATTTAGTCTTGATATGTAGAAACCGCGCGGTGTTCGAAGGGAAACAGTACAACGCCCACTTATTCTCAAAATTATTCTTACAAAAAACACAATGTATCCAACGTTGAAAGGATTGAGGGTTGGGGAAGGAAAGGGGGAGGGGAGAGGAGAGACAGGGAACTACTTTCAACCCAGAATTGACTGTACACATGTTTAAATAATTACAGCCATGGTTTGGCTTTCTGGATGCAAGTTTTAATGTGTATGTGAGGGGTTTTATTTGGGAACTTTCTTTCAAGTGAGCCAGTGAGTGAGAGTACGCGTGTTTTTTATATGCATTATACAATGTAGGGTTTTGTAAATTGTTATATATAAAAAAAAAAAAAAAACGGAACGAACGCAGGTATGTACGTGAATGTATATATTGGTATATAGGTGCAGATTCCAGGTTTTTTTTTTCTCTTTCTTCATGTTTCTTCTCAAATGGTTTAAAGCATTTCAGAGTGTCTAAACAGTAGCTTAGATGTACATATGACAGTGTGAGCAAGTGTAAGTTTCTATATATAAAATACTTGGGACTTAACGGGAATTTGATTAGCTATAAATCATATTTATTTTTTTTTTAAATTCTGTTTAAAATTAAATTAATTTTTTAATTCCTTTGTTTTTTTTATTAAATCTATATAAAATCTTAATTATTTATTTTATTTTTTAATTTTTTTAAATATATTCTTGTTCATCCAATTATTCTTTTTTTTTAATCTGACTAAGTAAACCATGGGAATGAGAGTGCGCAAAAGGTTTCATATGTATATACAATGTATTTTTCTTGCATTTCATGTAAAATGTACCCGTTGTTGTAAAACTGAAAGAATGGCAAATAAAAAAATAAAAAAATAAATAAAAAAAAGGTGACACTATCTCTGGACCCTAACCTACAAAACAAAGAAACACTAGCTGTGTGTACAAGCTTTTGGAAATACGTTTCATAGCGTTAAACGTAACGTAGATTATTAAGAAAACCTTAGGTATTAAATAAATTTTTTTTAAAAAGTGTCCCCCCCCCCCCCCCCAATTAAAAAAAGGACAGAGATAACAGCCCAGTGGTCAAAATGTTATATAAATTTGCACAATATACCCCACTTACAACGGAGAGATCACACCTCTTGTCAGGTTGCGACGTGATGTCGAATCTCGGAAATAAGTGGAAAACGAACATAACCATGTGATATTTTTGCAGCAGAGATAAAGAAGTTACGGGAAGGCATCCACAATTTTTCAAAGGGAAACAACTTAACTATTTAAAATACTATAAAACTAAATAACATATTTTCATTACTTATTTTATTTTATCAATTCATTATATTCATGTTATTTAATGATTAAACGATTCATCTATTTTTATTAGTTCATTTTTAATATTGTAAAAATTTCTTTTGTTTTCAATGTTTAGAATTATAAACCTTTAAATAGTATGGAGTTTATGCACATGCTAAAATAGCGAACACGTATATGCTCTGTCATATTCAATAATAATTTTTTAAGATCCTGGATTAGGACACCAACTTGTTTCATCGGCGCCCGAAAGCGCACTTCGACAATCCTTTAAACATATTTTCTATCTTGGACGTTCCTCCTCTACCCTGGGGCGGGAGTGGCAAAGAGTTATGGCGTTCGTCTCTAAGTTCAAAGGTACCGGGTTCTGTTTTTTCAATTGTTGTACGTACTGATTATCTGGAATTTCCGGGTCTACACATTTCTTTCTGCTAATTAGCAGACATATTGTATTTTCAAACATTCTTACACTCCTCACAGAGATAAGTCGTGATGTCTTTTTGGTTATCCTGATAAGGCCATGGTGCGTTCTTCGCCAAGATCGTAATACGCTGTAAGTTGGATAGCCACTGCGGGAAGACACCTTGTGGGCAGACATCTGATGTTACTTGGCCATCATTTAAGTCTTGGTACAGGCTATCGCCTGAGGTGTTAACTTCCTAAATGACTTTATAATTTCCAGGTTCTTAATTCACCCTTGCTTACAGTTGTGTGATGATGTCGTTTTAATTCTCCAACAGTAATTCCAAATAAAACAACGTAAACTTATATAGTTGATAACCGCCAAGTATTCATATAAACCCTTTTTCAACGTAAAGGAACACGAACAGTTTCATGTTTATTATCAAGGTACATTAACGAATTTATTATGTCTTTATTTATTACGTTAACGTGTGTTACTAGCGTTAGAGTACGCCATCCGGTTACATAAATAGGAATCTTGCTTCATAAAATATGATTTTGAGTAAGTTGAGCTTGCTAGCTGTATATGCGAATCAACTTGTAAATATGGAATCTTGATTCTCAAAATGCGCTCTTGTGAGTGAGTTGAACTTTACATTTTGAATATGTAACCAACTTGCGAGCATTTAATAAAAGGTAAATAAAAATGCTGCGTCCACCGTCTTAATCGTGGCGAGAAAACGTCCCTTTTAACTTAGTAAGTGAAGGATGTCCTAAATTGCAAATTATGTTATCTAGACGAACACTAACGTCTTTCTGGTTAGGCGTCAAACACGTAAGGGGTAGACTCAGATCTCTGTTGGACTGAAGACACACAAAGGTCTTCGTAAGTTTTCACACTTAATATTATTGGTTGACTTTCTTTTATACTTCTCCTCAAAAATGATTATTTAAATTCTCTATTAATTATGTATGACATGAGATGCACCTGATACGTGTTAAATATATTGCGCATTGGAGTGTGTGCACATGCAAATATGTACGGACGATCTAACAATGTAGATAAAGTGAAGTATGAACTTTCAATTACCTCCGATCATCTTAGAGGAAAATCGTTTGATTTAATTAATCATTAATTGAAAAACTGTCTTCTGCACATTTAGCTATCATGATAAGTGCAAAAGTGATCTTAACTAAAGACTAAGAAAACATTTTAATAGTTTTTAAAAGTTTCACTAACCTCCTTTTCCCGTTCGCAAACTCCTTTAAGAACACAATGCACAACAGATATTGATTATTTTATCCCCACTGAATTATTTGCGGGCTACGCTCTTCGATATTCTCTACACCACGCTGTTTAAAACGTTGTAATCATCCTCAGGGAATATTACGCTACATTATATTTCTAAAACGTCCCAGATGGATCCATTAGGGCGGTGACGTATAACTCCGCCCATAAACCAATTGCCAAGAGCCCATGTGGTCACCCAGGCCTTGGATCTCTTTTGCCCCCTGTCAGCGCGTGCCGCTAGCTGAAGTTGAATGGGCAATTCAACACAAACTGTCAATGCAGTGCTGCATGACAAACAGGAGTTTGTTGATTGGCCGCCTTCTAACTATCACAAAGCTTTCTGTCTGGTTATCACTTTGCGTGTCAATTTTATTTCATTATCTTACCTGCGGCTTCCTTTATCCTTGTTTCATATCTAAGATTCCCATCCTTCTACCGTTGGCTACCATCTGGAAACAAAGATTGTCCGTGTCTTTGATGTCCGTCGTCCGGAGTATATTGTTTGCGTGCGTCCATTCTTCCCCAATGTGGTGACATGTCGTCTGTTTGAACAGCGATCTACCCAGGAAAATGCAAAACACTATTGTCCAGCCGGCGCCTTCAACAATAGTCAATATAACAAGGTGGTATGTCTGACAATATGTACAAGTTTGGTTTGAAGGATTATCTTCATTGCACACGGACTAGTACAAAGAAGTTGTACCATGCCCATGTGTGTTTCACCAGATTTCTTACAAAGCAATCTGTGGTCGGCAGGATCATGCCAGTTGTCAAAAAAAAGTCAAAAGCGTGTTAAAGTCCAGTGGTGATTAAAAGAATAACTTTAGCAGCGATGAAAGAGCGAATATGGTTTAAAATGCAATAACGGAAGATGGTGAAAAAGAAAGTGATAAGACTTGGCGCTCGTTTATCACATAGTCACATATACCAATTTTCCTTAAATATATTAAATCCACTATTATTCTCCGTTGAGCAGTCGTCAATTTCTTGTTCTATCTCTCTCTCTCGCTCTCTCTCTCTCGCACTCATTCTCTCTCCCCGTGTCTTGTGCTCCATGCCTCACTGTTACTCACTCCCATTCCAACTTCATTTGCGCGCGTGCTTCATATTATGATCCTTTCCCAGCTTAGGACGTTTCTGAAGGGCATCCCCACGAATGCACAATAATTGTTTGAATAGTTTCCGTTTCACAAATCTAGACGTCACAAAGCATGGAAATTATATTTAAACTAGCAATAACCCATCAACATTGACATGTTATTAATGATTAATTATTGTGTGTTGTTTCTGTTACATGTATTACAGACGGTACTATCACAACTGTGGTCATTTCATTGCAGGCGACCGTCATTAGATTTTTGTAGTGAAAATTATATAGATGTATTAAATATGAAGACATGTAGTAACCTTACCTAAATGACACGTGGAGCAGTGATAATGATCTAATGGACAGTAAATTGACTAAATAACTACCATTGCTTTTATGACAACATGTCTCGTAATTCTTCGTGCATCTTTTAAAATCTTGCCCTGCTCGACTTACTGCCTCTGAGAACAACGTTTGAAGTTTGACGAAACTCCAGTTCATGTACTGTTTATTAATCGTGTTATTGGCTTCTTTCCATAAATCAAACTGTTCATGCACACCTTCCTTTGCGCACTTTTTATATTTTCGGGAGAGTACATATAATGGGAAACATAACAATTATTGTTTAACTTTCAACCACAGTTGCACACCCTTAGCTGTGGGTGAAAGTTAATGTACTCTGTCAAAAAAATAGAAAAAGTGCGCAAATGATGGTGTGCAAAATGTGACTGACTGATCGACCGAAGTACTTAAGGCGGGTATTATGGTATTGAATGTGCATGCGTGCATTAAAAGCCTGTGTTTAAGATATTTTTTTTAATATATTTTTTTTCCTCTACATGTTCAATATTTCATTTAAAGTAATTGAAAACTCTTCTCAATTCGGAACACGGTTAGAGTTTTTAATTAACAAAATAATACTGTTGCCACATTTTCAAATCCTATTACTCTCATTTTGGCCCTAAAACTCCGGTAGACCATACGCTTTCAACCAGCTGTCTCCAATCCGTCGTTGCATTAGTATTCTATTGCAGTTCTTTGAAGTGTCTAGATATTTTTTTCTTAATCTGTAACTACCAGTGAACTATATATTGAAACCGATGATTGTTCATTCGCGACGAAAGACCGATGTTGCGGCTTCCTAACTCAGTACTGACAAAGTTAAATTTCCAATTTTCGTCAACAACAACAAAACACGTGGCGATCAAAGATTGCCTGGTGATACAAAAAATGAATATCTTAGTGCGTTATCTAAGGCCGCCTACATCGTGTACTTGCTTCTGGGATTTCTTTTTCTTCATTGCTTTTCAGTTCGCTCCTTGTTGAGCCCACGCCTTCAACAAATAAATGATAAGCCTTCCTGTTGTGCATTGTCTGTTCTAGGTCTTTCCATTTCTTTATCTCTTGTATGTCTTTGTTCGTCTGTGTTTTGTTTTTCCTCTATTTTCACTTATCACTGGGATCTCTAGAATAAGAACAATCTTTTAATGCTATCAAGTGATATTTCTTAGTGAGTATATTATCCAACGCCAGCCTCTTCTCCCCAATTTTTGTTCCACTAGTGTGTCTAGTTCTTTCCATCAGTTCCACATTAGTGTTCGTGTCTTTAAAGTTCACTTATTATATTCATGAACTCCTTTATCTTTCTGATCTTTTTGTTGTTCTTTATATACCGAAGCACATTAAAAAAGCACCACCTGTATAATCCAGGAACAGAGTGTGAAATGTAAATATAAGTGTTTACAAGTTTACATATTTGGAATCTTTATTCATTTTCTTATGAATCCATGCTGGTCGTTAATTTGTACATTTGATTGTTATGAAATTCATTACATTCTTTGCAGGCAAGGGAGAAAACCAAAATGGCAACCAATAATAAAAATCATTCACACTATCCTCAGTATCTGGTATGTCCACCGTGTGCTTGCAAACAATGTTGGCAGCGGCTCCGCATGGAACGCGCAAGTCTCTGAAGGAAATTCCGGGGAATCAAGTCCCATTCACGTGTAAGAGCAGCTTCGAGCTGTTGCAGATTAGCTAGATAACCTTGCCTGTAGACTCTGCGTCCAAGCTCGTCCAACAGATGTTCTATAGAGGACGTTGTTGCGTGAGAAATTCTCGCAACATCGTTTTATTACAATATCTATTTTATAACGCAAGGGCAACAACTGCTTGAAATTTATAGTCACTTTTCTCGGTAAGCATTTGTCTTCTCGCGTTGGTATTGAATGCAGTTAAGTTTTGAGCTGTGGTCATTTTGCGCTGGACTGCGCATGACTGGTCTTGCTTCTTGGTCGATCGATTTCCGCCCACCAAGGGAGTGAGCGATTTGAATGGCGAGAAAGATGCCTCGCTGAAAGAGGATCTCCGCTATTTTTTTGTTCTGTCAGGAATGTGAAAGTCCTCTTATGGATATTTCGTTTATTCGAGATAATACCTCTAGTGTATTTGCACATGCCGGGAGGCATAATATTTCTGTGTATTTCCTGAAGGCAAGGTAAATTGACTTTCCATTAACTCTATCGATTTTTGGTCGTGAGCGATTTCGATTCATAGCCTGTCTTCGAAAGTCGTCGTCACGAGATGTTTTCCCAGCTCACATGTCGCTGTATTGTACTGCATCGGTTGATGCATGTCCCAAGGACCATTACTTGCTACTTTGTTAAATGAACTAGGCTTGGAAAACCTTTGTTAACTAGAGGATATTTTTGAGGACATTATTTATACTTCGGCAGACGTGTCTGTCTTGCTGAAGTCAGATTAAGGAGAGTGAACTGATCTCATACATCTGGTTACCTTCTGGCTAAGATAGAAAGGGATGGAGAATTTTTCCGACTACATTACAGCCTTATAATGTATTGACATGTCTGTGAATCACCTTTATTATGATGCTGTCTACCGTCCATTGCTATACTGACATTGTTGCTGTGATAATGACTGTCTGATGTACTTACATATTCGCGTATACATTTTGTCACTGTGGCGTCCACAATAAATGATACAGAAAAACGTCTAGCTGTTACAAGCATCATTGACTTTATACGTCGTGAGTTTACTGACGTCCTATGTGGATTGCCCTGTTATTTTGTATGAACATTGTTTGACTGAACACATCTGCACACTACACAAAACCAGACATGCGGATACCATCCATCATCATATGGCATCACGCATCATTTGGTGGCCATAAGCTGGTTTGATTCTGGTACCAGCAAACACGGGGTCCCTTACCCACTTCATTTTCAACAAGAATTCATCAGCATCCTTCAAGAAATTAACATTCTTCAAGACAGTCAACATCTTCAAAATTTTCAAAGTACTCGGCGTTGCCCGGTAAAAGTCAAAATTTCAACTTTTTGACGGAAACAAGAATTTGACAGTACCCGGCGTTGTTACATGTTGCCGGATAACTCGGACTGCTGTTATCTTTTACGCAAGTCAAGCAAGTTGCTGCTGTCAAGGTTCCAGTGCTGTCGTTTTTTGTGAAGGTCAAGTGCCGGTTGAAACGGGTTGTTTTCTGAAGAAGGCCAAGTACCGATTTCCATCAACTTACTTTTGGATTAGAAGGTCAAGTGCCGAAACAACTCAACATACAGTATGTCAGAAGCTCAAGTACCATCGTGTTAGCAGTGGAAGCAGTTCAGATGTGCCATCATCGTTGGAGCTTCGCTCTTTAGGACGTTGATTGACATCCGTTTTTTTCTGCTGTTCTACGATTGGAAGCCTATAAGTTAAGTGGCCTGTTTGTATGTAAACTGTGCCCTTATACTTCTGCTGAGTCTTCTGTGTATCATCTCATTCTATATGTTATATGTTTATATGTTATTCGTATATTTATATGTTTATATTTCAGCGGGTTCTCGGTTGGGTGGTGTCTCCCTTAGATTATGCCACGTCATAGAGGTCGTCTATTGTGAGCGTTTTCTGTAGGGTGAGCAAATTTCCGATACTGGAATTTGCTAAGCGACTTCTGTTGCTATTTATGTTAGCTGTGATGACATGTTTTAATATTGTTTTCGTTATTATTTCGCATTCTTTAGTTTTGTTTTGATTTGTTTGTATTTGTTAGCCTACTCTTGACTACAGTTTAGTTTCATACTACATTTTTGTTTATACACTGTGGTGTCATGTATTTTGTTTAATTATATCGCAGATATCGTCACATTTTTTGTGATATTTCATTAATTTCTGCTTTATTTTTAGTTGATTTCTGCGAACGTTTTTGTATTGTTGCTGATCTTTGTTATTGTTTACATTGTTATTGTTTACATTGTTTGCATTGTTTACATTTTCAATGTTTACATTCTGCATGTGTTTACATAGTCATTGTTTACAGTTATAGTAATTAGTTAATGGGCTATGCTAATGCACTGTTACTACTACACTGATGATAAATGAATGATGAATAGTGTCGTGCACTATTGAATGAGAAGTGCACTTATGATCAAGAATTGATTGTTGATATTTCATATACAAGTTCTTTGATTGGAGACTTGTTTCCCACAGAGACTGGGATAATATAAGGTGATGTGAATATACAAGTGCTTAATTAAGACTTGTTACACTTAGGTTTGAAATAAATTAGTTAATTATTTCAGGTTTTGGACTCATATGTTAGACAACATGTCTACATTTGAGCACTTTATTGAGCAGGGTAAATTGCTTGGGAAGACTGGTGATAAGTTAGAAGAATTTGCAACTGCTCGATATGATAAAGCAATGGAAGCTGAACAAAAGAAACTGCATATGGAAGCTGAACAAAAGAAACTGCAGCTGCAGGTGGATGAAAAAAGATTCCAAATGGAAATGGAAAAACAAAAAAGGGAATCAGAAGCTGAGGAAAGAAAACTCCAGCTAGAAGCTGAAAGATTTCAAAAAGAGGCTGAGAATAAAAGACTTGAAAAAGAAGCTGAGAATAAAAGACTTGAAAAAGAAGCTGAGAATAAAAGACTTGAAAAAGAAGCTGAGAATAAAAGACTTGAGAAAGAAGCTGAAAGACTTCAAATAGAGGCTCAGGCTGAGGAGAGAAGATTACAGAGAGAGTCTGATGAGAGGAAAGAGAAAGCAAAAATGGAACATGAAGAAAAGGTCTTAGCTTTAGAGTTGGAAAAATTGAAATTGATGAACATGAGTAATGGTAATGATTCAAACAAGGGTTCATCTTCTGGTAAGGCTAATAATGATACTTTTAAGATTAAGTTGCCAACTTTTAGTCCTTCCAGTGATGACATAATGTTCTATCTGGACAGATTTGAACAAGCATGTACAGCTCATAACATAGACAAAGCAAAATATGTTTATCAGTTATCAGGGATACTGACAGGTAAAGCTCTAAGTATATTAAATATGGTGGATGAACCTGACAAGAACAATTATGAGGTTGTCAGGGCCGCTCTGTTAAAGAAATATCAGCTTAACGAAGACGGCTATCGTCTACAATTTAAAAACATGTTACCTGAAAATGGAGTTGAATTCTCCGAGTTTATTGCAAGAATACGCATTACTTTCTCACGATGGGTTGAACTATCTAAGACGGAAAAAAACTTATGAAGGACTTATGGACTTAATACTTAGAGACAAAGTCATGTCGTCTGTCAATGAGTCTTTCCTTGCTTTCCTTCATGAACGTAAACCTAAAACAATAAAAGAAATGGAAGATTTCTGTTGCCAATACGTAACTGCGCACCCACACATAACCATGGGTAACTCTAAGGTGAAAGAAGGTTTACCAGTTGCTTCGGCAGCTCCGTATGGCCAAAACTTTGCTCGTAGATCCCAACAAAATTTTGATAGAAAGAGTAGCGGTAATTTCTGTCAAAATCATGGAAACCAATTTCATGGTGATTCTTCTTCGAAGAATTGGAGACAACCTGATAGTGGTCGTTACTATCACCCTAATAATTATAGGCATTTCAAAAGAGGATATGGTAATAGAGGTTATTTCTGCCGAAGACCTCAAAACCAAACAAATAGATGTTCGCATCAATGTGAACATGATAGTAATCGTGGAAACTGGAATTCGAATCATGATAACAATTACAATAGAGACAATAATAACTGCAGAGATAATAATAACTCTGATAACTTCAGAGGTAATAATAGTCGGGGTAGATCTCAACACAAAAAAAAAGAGATATCAGCAGGCTAATTCTGTACAACAGGAAACTGAGGGAGCCTGTAATCATGTTGTTGATAATAAAAACTTTGACGCTGTCACTAGTTCTGCTTTTGACTTTGAGAGAGCAAACAAATGCCCCCAATGCAGTACTTTATTCGAACCGGGTACCATAACTACTTTGAGTTGTGGTCACCCACTTCCCGCTCTTCCTGCTGCTGTTGCGCATGACGGGAGGGGTTCTTTAATCCTACATAAGGGTCTTGTTAATGATACTCCGGTCTCACTACTTTTCGATTCCGGATGCACCACTATTGGTGTTAGACAATCGCTTGTAGATCCATCTTGTGCTACAGGAAGGGTTATTAAATGTGTCACATTTGGCGGCACTCTAGAAAAATATCCTACTGCTGTAATTCGCATTGCCACTCCTTTCTTTACTGGAGATGTGCATGCTTGTCTCTTACCTAATCCTATTGCGGACCTTATTATTGGTCGTATTCACGGAGTTAGGGAGTGTACCCCACAGCAGATTGCTGCTTGGGAAGATAATAACATGCAAGCTACAAATGCAGTGGTTACAAGAGCACAAGCTCTACAAACACCCGAAACTTCACTGAATAGTGATAATGGAGTTGATAGCCAAGATAGTCACTTAGTGATTACTCGTGACTCTTTCATAAAATTGCAAGAAGAAGATCCTTCTTTAAAAAAATTCTTCATTCTTGCGAAGAAAGGTGATCCGAATCAGGATACAAATAGAAAATCTTGGATTGCAATGAGAAACGGCGTACTTGTACGTATGGTACAAGATTCGACTACGTCGGCACATTCGCAAATTCTTGTTCCCAAGAGCATGAGAGTGCAAATATTGCAACATGCTCATGACTCGCAATGTGCTGGACATATGGGTTTTGCCCGTACGAAGTCGAGAGTCCTTGCGGCTTTCTTTTGGCCTTTTGTCAATAAGGACATTCGTATTTACTGCCGATCATGCAAGGTATGTCAGGAGGTCAAATCTAGAGGACCACGACATGCTGCGCCTATCCAGGCTGCTGACATTCCTATTCGGCCGTTCCAGAAAATGGCCATAGATATTATTGGCCCTTTTAAGGTCAAGTCGGCCAGAGGACATCAGTTTATCCTTACATGTGTCGATATGTGCACACGTTGGCCAGAGGCTATTCCTCTTAAGAGCATATCTACTACAGATATCGCAGATGCTCTTTGGTTGATATTTTCTCGCTTGGGGTTCCCCAGAGAAATATTGTCAGACCATGGCACTCAACTCATATCTGACACTATGTCACAGGTAATGTCTACCTTACATATTGAACGATCTCTCAGTAGTATCTACCATCCTATGTCTAATGGGTTAGTTGAGCGTCTGAATAGAACGCTCAAGACTTTGCTTGGTAAGATAACTGAAGATCATCCTCAAGATTGGGACAGGGTTTTACCCGCGGCTCTCTTTGCCTATAGAGAAGTCCCTAATGAACACACAGGATTTTCTCCCTTCGAACTTGTCTTTGGCGCGCGTCCACGCGGCCCTATGTCTTTATTACACGATCTCATCACTGCCGATGATATTAGCGATGAAACTCAATCCTCATATGAGTATGTCATTGCTCTTAGACAAAAGATCATTGAGGCATGTAAGCTAGCAACTGCTTCATCAGAAATTGCTAAAGAGAAGGCAAGGCAGTTTGCTAACAAGAATAGATGTCTACGACAACTTTGTCCAGGTGACAAAGCATTCGTCCTACTCCCCAGTAGGGAAAATAGACTTCTTATTGCATGGAAAGGTCCGTATGCAATAGTCTCTCGGGTTTCCGATGTTGACTATGTGGTCGATATTGATGGAAAGCATAAAACTTTCCACATAAACATGCTTTCGGAATTTCACGAACGTCCGGACTATTTGCTGCCTATTTTCCAGGCAACGGATGATGCTCCTGCACCTCACGGTCATTATTCATCCCTGTCTGTCATACAGGATGAGGAAGCTACCTTCTCTGATGTCAACCTTCCCCTTCCAGTGGTTCCATTACATTCCACGGAATCTTGGAAAAACGTTTCTGTTTCTCCTAATCTTTCTGGTGACGAACATCGACAAGTCTCGTCGATGTTACAAACATTTCAGGATGTTCTCACTGACATTCCTGGACACACAGATGTCATAGAACATGACGTAATTCTTACCGACAATAATCCAATTAGGGTTAGGCCGTATCCTATTCCTATACACTTTCAGTCGCAAGTGGAAAAGGAATTGGATGAAATGATTCAATTAAATATAATTGAACCATCGACTTCACCATATTCTTCTTCCATGGTTATTGTCCGGAAGAAGGATAAGAACATACGAATTTGCGTTGATTATCGCAAATTGAATCAGGTCACAAAGTTCGATGCTGAACCGATGCCTTTGTTAGAAGATCTACTGATTAGACTTTCTAATTCTAGATTCTTCACTAAACTTGACTTGTCTAAAGGTTATTGGCAAGTGCCTTTAGCAGAGCATGCCAAACCTCTTACTGCTTTTTCTACACCTAGGGGTCTATTTCAATGGAATGTTATGCCTTTTGGTCTCATGAACGCCCCTGCCACTTTCGTTCGCATGATGCGTCGAATTCTGTCACATCGTTCGGATGTCATCGCATACTTAGATGACATCTGTCTCTTCAGTGATACCTGGGAAGATCACTATTTAGGGTTATATGACTTACTGTCCACTCTACGTGAGAATAATTTGACAGCAAAACCTTCTAAAGCTTTTGTTGGTTTTGGTGAAATCTCTTTCCTGGGTCATCGTGTTGGTCATGGTCTCTTGAAGACAGAAGACCACAATACTTCCAAAATACTGAACATCTCTGTTCCTAAAACGAAGAAACAAGTTAGGAGTCTCTTAGGTTTAATTCAATTTTATGGGAGATTTATTCCAAATTTATCTTCGATCATGGCACCTCTCTCAACATTGTTGAAGAAAAGTTCGCCTAATCTGGTCCGTTGGTCTGAAGAATGCCAATCTTCACTAGACCAAATCAAGAATATATTTTCTTCTCCTCCCATCTTAAGATTACCTACTCTTGATAGGACTTTTGTTCTTCGGAGTGATGCTTCATCCACTGGGATTGGAGCAGCACTGATGCAAGAATATGCAAATACTCTGCATCCTGTTATGTACATTTCTAGAAAACTAAATGCGGCAGAGAGGAACTACTCGGTTTTAGACCGTGAGTTGTTAGCGATGGTTTGGTCAATTCTAAAACTACAAAGATTCCTCCTGGGCGCACATTTCATTCTAGAGACTGATTAGAAAGCTCTTACAGCTATTCAGACTAAGAATTTGAAGAGTTCGAGATCCACTCGATATGCTATAGCTCTTCAACCTTTTCACTTCACGGTACGAGCTATCCGTGGTGCGGATAATGTGATGGCTGACATTTTGTCTAGATGCCCACATGACTCCAACTAATACTTCTGTCCTATATATCCTATATATTACAGAGTCATAACACACCTATATTACTACAATAGATTAGCACATCTGTACTCACTTTATATGTACACACTATCGTGCTTTGTTATCATCTTCTTCTGTTCGTTTTTTAAGATGATAGATGAGGACTGAGTGGTTAATATAAGGGCCGTTAGTTTACTAAACAGCCACAATTATTAATAATGTATTGTACCTTATGAAGCATATTAGTTATTAATTAGCATTATAATGCTTGTACTTTCTCAGAATGTCATTGATGAGCTGAGGACTTACCTTACTAGTATCAAGCATGACGAGTTCTAGATTGTGTACTTACCCTCGGAATGCCAGAGCATATGTCCTGGATCGTCATGTAGTTTAACTTTACTATGTACTTATGTCATTACATGCCAAATAATGTACTAATTAAATTTTCCTATCAGATTTGTACATCCATTTTTAAAGACAATATTAGAGTATGCTGTTTAATGATGATTATGGTAACTTGCATACGTATATTGTGTTTACATGCTAACGTGATGTGTGTTGGTGACACCTCCCCGATCTGAATATTTTTTGAGACATATTTATTTTTCTGTTGAGGTATATCCTCACCAGACACTCTATATTTAGCCTCATGTTAGGCAATTTAATTAATTATCAGCGCATAATTCGTGCGTTTTGAGCCGCTTATCGCATGCTCTTTGATATTTAAAAAAAAAAAATATGTTCCACATTTTTTTTTTTTATCGGGAGGAGGTGGTGATATGTTGCGTGAGAAATTCTCGCAACATCGTTTTATTACAATATCTATTTTATAACGCAAGGGCAACAACTGCTTGAAATTTATAGTCACTTTTCTCGGTAAGCATTTGTCTTCTCGCGTTGGTATTGCATGCAGTTAAGTTTTGAGCTGTGGTCATTTTGCGCTGGACTGCGCATGACTGGTCTTGCTTCTTGGTCGATCGATTTCCGCCCACCAAGGGAGTGAGCGATTTGAATGGCGAGAAAGATGCCTCGCTGAAAGAGGATCTCCGCTATTTTTTGTTCTGTCAGGAATGTGAAAGTCCTCTTATGGATATTTCGTTTATTCGAGATAATACCTCTAGTGTATTTGCACATGCCGGGAGGCATAATATTTCTGTGTATTTCCTGAAGGCAAGGTAAATTGACTTTCCATTAACTCTATCAATTTTTGGTCGTGAGCGATTTCGATTCATAGCCTGTCTTCGAAAGTCGTCGTCACGAGATGTTTTCCCAGCTCACATGTCGCTGTATTGTACTGCATCGGTTGATGCATGTCCCAAGGACCATTACTTGCTACTTTGTTAAATGAACTAGGCTTGGAAAACCTTTGTTAACTAGAGGATATTTTTGAGGACATTATTTATACTTCGGCAGACGTGTCTGTCTTGCTGAAGTCAGATTAAGGAGAGTGAACTGATCTCATACATCTGGTTACCTTCTGGCTAAGATAGAAAGGGATGGAGAATTTTCCCGACTACATTACAGCCTTATAATGTATTGACATGTCTGTGAATCACCTTTATTATGATGCTGTCTACCGTCCATTGCTATACTGACATTGTTGCTGTGATAATGACTGTCTGATGTACCTACATATTCGCGTATACATTTTGTCACTGTGGCGTCCACAATAAATGATACAGAAAAACGTCTAGCTGTTACAAGCATCATTGACTTTATACGTCGTGAGTTTACTGACGTCCTATGTGGATTGCCCTGTTATTTTGTATGAACATTGTTTGACTGAACACATCTGCACACTACACAAAACCAGACATGCGGATACCATCCATCATCATATGGCATCACGCATCAGACGTGTCTGGTGATAGGGCAGGCCAATCAATCGTCACAATGTTCTGCTGCTGTAGATATTGCTGAGTAATGCATGCGGTGTGCGCACGTGCGTTATCCTGTTGGTGAAGCTGCAAGTCTGGATAATTTGTAAACGCAGGAGCGACCAATGCATCTAGAACCTCATCTCGATATGTCACTGCATTACTATTTCCACGGAAGACGTGAAGAGGCAAGCGATGGTGAAAACTGAATCCTCCCTAAATGTGAATACTGCCACCTCCAAATCGGTTGTGCAGACGAACACAGCAATCTGCAAAGCGCTCTCCACACCGTCGCCAAATCCGCATACGTCCATCAAAAAAGGATATGTTGAATCTGCTCTCGTCTGTGCCAGTGGTTCTGTAACGTTCATTGAGACGTACAATAGTGCTGTGGTGGCAATTCATCCTTCTGGCAATGACCCGCGAGCTCATTTCGGTCTCCAACATACCAATGGCTCGTTGGCGGTCGTTTTCAGATAGTCGTGGCATTTCAAGCACATGTACTGGGTGTTTTGTCTCAACGGCCTTTTTATACCGAGTATACTGCCACAACGCGTACACATTTTCAGGGTCATAGCTGTTGAGAATCGTGTTGCACGTGTAACTTTCATTGTTTTCATGTAGTCTGTAAACAAACCCGTGGGTTCAATCATGCACTTTCCATTCCAGCAGCCATTTGCTCTCTACCTCATGACAAACACGGGGAAAATCCATTCCCACACTTTTTTTCCAGCTTCTCGGCATCAGTATATATAACAGTGGTGCGTTTTTAATGTGCTTCAGTATAGTTCATAGCTATACAATTGGGGCTTGTTCATTATATCAGTGAATAGTCACGCCATAGTGGCCCAACATCAGGATTCCCATTGGGACTGAACATCAACCTGAAGAAGGCAGAGGTCATGACACTCAACGTAACCAAAACTGATCCCATAAAAATAAGGAACCAAAAGCTGGAACAAATAAATACATTTACGTATATAGGAAGCATAGTAACACCAGACAATGCAACACGCAAAAAACATCAGTGATGACTCAATAAAGACAGAACAGCCTTTGCAAATCTAAACAACATTTGGAAATCTTCTCAGTACATCACACACACCAAATTAAGATTTTACGAGAGCTGCATACTTTCTGTACATTTGTGTGGCGCGGAGTGATGGAGAGTAACAGAAAAGGAAATGTCCAAATTATCTTTTTTCCACACAACCTGCCAAAGGAAAATTCTTCAACTTTGTCATCTCTCATCAGGAACTGCGTACACGGTGCATTCATTAAGGCATGCTTACAATCGCTGCGGGCAGACGATGGAACTGGGTTGGCCATGTCCTCAGAAGGGATCCTGACACCATCACCAGAGCTACTATACTATGGACCGCAGAAGGACTGTTGTCAGGACGCAAACGGTGAAAGAGAGGCAAACCAAAGCCAAACGTGAGGATGAAAGTGGAGGCTGAGATGCAAGGCATGAACTAGAGTTGGAGCTACACACGGAGGACGGCCACCGATCGAGCAAAATGAGGATATTTTGTTGCTGCCCTACAAGACTCCACTAGGCGTGGTGGCCACTGACTGCAGAATCAGGATTCTACCTGTATTGAAACGTGTTGAGAAGCGAACATTGCACACGAGGCTTGTGGGAATCACTTGAGCCCCCAGACTTGATTCCAACTTCTACATGCCTGGCTGCTTGAAGACGGATCTCACAATACATTTACAACAGGCACATGGACCTAGAAGGTGGCTCTGTGTAAGATGTCATGAAACCTTGGAATAGCCAGGGAACAGAATTTTAACCTTGCATATATGAAGAGCCCCATGAATCGTGTGGAATGAATAGTATGACGTCTCCCTTTCCCTTCTGGCGTAAAACCTTATGTGAAGGTAAAGGATCCCGTTACACGCCCATTGAAGCAAATTGGGAATACGGTGTTAGGACCATATGTTCTTGACCATACGGCACACGAGGGGTGATGTGGTCAGTATCATGCTGCCTGCCTTTAACCTTCCAAGAGTTGCTATAGTACCAAATTCATGTGGCTGGGTCGACCCTGGAGCCGTTTGTTGTCTAGAAAATCCCATCTCAACTAGAGATAGAACCATAGACCATCAAGCTATGAAGCCAGTGCACTAACCACTGGGCTACCGTATGTGAGAATCCATTTTAATTCATGCCAAGCCAGATAGAATGCCCTCTAGGAAAACTGAAACTTACGACTCCAATTCAACAAGTTTTAACATAGAAAAAAAAAACCACACACAAATCCTAGATCACCAATTTAAATAAAATCAAGGAAATTAGCATGACCGTGGCTTAATCAGAGTGACAAGCACAATAGTCCTAGTTAAGCAGCAACAACAACTATTCTATCTTTGTAACATCGTGCTCAAAATACTACCCAGTATAAAGACAGTAGCGACGATTTTAGGGAGTTTTTCTGTTGTGTGTTCAGCTAGTGTGTATCCCCGGTCTGTTAAAGTTATGATATTGCCAACGTGCTTAAGGACAATAGCGATAATTGAAGACCGAAGACCAGTCTCGAGGTCATTGTCAGCCTATTAACTATTTACGAAGTCAATTCAGCGGCAAATCCGCGTTTTGGGAATGTCCTTTGTTCGACGTGTTTCATACTCAAGGCCGGTTTAAAGGGCATGGACACTTTAAGTGAAAGCGGGCGATAAAAAAACAAAGAAAATTCACGTCAAACAACTCGACTTTTTTTTTTAATCAGCTGTGACTCAATTCGTCCAGGCTGTAGTGCGCTATGTAAATATTTTATAAGAAAACAATAAATGAAAGTGTGATATGCTTATAACATTCTATTTTTAGTTGTTGTAGAGTTCTGTGTTTTGACAGTAATAACCAACTACCGATCTGTTAGTTTATTTACAAATCTTACTTAATTTTTCACGAGAGTTTAATCAACCTTCGATGGGAAAAGTTCAGGAGAGAGGGTGCATGTAAAACAGCTCTGCCTCAAGCACCGAATACCCAAGTGCCGGCTGTGCCCAAACTCAAAATAATTATTTTATTGTCGTCATCATCATCATCATCCCCTTTTCCTCCTTATAGAGCATGGAGACACTACAGCAACTGTTGCCTTGTGGGAAGCCTACACCAAAGCTATAATTTCCCTGGCAGTAGTTTGTTTCTGTAGCAATGTGTTTTATATGATGAGGTTGTCAGCTTTATGTACAACCTCATATTAGTTATCTTTTACGACATGCTCGAGGGAAAAGTTGTCCTATTGTTTCCACCCCCCTCATCCCCAGAACTACACAGGCTTATTTGATCGTACTTTAGCATTACAGGCATACCTCGGAGTTATTGCGGGTTTGGTACCAGACCACCACAATAAAGCAATTATCGCAATAAAGCATGGCACATCCATGTTTGGGCTTCCCAGTGCATATAAAAGCCTAAAATCATGTTTATATTTGTCTATTAAGTGCGCAATATCGCTAGGTCTAAAAAAAACAATATGCTGGAAAATTTAAATTACTTTATTCCTTAAAAAAATGATAATCTTTATCATCTGAGCCTTCAACGAATCGTAATCTTTTTTGCCAAAATCTATCCTAAGAAGAAGGCACGTTCTAATTAATAAACATGAATAGTCTGACAAAATATGCGCAATATATGCAAAACGCAATAAAGCAAAGCGCAATAAAGCGAGGTATGCCTGTATATGTTAATGCATGTTTTGATAGTAAAGATTCTCTTATATATGAATCCATGAATGTGTGTGCATTAGTATTTTGGTATATATGTATACATATGTGCTGGAATGTTCTTACTCGCCAAGTAGTCCCGAAGTTCGCACCAGGGGACCTTGTTAAATGCACTCTCCAGATCCAAGAAACAAAGATGCATCTCACTTTTATACCCAAAGGCCTCAACTTAGCTGCCTCAGTGTGAAGATTAGGTCCTGAGTACTTAAGTTTGCTCGGAAGCCACATTGGACCTCGTCCATTTGTGGCACAGTCAGGTGTCTGAGTCTCTGCTCCAGGATTCTAGAGTAGATTTTACCAGGGACACTGAGAAGTGATATACCTCTACGATTTCAGCATTGTCGTCTGTCACCCTTTATGAATATGTGTGTTATGATGGCAATCTCCCAATCCTTTGATATTTTTTTTATGTAAAACTTTTGCTTCGCTTCGGCGAGGCGCGTCCCGTTCAACCTAGTCGGTTATATTAGGGCGAATGTCCAAATATAAAAGAGCCTTAGGCCTGTGAATTATCCTGTGATATGGTCTTGTTACACCAAGCTGCCTGAAGGTCAAGGCATCGACAAAGGAAATCGGTCACCCCACTTTAAATAGCTTGACATAATATAGCGAATTCTCAAATACTACACTCTTCTACATGAGTATTTTCTATAATAATAATAATAATAATAAATTCTTTAAGCACCAAACACGGCGCATAAGGCAGAAACCAGTGCTCTCCAGGTTGTTCGTTGTGACGCCACTCCTCTTAGCTCTTGCACATTATTTAGGCTCAACGTTCTTCCTTCTCTTATTATTGTTCTTCTGAGTGTTTCTTTTGGTCTTCCTTTTTTCCTCTTACCCCCAGGAACCCAAGTGAGCGCCTGTAGTGGTATTCTGTTGTTTTGCATTCGTAGGACATGACCGATATATGACCATCGTCTTTTCCTTATATAGTCGGAGACATATTTCTGCCTAGAGTCTTCTCTTATTTGTCGATTAGTCTTGAATTCTTTCCAACTGATGTTCATGAGTTTTCTAAGACATTTGTTCTCGAATGTATTCAGCTTGTTCTCCAATGATTTTGTTATTTTCCAACTCTCACAGCCGTATGTTAACACTGAGATAACATTTGAATTAAGCAGACGAAGCTTGGTATGTATATTCAATGAACGACTACATATATTTATGAATGTGTGTCTAATGATAGTATTATATGCATTTATATGTTTGCATCTGTTTATGTTGCACCATAAAGATCCGGGGTGGGGGAGGGGTGTTAGGAGATGACACAGAAAGAATCGAACCACTCCTACCCCAAGCATGTCGTAAAATGAGATTAATGTGAGGTTCTGGTTGGGACTATCACAAAACAACAGCAGATGGGGCACGAGTTTTAGCTCTGGCTTCCTGCAAGGGAGGTCAATTGTGGTGGTGAGCCTATGCTCCAATAGGAGCTAAAGAGGACATGAACATATGTGTGTGTGTGTGTGTGTACATATATGCATGAATGAGTAGATGCTGATGACCTTGGCACTAATGCGACTTGAAGCCGGAGTATTGTGTAATTACCCGTGTAATTGTAGGATCGTACGGTATAATGAAGGTTTAATGTGAAGCGAAAACATCCGTAATTAAATTACTCTAGATTTATCCACTTACTTTACTTTCTTATTTTGTTTTGGTCAGTGAAGAGTAGTGGGCAGCTGAAGTTTACGTTGCTGAGCCATTTTAACGTGACAAAACAACGCCTACTTGAACGCATACAGAAAGACAATCATTAAGATACATTGCACGAAAAATAAGAAATTTCCATCTTAGTTTTTAATTATCAGTCATTGGACACGTCATCCTTGCAAGTCTGTGAATCTTGCCGGTTGTATCCTGTGACATGGCAAGACAAGGATTCGTGTTATACAGTGTATAGGCTCCCATGCTTTAATCTTATGTATCTTAACTTCTTTATCTTTAGGCCGTGGTCTGGCCTGGTTATACTGCAATGTTTGAATGGGATAGAGGTGTCTTGTATATACGTATTATATTTTATCTCATCAGAAAATTATGAGTCGACATTATGGGAGAGAGGGAAAAAAACAAGATTTGTGAGGCGATATTAATGCTGCTCTCAAACATGATTTCTGTCAATATTTCCATATTCCAAGCTTTCTATTAATTTTTTGTATATCCTTTATGCAGTGCATTTTTAACTATGCGCAATATTTTGTTACTAATGTTAAAAAACATATGGAGATCAAGGGAAATAAAGTCCAACAATGATTTCAATATAAGGCTACACGTGGCTAGAGGAGGTTTCATTACGCTGTGAAATATATGGAGATCATAAGAAATTAGGTACAAAATTACAATCAGAATTTTGTATTCGGATGTGACGTCAGTCCTACTGTATGGCCCTGAAACATGGAGAACGACAAAACCAACAACAACAAAGCTACAGACATTCATAAATGGGTGCTTGTGTAGAATAGAAGGATTAAAATGGCATGACAAAGTTACAAATGTGGAACTAATGACAAGATTCAGACAAGTGCCGGTAGAACAAGAGACGACGTGAAGACGACGTTGGCGATGGATAGGACACCCACTGAGGATAGCTGTTGATAGGATTACAAGGCAGTCCTTGTTCTAGAACCCCCAGGGCACGAGAGGCAGGAGTAGACCAAGACGCACCTGGAAAAGAGAACTGGATACGGAAGTGAAAAAGATGATGAAAACGTGGAGAGAACGTGAGCTGATGACACGTGACGGGAAGGCTTGGCATGTGTTTGTTGAGGGCCTATGTTCCTTGCGACGCTAAAGGGTATTGAATGAATGATGAATGATAGTAAGTTTTATGACATATACAGGGGAGGCGCGCTGGTGTAATGGCTTCGGCGTTGTACTGGCGACCAGGTGTTCATTGTTCAAACCCGGGCGTCAGCGTTTGAAGGAATGTTTACGACCGGAAATTTGACTGAATAACCTGAACGACTCCTGTGATAAATCCTCTGTGGATGGGAAGGAGCGAAGCTCCTGACCGGGTTGGAAGGAAAGTCCTCAGGTTCCCCAGCCTTGCAATGACATGTCATTGGACCGAAGGGCTAAAAGCCCAAGTGCCGCTGGTTAAGGAAAAAAAAAAAAAAAAAGACATGTACAGACAAGCGAACACAGCAGTCTCAACAATACAACGTTAATAATCATAACTGATGATTACGCGGACGGTACATAAATTTTTGTTATTCCATCTTCAGACATATATAAAAAATATCACAAATGGATGCTTAATGACTGATCATTGCATACTGGATCCAATAAAATATTTGCTTTCTACTGTCCTGATACTAGAATATCCACAAATCATTTGTTTTTGAAGAGTATAAAGTTATAAGATTCCGCGCAGATTATTCCATCAAAAATTGGAAATTGTCAGCATTTTGACAAGAAAAAAAAACTTTATTGTTTACAAAAACATATTTTATGCATTTACTGATTATTCGTGATCACAGGGGGGTGGGAGTGGCTAAGAGGTATGGCCTCCGCCTCGAATTCTAGGGGTACCGGTTTCGATTCCCAGGAGAGGGAAAATAATTTATGGAACTTTTTTCAGAACCAGAGGTCCTAATGATGTCAAACTGCCGCCTGCTCTCCTAGGTAGTGAGATAGGATAACTAACCATCTCGAATAAGGGCGATAAAATAGGAGGTCCAGTGTGTAAGATGCGAACGTAAAAATCCCACAGCAGTTGGAAATCGTAAAGAGTAGGCCATGATGTCGCTGCCCTGAAAATTTAAAAATTAGAAGCCTATTCCACAAATATATTTACAGAATGTGTGATTCCTATATACACACATTGGGATTCTCACTGGTGCTATGTAGTTCGTACATTGTGCTGAGATCCTCTTTGTGTGATCTAAGGGAGGAGATCGGAGCACTGATAAAGTCTGTGTGCTATGAAGATAGTCCTTAAAACCAAGCCAAACCAAACCATGATCGCAATTACATCAACGTTTTTTTTAATAGAAAATACTGGTTTTCAAAAACAGAAAAAAAAACATATACATATGAACAAGTAATTCGTCAAAACATGGCGGAATTTAATTTTATTGGTCTCTTTCTGCTGCATTTCATGACGGCGGTTCTCATTCTCCTGTGATCATTTCATTCATTTACATTTTCCTTCAAAAGCAAATCAATGACACGCAAAGAGTGGCACGAAATCACAGAAGTGTCATCTATGATGAGCAATGGTGCATTTCAGGATAATTTTTTTTTTAAATCCCACATATCGATTACACATGTAGTATTCCCGTTGAAGAGTCCAGCCGGGCGGAAGGAATGCCGCTACCCAAGGCACAATGATGACTGTTGGTGATAACCCTGTTTTGACCAGAGGAGCTTATAGTGTTAGTGAAATAGGAAATTATTGTAGATCACAACATCTATAAAGCAATAAAGCTAAACATCCTTCAAGGGAACGCTGGAGTCTTGAATAAGGCATGGGTATTCGAAACCAGACTCCAAGCTGAAAATATCAATGTGACCTGCATTCAAGAAACAAATCTAAGTTAGATAATCTAACTCATTAGAGTTGATTCAAGGTAACAGGATATCAGAATATAAAGATAGACAGTGATGTATACACACACAACTATGTAATGCTGATGTACATGTCACAGAACAGTTTCATGAGTGTAAATGATGATAGTGATTGATGTTAAGGGTCACTGAATTGTTGTTAACACTTGGTTAAGTGTAACTCAAGGATTGAGTTCATGTCTGACTTTATGTCAACATGGTGTGACTTGTGCATGCGTTGGGAGAAAGCATGTAGTGAATACAAGTCTGGTGTGACGGAGTTAGTCTGTGTTTGGCAGCCGAGCTGTACGCTCGAGTCTGTGATCAGTAGCTGAGCTGGGAGCTCGTATTGTGTGACTGTGGAGAACTACAGATGTGATTATTCTAATATATGAAGATATATTTATTATATTGTGTAGGTCCTACCTTTTGTACAAGCGAAGATTATTGAACCGCCTGGAAGTGTTCCGGTTGGAACCATATTTATATTCTGTTCGCGGAGAACAGTATAGGGCGTTCCAGTGTCCGCCCCTGGAGATACTGGAAGAAATGCGACGCGTTTCCAGCCTTGTTGCGGTATCGGAATAATACAGACGTTGTCGAATTCCCGCCTGGATGAGATTCGGAGAGAATCTAGATGGCGATGCTTAATGCCGCCAACCACTAGTAATAAGTGGATCACACCTGGATGGTGTTATGATTGTGCGATGAAGGTATGGCGCACAAAGGACTTTATCTGTACTGTTAGTGTGTGTTCTTGTAAAGTCAGTTCGTGAACACGAGAGTTCAGAGTTATTTCCTGCAGGCAATGTTAGCCTGGAGGTGAGTCAGTATGCTTGCTACATGTCATTGATTTCCACGATGTATCTATCAGTCTAATAAATGTTATGGAACTGTACCAGTGGTGTTGGGTTAATTCGTACGAGCCATTGTTGATCTTCATCTACATACATCCCACACCCACCATAATATTGTTCCTGACAACTGAGGACATCGTCTATACAGTATCCTGACAATAAGTAAGTCCATGTGAAGCAATGTGGAGCTTACTGGAATTTTGGATGCACGACAAATCTCATGCGGTCATAAGAGTGCCTCGCCTTTGCCCCTTCTCCCGTCAGTGGAAACAGTTCCGCCGGGCTCAAATTGAGCCACACGTGAAGGCCGGGAGCTGGACTTGGTTGTCAGAGGCTGTTTGATGCGCGTGCCATAGAAGTATTTTATCTGCAGTGAGAGCTTATCCTCACTACAACTCCCGGCAATAACAACCTTTTGGAACCAGCAGCTTCGGGCAGATAGGGCTCGTGATCCTTGGTTGGTAGCTTATCTAAGAGAAGGAACTCTGAATTCAAACTACCGCTGCCTTGCGGGAATATCCATTTATGGAATTGGCTTCGGGAGTAAACCCTGAGGATAAATCCGGAGTCGGAGTCCCTAAGGCAGTCTAATGTCGATTCGACATTATTCTGGCAACTCCTGCGACATGGCTGGTACCAAACTGTATCGGCTACTGCCGTTTCTTTGGATCTACCGGCTGTGTTTAGAGGGGGAACATGCTGCATGGGCAACAGCTTGATCTCCATATAACTGTGCCCAAGCTCGCGCCCTGGAGAGGACACTCCAGCTTCACCCTATAGGTGTCGGCAAAACACGGGAAGTAGCAGTTACCGGTTATAAGCATTTTGCCCAATTGGCGTAGGGCATGGCGCCAGGGGCTACTTCCGACAGTGGGAGAGGTTCTAGGATCTCACTGGACAGCTACCACCCGCTTCAAGCTGGGCAGCCCCCAGTCAATAAGGTGTTGTCCCGCCACTGTCTGCTTTCCCCATTGGGTGCATGGGGATTAGGGTCAAACCCGAACTGTGGACAGAAAATTTTGCATCAAGCAATTATCGAAAAAATAGAAATAAGCAAACTCTCAGATTGGGATGCTGGAACGTCCGGACTATGTTGACTGGACTATCCGAAAACCTACAGGATGTAAACAATGTAAGGAAGACAGCCATAATTAATGATGAGCTTAAACGACTTCAGGTGGATGTAGTGGGTTTGATGGTATGGTATGATGGTGATATTACTAAATGTAATGTATGAGGCCAGCTGTGAAGGCTCCTGAGATAAAATGTAGTTGTGAATTGTCAGAAGGCCTTTCTTGCTACCACTACGACCTCACACTCAATTTTTTTTCTTAATGAATGTATCTATGTAAAATGTCTAGGGTAATGATATGTAATGTGGTGTGATAGTTATAGATACACCCACAGATATTTAAGCAGAATAATAATATTTAACAAATATTATAATACACTGAACTAACTCAAGAGTGTAAAATTTTTGATAGAATTATATTACATTTATTTGTTCTGGATCAAGTTTTATGTTGACCAGAACTTGTTTTAAAAGAAGGATTTAAAATTTATGAAAGAAATGCATGGAATGTTACATAATAAATGCAAGAGTGTACATATATAAGTACTAGACTAGTTAGTTTTATTAAAATGTTCTTTTAGTCATCTACTTGGGAGGATATTTAATGCTTGTGCTGTTGGGGTGGCCTCATCACACCTGTCTATATTGACTACACAGTGTCCAGTAAATTGCAGGAATTTTATGGGGTATTAGCAACTAAAAGGCGTTGGTGAACTTCCAGCAGACCAGAGGCTCACTCATCTTGAAGAAGTAGCTCTGGTGCTGAAATCTGGTGGTCCCACCTCTCCGTGCTGGCGGGCAATAATAGTGGTCTCTGTCACAACGTACTGCACAGATACACTCGAGTAAAATCACCAACTGGATAGACACCGCCTTGTTGACAGCTGAAACTCACAGCTCTGCAATCAAAGTATTGGCTATGTTTCAAAATTCTATTCTCTACCCACGTCTGGACACAACACGGACACAACAACCACATCATACAGACAGGTCAGATCTCTCTGACCAAACAGCACATTTACCATGGTGGTTTTACATCAGATAGGTCCCCCCAGACTATAGATTCTGAAAAATATTTATTAGTTTCCTTCCCTAAAAGTGGATAGGTAATATGTTTCATTATTCTCAACACTTGATCTGTCTTTCCTAACCCTTGCTGGAGTTTATGTATATTGTTGGTCCCTAGACCCTGACTTGGGCGGGGGGTCTAGAGCAAATCCCTACTTGTTTGTAAGGCTAGATTTCGATATGGCAGTATCAAATCACTCGAACATTAAACAATATTCAAAATATGCAAAGAAATAATTTCAATCTTACCAGATTATGAATAAAGAACACAGAAATGCTAGCAAAACTCAGCTGAGCTGCTGGCTATAGTATGGCGTCCCTGAACTTATTTCACTTTCTTTCATTTGGAAATCACCACACTTTAAAATACTGTGTCTATCATCGAACAACTATTGAGGAATGGCCCCACTTGCGCGTCTGAGCGCCGATAAAATGATTGTCTGTGGCCAATCACTGCCTAGGTTTATTGAATTTCAAATTTCCTACACTAAAGTCATTTCAGTCATGCTTCAGTCAAGTATGGATTTTTATCTGTTAGTCTGTCCGTCTCTACTTGCGTTTTTACAAAATTGTACTTGATTTTTGAACCAACCTTTCTCTCCCCTCCAAAATTTTGTCGTTAAAAGTTATATTTAGACACAGCTCCCACCAATGTCCCTTCGCTTCCCTACTAAGTTGATTTGAACACCTGCTTCTCAAGGTCGTGTTTTTTTGTGCAAATAGCGACACTTTTTATTCCATACAGTCTGTCGTTGATGTGAACAACACTGTCTTTTGTCATTATCTTCAATATTATCTATCCGTCTGTAAAATTAAGAACATATTAGTGCACTGCTCAGAATGGGCCATCCGGCCAGCTAATTTTTATAGTCCTAACATTAATATTACGAAAAAGTTACTTTTTAATTTTTGTAATATTCCAAACATCTGTGTTCTGCCGCTGAATTCAAATCAAAGGCTTGGTATCGCAAAAGCGACCAATAAATGACTGTGGCGTAACATATCCAAGGTCCCTTCTGTCGAGTTCCCTACTTTATGTCAACTTGGGAAACGTGACTTTTCTACGTTTCCCCCCCAATTGCGTCTCCTTAGCCTTTCTAGTCTCACGCAATCTTTCCAGTCATATTTTTTCCTTTTTATCCGCCGTTCCCCTCCTGTCTAGCAAGTCAATTTTTATGGAGGGTGATGACCCGCGGTCTGGGCGATCAAGTACTATCAGCAGCCTACGCATTATGTTTTTATCCTTACATGTTATCTTTGGAGGTATTTTACCGTTGTATCTCTGTCAATTTCACTACACATCTCCCCACTTGAAAACATGCCTATGGCAAGTTCCAAAACCAGCGATACACATAGGTAAAATTACTCCTCACGTCTGCCACTACTCTAATTTTGATCACAGGGGTGCCGACTGAGGAAATCTGCACCGACATTCAATTTGCCTGGGATATATTGGATACTGAACTGATAAGGTTGAAGCAATAAAGACCACCTCAGCAATCTTGCGTTTTCATGCTTAGCCTGAGATAAGAATACGAGAGGCTGATGGTCCGTCTCCACCACAAAAGTCCTACCATACAGATAGATTTGAAACTTCTTTATTGCCCAGATTAACGCTAAACATTCTTTTTCGCTTGTGGAGTATCCTTGTTCCGCCTTATTCAATTTACGGCTTGCATAAGCGACTGGTTTCAGTTCCCCATCAGGTGAAGATGATCTTTGCAACAAAGCCCCTCCTAGTCCTACATTACTTGCATCGGTTCTTAAGACAAAGTCCTGTGTCAAATCAGGCAGTTTGAGAATAGGCTTGCTAGTGAGTTTTTCCTTTAACTCTTGGAACGCTAGTTCACATTGTGCAGTCCAAATAATTTTATCTGGAAGTCCCTTGCGAGTCAGATCAGTCAGAGGAGCACAAATAGCGTTAAAATTCTTGATGTATTTCTGATAAAATCCGCATAACGACACAAATGATCGCACGTCTTTTTTTGTTTGCGGCCTAGGTGCTCTCTGCAGTTTTTCCAAATTCTTAGGATCAGGGGTCATATTACCCTGATATACAGTGTGTCCCAAGAATTCCAACTCTTTGCATCCAATACAACATTTTGTTGGCCTAGCAGTTAAGTTCGCCTCCCGAAGTCTATCAAACAACATCTCCAGAGCTTCAATGTGTTCTTCAAATGTCTCTGTGGCGACGAGAATATCATCCATGAAATTCGTGATACATGGGTTATTCAGGGGATCCAACAATTTGCGCATCATCCTTGAAAACACACTCGGAGCATTTTTCAGTCCGAATGGTAGCATATTGAATTCATAATGTCCATCCGAAGTGCTAAAAGCCAAATAAGGTCTCACTTCAGGCTTCACTGGGATCTGGTAATAGCCTTTACTAAGATCCACCTTTGAAAAGTATTTTGCCTTGTTCAGTCTGGCAAATAACTGTTTTGTGTCTGGTAATGGATCCACTTGTCCTTCTGTGACAGCATTCAGTTTCCTGTAATCTATGCACAGTCTGTGTTCCCCAGACGGTTTTCTCAACAAAACGACACTAGAACTAAAAGATGATTCACTGTGCGAAATAATCCCCTCCTTCAACAAATACTCTATTTCTTCCTTCAATGCCTTCTCCTTCGCGAACGGAATAGAATAGGCTCTCATACAGATTGGGTTTGAGTCTACCAGTTTCATGTCATACTGTAGCAAATTTGTATGGCCTGGTTTATCTGTTAATACATCTGTATGTTCCTCCAGAACCTGTTGAACTCTCTCCCTCTGGTTTTTAGTCAGGTGCTTACTGACTTTTACCTGTGCTGCGGTTTCACAAGGATGTAATGGGTATTCATGTGAGGTGAGTGGTTCCTTTTGCATCTGGGTTGCAATAGCCAAGGTCAATAAGGGGGTGCTTTCCTGGAGTGGTCTGTCCAGATACTTCTTTAACAGGTTTACATGATAAACTTTCTCCTTCCCCTTTTTGTCAATTTTATAGTTTGTTCTAGACACCTTCTCCAGAACCGTATATGGACCTTGCCAACCAATTTGTAATTTATTCTGGCTTCCCGGTAGTAGAAGCAGCACCTTCTCTCCGACTGCCAGTTCCCTGTCCTTTGCCTTCCTATTAAAGTATGCTGCATGTTTCTTCCTGGCTTGCTTCAAATTATCATTTGCCAGTTTCCATCCAGCTTTCAAACGAGTGGTCAGTTCGTTCACGTATTGATACGATGAGGTAACAGTCTCTTCCGCCTTCTCATCTGTCCAGGTCCTTAATAGAGCTTCTAATGGACCTTTTATTGGCCTCCCAAATAGCAGAGTTGCGGGAGCCATCCCGGTTGAACTATGTGGTACCTCCCGGTAAGCAAACAATGCGGCGGGCAGGAATTGATCCCACAGATCCGGTTTTTCGTGTGCCAGCTTTCTCAGGATAGAAATGAGAGTCCCGTTGAACCTCTCTACCTGGCCGTCCCTTGTGGATGGTACGGACTACAATGAAAGTGTCTGGCTTGAAATAGCTTAAAAACTTCTTCCGTTAGTTTCCCCTTGAACTGAGAACCATTATCCGTCAAGATTTGATGCGGGAATCCTAATCGGGTAAATATTGTAAGTAGTGCCTCTGCTACATGTTTTGAATCAATTGATGGCAGGGCTACCGCCTCTCCCCACATAGAACAAGTGTCCACCAGAGTAAGGATGTAACTGTTCCTCCTCTTGGTCCGAGTGAGAGGTCCTACAATATCCACTGCAACCCTCTCAAAAGGTGTTCCCACTATGGGCATTTCCCCTAGAGTTGCAGGAGCAGTCCAGTGCTTTGGAGCTACCCTTTGACATTCTGGGCAGGATTTGACATATCTTTTTACATCCTCCGTTATCCCTGGCCAGAAGTAATGACAAGCTATACGCTGTCCTGTGGCGCTGATCCCCATGTGACCACTGAAGGGAATCGCATGCCCGAGTTCCATCACTTTATCTCTATATGAAGTGGGAAGAACCAGCTGGTTATGACCATTTGTTCCAGTTCCGGCCTTCCTGTATAAGAGTTTGTTCTTCATGAAATATTCCCCCTTGCTCGGAGGTGTGTGGCATTTGGGCAATTTTTTAAAACAGGGCTTGAGTGTCCTATCCTCAGCCTGCGCCTTCCTCATCTCCTCTGGATGAGCATTTATAGGTTCACCTTCTTCCTCCTTCTTCTGTGACCTGGTCTGCACTGTCGCCATGATCACAGGTTTCTCGGGATTCCCCAAGAAGACGTATCTACACCCCAATATCAGAGGGTAGATTGGTTCATCTATCACTGCTGCTCTGATTTCTCCTTCCACATAGCGAGTTTTCACCGTTATCCTTGCGATGGGAAGTGTCATGAGTGGTATGTCCTTAGTCGCCCCTTGTATTTCCACTGTTTCTGTGGTATACTGACTTGGGTCCACTAGGCTAGACTTCACAACTGAATCATAATCCAAACCTGTATCATAAAGGCACCTTATGGTGACCCCATTACAAATAACATCCTCACAAACTGGGGGGTGATAAGGTTCCTGTTGTCCCTTAGGATTAACCTTTAATCTTTGCGTCCCCGACTTCATTGCAGCAATGTTTGAAGGTTTCCTTCTACAAAATTCGGTGTTATGGTTATCCTTCTTGCACCATTTACACCATCTTTTTCCTTGGTTCAACGGTTTTCTTTCATTGAACTTTTGGTCATTGAACTGTGAGTTTCTGTCGCGATAGTCATTTCTTGGCCGCTCAAAGTTTGTCCTACCTTTATTTCCCTGCTCTCTAGTATCAAATTTATTAAATTGCTGTGGAGCTTTAAAATTGTCTATGTGCTTCTTTTTAGCACCACTTACCTCTGCCTGGGCTGCCTGATACCTCTCAGCAACATTTAAAATTTCCCCCAACTTCTCTGCACCTTGTTCCATGAGAAATTTTCTCATGTCTGTAGCCATGGACTCTCTCAATTGCTCAATCATGATCATTTCTTTAAGATCTTGGGTCTTCCCCAGAGCCGTCCATTTCTCCAAATAGGTTTCTAGTCTGGCAGAGAATTGGTGGTATGTCTCCCCAGACAACAGTTTGGCATTTCTAAATTTCTTACGATAAAATTCACCATTCTTCTCGTACCTTAATAACAAAGCCTGCTTTAACATGTCATAATTGTCTTGGTCTTCCCTGTTCATTTTAGCAAATACTTCATAGGAAGTACCCCTCAATCCCTGTGATAGCTTTAAACTCCACCTCTCTCTCTCTAACCCATATGTAGTAGCTAATAACTCAAAACGTCCTAGGTACCCTTCTATGTCATCGTCTTTCTCAACAAAATGGTCTAAATGAAACCCCATAGCTGAGTTTGAGGCTCCCAGAGGGCGTAGCATCTGAGGCAAAAGGGCTGGCACCATTTTCAGGAGCCGGGCCTTGTAATTCCAGCTCCCTTAGTCGTAATTCGTGCTCCCTCTGCAACCTTCTATCTTCTGCCTCCCTTTCGGCAGTCAACCTTTTTTCTTCTGCCTCCCTTTGCTGTGGTTTTTCTTCTGCCTCCCTTTGCTGTCGTTTTTCTTCTGCCTCCCTTTGCTGTCGTTTTTCTTCTGCCTCAATCTGCAGCCTCTTAATCTCAGCCTCAATTTGTAACCTCTTTTCTTCAGCTAACTTTCTATCTTCCCTTTCAATATATTTATCACATTCAGCCGTTACATATTGAATTAAAATTTGACCATCCATTCCCATCTCCTTTGCGGTCAGCACAGCAGCTGATCGGAATTTTGCTAGCTCCGCCATACTTTTTAGACAATATAATAATATACAAGCTAAATCTCTAACCAGTAAATACACTAAGTACTTCTTATGACTATAGTCTAACTAATTCTAACTAACCAGTTAACTAATTAATTATCACTGGCTGTGAAGATTCACCAACTTTTATCTGCAGGGACACTTTTAATTTTAAAGGGAATTTCACAATTTTTTTTTTTTTTTTCTAATTTTATTTCTCCAACCAGGAGATCCTAATATTACTGTTGGGCTAATTATCCCTGGACAAGACCCCAATGTATGTAGTGGGTTTGATGGTATTGTATGATGGTGATATTACTAAATGTAATGTATGAGGCCAGCTGTGAAGGCTCCTGAGATAAAATGTAGTTGTGAATTGTCAGAAGGCCTTTCTTGCTACCACTACGACCTCACACTCAATTTTTTTTCTTAATGAATGTATCTATGTAAAATGTCTAGGGTAATGATATGTAATGTGGTGTGATAGTTATAGATACACCCACAGATATTTAAGCAGAATAATAATATTTAACAAATATTATAATACACTGAACTAACTCAAGAGTGTAAAATTTTTGATAGAATTATATTACATTTATTTGTTCTGGATCAAGTTTTATGTTGACCAGAACTTGTTTTAAAAGAAGGATTTAAAATTTATGAAAGAAATGCATGGAATGTTACATAATAAATGCAAGAGTGTACATATATAAGTACTAGACTAGTTAGTTTTATTAAAATGTTCTTTTAGTCATCTACTTGGGAGGATATTTAATGCTTGTGCTGTTGGGGTGGCCTCATCACACCTGTCTATATTGACTACACAGTGTCCAGTAAATTGCAGGAATTTTATGGGGTATTAGTAACTAAAAGGCGTTGGTGAACTTCCAGCAGACCAGAGGCTCACTCATCTTGAAGAAGTAGCTCTGGTGCTGAAATCTGGTGGTCCCACCTCTCCGTGCTGGCGGGCAATAATAGTGGTCTCTGTCACAACGTACTGCACAGATACACTCGAGTAAAATCACCAACTGGATAGACACCGCCTTGTTGACAGCTGAAACTCACAGCTCTGCAATCAAAGTATTGGCTATGTGTCAAAATTCTATTCTCTACCCACGTCTGGACACAACACGGACACAACAACCACATCATACAGACAGGTCAGATCTCTCTGACCAAACAGCACATTTACCATGGTGGTTTTACATCAGATAGGTCCCCCCAGACTATAGATTCTGAAAAATATTTATTAGTTTCCTTCCCTAAAAGTGGATAGGTAATATGTTTCATTATTCTCAACACTTGATCTGTCTTTCCTAACCCTTGTGGAGTTTATGTATATTGTTGGTCCCTAGACCCTGACTTGGGCGGGGGGTCTAGAGCAAATCCCTACTTGTTTGTAAGGCTAGATTTCGATATGGCAGTATCAAATCACTCGAACATTAAACAATATTCAAAATATGCAAAGAAATAATTTCAATCTTACCAGATTATGAATAAAGAACACAGAAATGCTAGCAAAACTCAGCTGAGCTGCTGGCTATAGTATGGCGTCCCTGAACTTATTTCACTTTCTTTCATTTGGAAATCACCACACTTTAAAATACTGTGTCTATCATCGAACAACTATTGAGGAATGGCCCCACTTTCGCGTCTGAGCGCCGATAAAATGATTGTCTGTGGCCAATCACTGCCTAGGTTTATTTGAATTTCAAATTTCCTACACTAAAGTCATTTCAGTCATGCTTCAGTCAAGTATGGATTTTTATCTGTTAGTCTGTCCGTCTCTACTTGCGTTTTTACAAAAATGTACTTGATTTTTGAACCAACCTTTCTCTCCCCTCCAAAATTTTGTCGTTAAAAGTTATATTTAGACACAGCTCCCACCAATGTCCCTTCGCTTCCCTACTAAGTTGATTTGAACACCTGCTTCTCAAGGTCGTGTTTTTTTTGTGCAAATAGCGACACTTTTTATTCCATACAGTCTGTCGTTGATGTGAACAACACTGTCTTTTGTCATTATCTTCAATATTATCTATCCGTCTGTAAAATTAAGAACATATTAGTGCACTGCTCAGAATGGGCCATCCGGCCAGCTAATTTTTATAGTCCTAACATTAATATTACGAAAAAGTTACTTTTTAATTTTTGTAATATTCCAAACATCTGTGTTCTGCCGCTGAATTCAAATCAAAGGCTTGGTATCGCAAAAGCGACCAATAAATGACTGTGGCGTAACATATCCAAGGTCCCTTCTGTCGAGTTCCTTACTTTGTGTCAACTTGGAAACGTGACTTTTCTCCGTTTCCCCCCCAATTGCGTCTCCTTAGCCTTTCTAGTCTCACGCAATCTTTCCAGTCATATTTTTTCCTTTTTATCCGCCGTTCCCCTCCTGTCTAGCAAGTCAATTTTTATGGAGGGTGATGACCCGCGGTCTGGGCGATCAAGTACTATCAGCAGCCTACGCATTATGTTTTTATCCTTACATGTTATCTTTGGAGGTATTTTACCGTTGTATCTCTGTCAATTTCACTACAGTGGATATAGCTGCACTTCAGGAAACGCGCCTGGCGGGCTCTGGAACGGTGAGCGAGAAGGACTACACATTTTATTGGCAAGGGAAAGATCTTAATAAAGCTAGAGAACACGGAGTAGGTTTTGCGGTCAAAAAATCGCTAACTAAAATGGTTGAACCAGGCGAGAATGGATCAGAACGCCTGTTAACGCTCCGCCTGCAAACTAGCACAGGTCCCATCACCCTTGTCAGTGTGTATGCTCCTACTCTGTACTCTGCCTCAGAAGCTAAAGATGAGTTCTATGAGAATCTAACAGCAATTATCAAAAGCATACCTAGGCAAGAACAGCTTGTTCTCCTTGGTGACTTTAACGCTAAAGTGGGTGCCGATAATATTTCATGGCCTTCATGTCTGGGCAGGTTTGGTATTGGCAAGATGAATGAAAATGGACAACGGCTCTTAGAGTTGTGCGTCCACCATGACCTCTGCGTGACCAACACCTACTTTCAGACAAAACCCCAGCATAAGGTGTCATGGAGACACCCGCGATCCAAGCACTGGCACCAACTTGACCTGATTCTCGTCAGAAGGCCACTACTCAGGTCTGTGCTGTCCACGCGCTCGTACCATAGTGCAGACTGTGATACAGATCACTCCTTGGTTTGCTGCAAAATCAGAGCACAACCAAGAAAACTCTATCGTGTCAGACATGAAGGGAAACCACGCATTGATACCAGCAAGATGTCAGACCCTTTCATGATCGCTCAATTCACTGCGACCTTCGAGAAAGTGCTCAGTAGCCCTCAGCATGGTGATACTATTACAGAGAACTGGGAGCATCTACGGAACACCATTCAAAGTGCTGCACTTGCCACCTTTGGTAAGAAAACAGCAAAGTCAAATGACTGGTTTGATGCTTCATCAGATGTGATGGCACCTGTCATTGAAGCTAAGCGCAGTGCTATGAATGAATACAAACGTTCACCGAGTGCCAGAACCCTACAGATCCTGAGGGCTACGAGAAACAAAGTTCAACAAACTGCTCGACGCTGTGCAAATGACTACTGGCTCCAGCTCAGTGAGAGCATCCAGATCGCAGCGCAAACAGGCAACATTAGACAAATGTATGACGGTATAAAGAAAGCACTTGGCCCCCATAAAAGTAAGACGGCACCGCTAAAAACCATCAGCGGAGAGAAGCTAACCGATAAGGGTAAGCAGATGGAGAGGTGGGTCGAGCACTACTCTGAGCTTTACGCTAGAGACAATACCGTTACGCCTGCAGCCCTTGATGGTGTCAACAGTCTGCCAACTATGGAGGAGCTGGATGCCGAACCAACATTAGAGGAACTCAGCAAGGCCATTGATAGCTTGGCCTCTGGCAAAGCACCAGGCAGTGATGGGATTCCTCCTGATTTAATAAAATGCTGTAAGAGCACGCTATTACATCCCCTGCATAGGATGCTGTGCCAGTGCTGGGAAGAGACAACTATTCCTCAAGACATGCGAGATGCCAAGATTGTAACACTGTATAAAAATAAAGGAGACAGAAGTGATTGCAATAACTACAGAGGCATCTCTCTTCTTAGTATTGTTGGTAAGGTTTTTGCCAAAGTCATCTTAATGCGACTACACAAGTTAGCTGAGCGCATATATGCAGAGTCACAGTGTGGATTCCGAGCTGGCAGATCAACAACAGTTATGATCTTCTCTCTCCGCCAGCTTCAGAGCTTGATGAATCGCTTCACTAAAGCATGCAAGGACTTTGGCCTCACAATAAGTCTAAAGAAAACGAATGTGCTGAGTCAGGATGTGGGTGCTGCACCAGTTATCACTATCGATAACTATGAATTGGCAGTGGTGCACCACTTCACATACCTAGGGTCTACCATCAATGACAAACTCTCACTGGATACAGAAATCGACAGCCGCATTGGCAAAGCTGCAGCTACCTTTGCCCGCCTCACATCGCGTGTTTGGGGAAACTCTAAACTCACAATGAAGACCAAAGCTGCGGTATATAATGCCTGTGTCACCAGCACACTCCTATATGGCAGCGAGACCTGGACGACCTATGCTAAGCAAGAAAGACGGCTCAATACCTTCCATTTGAGGTGTCTACGCCGCATCCTCGGCATCTCGTGGAAAGATAAAGTGACAAATGTCGAGGTGTTGTCACGTGCTGGCCTTCAAAGTATGTATACGCTTCTTAGACAGCGCAGACTTCGCTGGCTTGGCCATGTTCGCCGCATGGAAGATGGTCGCATCCCAAAAGATATCTTCTACGGACAATTAGCAGATGGCAAGAGAACAGTTGGGCGACCACAGCTGAGGTTCAAAGATGTGTGCAAGAGAGATATGAGGGCACTGGACATGGATCCAGCAACATGGGAGGATGAAGCTGTCGATCGCACTAAGTGGCGATGCTATTTACGGCGCCACCTCAGATTGGGCGAAGAGAGGCTCACACAAGAAGCAGAGGTGAGGAGAAAACGTCGAAAGGAGCAACCGGAAAATAAGCAGCTTATGGCTGTCACCTCAGGGGCGCATTCCCATAGTCAGTTATGACTGAAGGGGCTATTATTATTATTATTATCATAAGATTGCCTGTTCATCTTCCACAACAACAGAGAATAACATTTGAAGAGGGACGTGAGGAAGAAACTTTAGCAGTAGCTAGATCAAGCATCACCAGACTTACAGCTTGGTTTGCATTAAATGCTGCAAACCGAGATTCCTGAAAATTCCTCTACACTGAAATTTCAATTCATTACGTCTTCAAAAGTGAACATGGGAATCGAAGACAACGTGCATCAGAAGAAAAAGATGATCAATTCTATCAGAAAGCCACCAACACCAACACAGGATGACTACCAAGCTATGAACAGATCAGAACCAATTGTCATTCTGCGCCTCAGAACAGGACACAACCGCCTCAGCAGCCACATGTATACAAAATTCAAGATTGGCAATTCAGCCATGTGTACATGTGGACAGGCACGCCAGACTGCGGAGCACGTACTTCAAGATTGCCCCGAATATTATATATTGAGGCAAACCCACTGGCCCAGAGAAACAACACTGGAAGCAAAATTATACGGACCTCTGTATGAACTACAAAAGACAGTGAAGTTTATACAAGAAACAACATTGCAGATATAGACAATATATTTCATGCGAACGAAAGAAGAAGACAACGTGGAGCCAATGAAGTGATAGCAAGAATGTACTCTGTTGCCGCCAATGGTCAAGAACGCTTTAACTTGTGTTTGCTTCTTTTGCATGTTGCGGGTTTTTCCTCATTTGACGATCTGCGTACAGTTCATGGTTACTTATGTAACCTTCAAGGAAGCAGCATTTCATCGACATTTATTTTCTTCTGATGAAGAATGGGGTAAGTTTTTGGACGAAGCTGTGATTTTTCAAATGTCTAATCAGATGCGCCAATCATTTGCTTTAATTTGTGTTTATTGTTCACCAACAAATGCATTTTTGCTTTAGGAACAAAATTCAAGTTGGACCTGGCTTTAGATTTTATGAAGGATCATCAAAATGAAGCAGCTTTCAACTTGGATTTACACGACATCAATTATGTATTTCAGCGGCACGGATTCCATTGCAGTTTATTCCATTTACCCCCAACCAACTGGAAAGTACAACGATACGATTAAATTCAACGCTGTTGAAGAGCAACAAAAAGCTGAGCGTCGCATCATGAGTCTCAATGCTCAACAGATGGCTGCTGTTTTTGAAAGAATAATGCAAGTGATCAATTGTAAGAACAGTCCTGATTGTTGTTTTTTTCTTGGATGGTCCTGGGGGTTCTGGGAAAACATACCTATATAACACGTTTATGTGTTTTATTATAGGAAAAGGAGAAATAGATCTTCCATTTGCCACAACTGGGATTGCTGCAACTCTGATGATAATTGGTCGCACTGTTCACAGCGGATTCAAGCTACCAGTTCCAATTTTAGAGACTTCCATCTCTAATATGAAGCAAGCATCTTAGGCCGCTGATAAGGGTGGATTTAGGCGGACGTCAAATTACCACCCCTATCGACACCAGGTATTAAAGTGCAAGATGTAGGTGTCTTCTCTGGTTTATGATGTTGCTGTGTATATTGTAGTAGAATAGTTCACAGAGTACAACACAGGCAACATGATGTGTAGAGTATTAGAAATGGTAACTTCGCTTTACGTTTTATACCATTTATTGCACGCCACAAAACAGTCATGATATATATGTCATCACCAACATAGTTCAACGAAGTACGCATTCAAAATAATATTAGCTGATAGTCATGTAGAATCCAATACTCAATATTCATCTTGTAAACAAATAGCTTCCGTATATTCGATATCATAAAGTTCTGGTTCGTGAAGCTGTATACATAATATGCCTCAGATCTGAATGTCTAAAGTTCATACATATAAATTCTGCAACAGTGTCAGCTGCAGATCATCAATGTTCATAGATAATAATAAATACTCCCTTCCTGATGCTAGCAGATCAGATGTATACAATAAGTCCATTTATCGTCTGCACGTGAATAGCATACATGGAGTACAGGTCAACCCAACCTTTATAACATTCCTAAGTCTAACCATCTGACTTGGACGTGATCTCTGATATAACGAATCCTGGAACACAGACAATAGTCTTGTTGGTCTAGAGCGACCCAAATATGTAACTAGTTCAGGTATAAAGATACCGGTGGCGAAATCCTAATCAAAGTACCTCTCCATTTTTGAATCACACAGGCGAGCAAAGAGCGACAAAAATGACGAACTTCTAGATGATAGCGTAAAGTTCAATACAAGAGGAATTACCTTTTTTCGAAATCAACCACTGAACATATGCCTCCAGGCAGGCTTGAATAACACTGGGAAATAGTCTAGTTAGCTAACTAACTCACAAAGACAATGTATTTCCCTCAGAAAAATCACAAGACGCAGATTGCGTCCGCTCGCTGCTCAGACCATTTCTTAACTCCCCGAGCTGGGCGGAAACCACAATCGAACTCTCAAAGTCTAGACATGCGCAGAACGCATCTACCTGAGTATCAATTCACACAAGACGATTTTAAGAACATAAGAGATAAAAGACATACACTATCGCTCCTTTTATGGTCATGAACAGAAAACCTTAAGACAGGTTTCAGACATCTACAACAGTTGACTGATACTACCAAATAAGGAGATATGGTCACGCTTCGTTCAAGGAATTATAGACCGAACGTGTCTCGACACAAGAGGAGGTAAACTCATAAAAAATAGTAGTCTCAAAATCTCGAGTTATGTCGCTTTGACTGTAAAATAATATAATACACATTTCAGTCAAAAAAATGATCATACAAAGACTTTTTACGACAAAATGATTATACAAAGACTTTGGGAAAAAAATTATCTGTGCGTAACAGCCGCTAATGAAATTCGCCAATCGAAGCTCATTATTATTGACGAAGTAACATTGTTACCAAAGAGTCGACTGAGATGCATTGATTTGCTGCTACGCGAGCTTATGCAAAATGACAATCCGTTTAGCGGTAAAGTACTTGTCATTGGTGGTGATTTTCGCAATACGCTTCCAGTTGTTTCGCGAGGAAAGCAGACAAACATAATCGAAGCATGCATCAAATCAAGTGAGCTGTGGCAACATTTCGCAAAGATCTCATTAGTCTCAAACATGTGCAGTGAAGTAAGAGACGCTTTCAATAAATCGTTGCTTGACGTCGGTGCCGGCGCTCTTCCTCAAATCAAAGGTTTATTGCACAATGTCACTGAGATTCCAGATGATATGATCATTCGCGATGAAAACATTATTGACATTATATATGGTGAAAATGTATCAGCACTTTCAATGGAAGAACTATCACAACGATTCATTTTGTGCACCAAGAACAACAAGGCTTTATATCAAAACAGAGATATTATAACAAAACTTCCGAGTGAGCTAAAAATTTGTTACAGTTCTGATGAAATAATATCTGAAGATCACTGTGATGTTATGAACTATCCGATGGAGTTTCTTCATTCGCAAACTCCATCAGGTATGCCTCTTCTTGAATTGGTTTTAAAAAATTGTGCCATCGTTATGCTTCTCAGCAATTTGAATCCGAAAAAAAGGATTATGCAATGGAACGCGATTGATCATTCGAAAATGTCATTGTAATTTCCTAACTGCGGAAGTTTTGTCAGAATCACATAAAGGAGATATTATCAACATTCCGCGAATCGACATGGCCCCTAGCGATGTGAATTTGCCATTCATCATGATGCTTCGCCAATTTCCAATCATACCAACATTTGCAATAACCATCAACAAATCTCAAGGGCAAACATTTGATAATGTTGGAATCTTTTTGAACCAGCCAGTCTTCTCTCATGGACAGCTGTACGTTACACTGTCTCGATCGAGAAATCTTAATGTGACAGTGTGAAGACGATGTGTGAAGAAGAATAAGAATTCGTGTGTAATGTTGTTGTCACTATCTCTGGCCTACTTTCACACGCGTCCCGCAGTCACAGAAAAACTCTATTGATGACAAGGGTCTCACTTTTATTAATGAAACCTTATCAGGTAGCGTATGAATCATACAGAAAACAATGTTGTTCACAAGTTTACTTTGTAGGTAATTCCTATGCAACACCGTATAACCTAGCTGTTTAGGTATTCTCTACGTAACACCATATAACCCAGCACAGACTGCTGGACTCTCTTAATGTCGTTTGTTCTCTAGCACAGACGCAACTATGCAACAGCCAGAACCTCACGTGGGTATCATACGAGGGCGCGTTTTGCACAACATGACTATCTTGCTACATAACAGCTCTGACTCAAGCCTTGAACTCGTTTAGTTTAAATCTTACCTATACTCCCAGGTACCGTATGATAGCCACGTCAATTTGTCAGGCAAAGCCCCGCCCATCCCTTTAGGGAGCAAATGCTCAGTTTGGATGACAAGAGATCACATTTTAGTTAGGATTATCTTCCTGAACGTACACAATTCAAGTTCCGCCCACGAGTGGTATCATTCCCACGGTATCTGTTGCCCGATGTCACATCTTTCACGGTTTTGTGCTCAACAAGGTGCGTTTCTCTGGTGTCAGACAGCGTCAAAATGTCTAAAACCAAGGGCCGTCTCTGATTACATCTTCTGCGTCTCACACGTTTGTCTTCCTCACAGATGGCAAAAGTGTGTTTCGTTTACATCGCCCATTCCAGTGTGAGAATGCCAACATGAGCACAAATATACACCGTAGACTAGATCGACAACTATTACTCAGTCTAAAATTACATTCTTCTGGCCACACGGTCACACTAACAATGTAAAAGTACAAATTAAAAAAAAAACAGAACATTAAGGTGCTCTTTTGATGGACAATGTTCACAACTAACATTGTTTTTCCAACAGTATCTGAATAATTAAAATTGCAGTTAGGTATTGGGGCTATTGAATTTAATTCCCGTCTTATGACTGGCTTTTACACTAGTTCTATATATAAAATCCCAGCTTTCTCTGTAAGTGCGTAACGCTAAGGGGTGCAACTTTGGTTGAAAGTTAGACATTAATTGTATTGTTTCCCTTATTTAGGTATTCTCCCGAAAATATTAACACTAACTAAAGAAAAAGGCGCATATGACGGTGTGCACAAAAATATTTATAGAATGCGTGATCCCGTATACACACATTAGGGTCCTCGCTGCTGCTACGTAGTTCGTGTACTGTGGTGATGCACAGTGGTTTTTTGTAATACTTTTGAATAAGTAAAATTGCTGTTAGGTATTGGGGCTATTGAATTTAATTCCCGTCTTATGACGGGCTTTTACACTAGTTAACATAATAATAACTCTAAAGGTTGTTGCAGTAGATGTATAAATAAATACATAATGTTAACAACCTCTAAAAAGAACGTTACATTAATGTTACCTTCCTACTTTTAGCACTGTCTTCCTCTTGCACGTTAGCCTTCAACTCTGACCTTCTATTATGTTCATCAGTTGTTATGTCTTTTTTATATGGCCAAATTATGTTAGCTGTCTAATTTTGATCTCCTTCATTAATTCTCTTTTCGTACCGAGGTTTTCTAGGTCCTCTTTATTTGATTTCTTCTCTTGCAATGTGACGTGCTTTATTTGTCTATTTATCCACACCTTTAGAGCCTAGTTCTATCTTTCAAAAGTAGCGGTTCTTAAATGTGAGTCAGATAGCAGTAAGGATAATGTGGTGTCACAGTGCCAGTTCATCTAATATGTGACAGTGTTATCTCTTCTTATTATAGTAAACTAGGTGACTGGGGCAGGCCTAGTTGTCTACCTTCTATTTGTCAATTTGATCCATTGACCCATCTTCCAAGTAAGAGTATATCTTAGTACTGGCCCTCACCGCCAGAGTTATCAATTCCTGGATGATATTCTCTCAAAATTTCCAACCTGAACTCGTTCCATCCCTTCTTATGATGTTACTTAAGTGACAAATTTCGTATAGCAGTTATCCCCTTATGTCTGTTGTTTTGTTACTCAAGCACTCAACAACCCTTTAGAGAGTTAACCCAACTTGAGAAGTGTTCCATCAAAACAAGTGATTTATTTACATCAAAAAAATTCCATCATAACAGGATGCATGGGGTACAATTTCCAGGTACAAACATTTCCTAACTGCCTCTTGTATGTCCCATTTCCTTCTGGGCACATTCCCATATCTACATATCTATTTATAGCTCTCTGCCTGAGAACATATTCAGTTATGGTTTATACCTATCTTCTGGCCTTAAGGCCTTTCTATTTATTCCGGCTTCTCCCAAGCCTCTCATCAACTCTTTCCTGAGTTGTTTTCCTTCATCTACCAATCCTGTCAATTTTGACTCAATTTAATCAAATACCATCATCTAAAAATTCAATATATGCAAATCAATACATTGGGTACACCTGTTGCGATATCCTCATACTTATACCTGCTAGAGAGCGCATGTTTCATCCTGTAAATACAATCAACCTTCAATTGCTTACTCATCTTACTTGTAGCAGTCGATGTTGCAAAGTTCATTATACAATAGCCCAACACGGCTATTAAGTCCCTGTTCTTCTGTAAAATCTCCTCAGCTGCCTACTTAGTCTCAGTTTGTTCACCTCATAGTCAATTTTGTAGCTTCAGCTTCGTTTCTCATTATTCTGCGCTCCCCTAGTTGAAGCGTCCATAACCTTGTAATACTTCATTTCGACTTCTGAAATAATTCTATTTAATGTCTATCAAAAGTTATGAGTCAAAGGACCTACTTACTCTGGTTGCACAGAATCCTCACAACACTCATATTTCTTACTATCACCTCTAATCTCTAGACCTATTTTTAAAACACAGTTCTGTCTTTCTCCTGTGAATAGATTCTACTACTCTAACTAGGTCTATAGGATTCTTCAGAAGTATTCATTCTGTTTCTCACAGAAATTAAACTTGAGCCTGGCAGAACAGACATTCCTGCCACTCTACGTCCTTAACTAGGACCGCTCCTCCAAAAATGCGACCGCTCGACAGCGCGTCTAAATGCGTTCTCCTCTATAAAATCATTCTCAGCTGATCTGTCCTTGTTTACTGTAAATTCATTGGTTCCTCCTATTCTTCGCTCAGCTGAAATATTTTCACGCTTATCCGCTGTGTAAACAACTCAGTGAAGTGTCATCCGTTGTCCTGGTAAACTTTTCACGTGCATATTTTTTTCCTCTCAACTCACTTAATCATATAAGGGAGGTAATTACCCATTGTCTCCCTTTGCATATTTGACTCAAGCTTATATTGTCTTCTCTAAAGCTTGCTATACAATTCTTATATGTACATTTTCTAAACCATAATTACCAACTCACCAAATCTACTTAAGTGTAATTAAGCACTTTCCTCCCCTGACTTTAATCATTAGAGTCTTCTCCCTTTGATCAAAGCATGATTTCACTCATCTTATTTCCCTTTTAGCAAGACAAGTAGTCTTTATTCAAATCTATTCTTATTTCTTAAACCATTTTTTCATACCTTCCCTCTTAACCAAAATCAAATCACCGCTTATAATTCCTGCTTGAGCATTTTACAATGCTCCTAGCAAAGTGAACGGTGACAGTGGCTGATGATGATGATGATGATGTCAGGTTTGTAAAGTAATCATATATTTAAAAAATAAGATGTAATACGTGATTAACAATTCGTTACAAGTTGCCACACAATGAAAATGTTCATTCCAGACAAATGTTACAAATAAAGTTTCGTAATCTCCCTTTGAGAAGTGTTAGAAGATAATAATTTAAGGTGATCTCCCTTTGACCGTCAGCATTTAGATGTGGGAACATAACTTGTTCATGTTACCCAAAGCTATTTCAATAGACGCATTACGAACTAAAACTATTACAACCATACGTGATTAGGGTCTCCCCGTTCAGTTACCGAGTGTCTAAGAACAGACAGAGAACGAACAGATCTACTGCATTCGCAGGCATGTCGTTCAAGGCTAATAATATTAGCTTGTACATGGGACTGGTTTTCTCATCACGTAACACCTATAGCTACAGAAACCACATCTGGAAGAGCGTGTATCTGCTTGGTGCAGATTTGTCATATTTAGCAATATAATACCCGTATGTTTAACTTAGGTTAATGTAGTTCTGGGGGGGGGGGGGGAAACAAGCGTATTCGTAGAGCCATACACGAGCTAGATACAGAAAGGAGAATCAAATATGATCCTGGCTATCCTTTAAGGTTATGGCTGTCTCTCACCGTGACGTACTGTCCCTCTCTCTTTATCCTACATACCTTGTAACAACAGATGTGTAAATCAGTCACTTCTAAGTATAGAAACAAAAATGTCAATCAGACAATTTACATGTAGACATACAAATGTAATCAAATGCAAAAACACATAGGCTAATCCGCTATTTTTAATATAGACATGTAACAAAAAATAAGATACATCTAAATGTGAACTTGAAATGTATATCAGAAACTTCTAAATGTGCACCTAAAATGTATATCAGATACTTCTAAATGTGCATCTGAAATGTATATCAGATACTTCAAAATGTGCACATGAAATGTATATATGTTCTTCTTGGTGACGGATTGGTGACGGCTTGGTAACGGCTTGGTGACGGATTGGTGACGGCCTGGTGACGTGTTGGTGACGGCTTGGTGACGACTTGGTGACGTCTTGGTGACGGCTTGGTGACGTCTTGGTGACGGCTTGATGACGTCTTGGTGACGTCTTGGTGACGACTTGGTGACGGCTTGATGACGTCTTGGTGACGTCTTGGTGACGGCTTGGTGACGGCTTGGTGACGTCTTGGTGACGGCTTGGTGACGGCTTGATGACGTCTTGGTGACGTCTTGGTGACGGCTTGGTGACGTCTTGGTGACGGCTTAGTGACGTCTTGGTGACGGCTTGGTGACGTCTTGGTGACGGCTTGGTGACGGCTTGGTGACGGATTGGTGATTGCTTGGTGACGGCTTTTTGACGGCTTGGTGACGGCTTGGTGACGTCTTGGTGACGGCTTGGTGACGGCTTGGTGACGGCTTGGTGACGGCTTGGTGACGTCTTGGTGACGGCTTGGTGACGTCTTGGTGACGGCTTCCTGCCAGGGGACTAGCAGTAGTGATGGTTCCATGCTCTTTAGGAACACAGAAGAAACTGATGACGAAGATGATGCTGATGATGATAACGATGACAATATTGATGAGGATGATGATGGTGATGATAATGGTACATTTGTGAATGAACAACCAACCTGATTACCCCCCACAAGTGTTTATATTTTATTCTATTTAATCCCTATGGAGCTTGGAACAACTTCTACAATTTGTCCCAGTGGAAGAAACCTGCTCCTACAGCGATGACCTCTTTAACAATGTCTGTTACATGGTTAGGTTGTCAGCTTCCACGCACAGCCTCATAATAGTGTCACAGATGGAAATAGTGCCGCAGTCATCATCCAATTTTGCCCCTCCTCAATTAGTTTATATTTTTTTTTGCTACATGAACGAAGGATTCACCAGTGCAATTAACACGCGAGCCATCTGGCAATTAAGCTCTATATGAAACAGAGAAGCGAAGCGCGGAGCATGACGCAATACATTATTTGATCAGGGGAACACGATGTTAAGTCTGAGACGGACCTTGGATTTTGAAACTTTCAGGAGAGTTTATTGCGTTGCAGATATTAGGCAAGGTGAAGATGATGAAAGTCAAACCAGAGAGGGTGTCGGCGGCACAGGTGGTAACATTACCTTTGATCAAGAATCGAACGTCAAATTGGCTCGGGTCTGGCAGTGGTGCGACTTTCTCATTAAAGAACGATAGTACGGAACATATCAATATATACCATGTCTCTCCGATAGCCATGATCAGTTGCCAGAAATCTATCTGAATTCACTAGCTCGTAATCTTAAGATTTCTCGTACAGAGTGAAAATTATTAGATTTTCGTGGAGTGTTTCATTTTTCTTATTGCGGCTGATAAATCTAAGTATTAGCGGTTTTTTTCTATGGCCATATGACCTTATGATCATACGAACTTATAACATTATAAGCATCCAAGAATATTTAATATTGATGAGCTTCTTGCTGTCACCGGTGCGGTCCAATTTTCCTCATTTTCGTGAGAGAAACCAGAACAGAGCCATTAAATTATAATATTAACTGGGACTGAACTTTTACCAGATTTACTTATAACAATCTCATCAGCCAGCTGTGGCGAACTATCTTGTCAGTAACATTTGTGTAACTTAACCTAGCGTTTCAGCCACCAGAGGCTAGACAACACAGGAACCATATATATGTTCTATTTATCATACACCGGCGATCACCACGCATGAACCTTACTCCCACCAACTGAAGGCATAGATAACTTATTGTATCTAGGACAAATTAAATCACCGACTCTAGCGACTCCCGTGAAATTTGCAGTCAGCAACTACGGCGAGTCTGGGGCTAGATTTGGCAAAACTAACATTTGACACTAAATAGTCTTATTACTTATTAGTGTACTTCCTTGGAATGCCTGAGACAACTACTGGGGTAAGCAAAAGTGCGACAGTGGCTACTGTGTGTATGTGAATTGAATAAACAGAGAAAGAAACTCATGTCTTTTGTTAACATCATAAACTTATATGGTGTCTCCTTTCTTTTCTTATCTCAATATTCTGATTAGTCACGGGATATATTGTATTAGGAACATATTGTTTTTCATCCTGACTATTTCATAACCTATTGTTAATGTTTTGATCTTTTGGGTAAATTATCCTCTGTCGGGACTGTCTTTACTTTTCCTTTACCAGAGGGGGAGAACCTATTTGATTAATTTCTTCTTTTGCAATTTTGTCTGTAAACCATGATCTAGTGAAGTATATGCTTATTGTTGTGATCTTCTATTGATAAAAAAGTTTATTAAACCTTTAGTTATTGTGTCGGTCAACCCCTATATCCAGTATATCCATAACAATTATATGTTATTCATAGTTTGTACTGTATGTGTTGAAGCGTGGCGGGTGTCCGTGACACAAATAGCATAGTTACAGCTTGGCCACTGTAAATATTAAGTGTTAAATTTTGACGAATGTCCAGAGTCAGTATTTATATGATTCCGCTCAATGCGGGCTGACATAAGTGTATATAGGCCCTGGTTGGCCGCAACAGTACTGGCATTCGTGTAGATTGTCTCGAGGTGTAATATGAAGTATGTAGAGTGAGTGGATCTCAATGGTTTGCGAATGCGTGTTGAAAAGTTCGTGGAAGTAGGAAGTAGATATAAACATGACATCACACCCTATAGTTATACAGGTTTGAATTCATAGAGTTCTGGAACATCTCTGACGTTTACAGGACTTTATTACACCACAAGCGAAAGGTACGCCGACATGAATATAAATAGTCATAGAACAGTTCATGGTCATAATATATTAATAAAGTTCATCATCCAGCAATGTAAAGCTGATCTCGTACAATTCTCTCACTCATCAGCTTCAGGGAAGATATATCCCATATGTGAGTTTAAACAAACTCTACTCTGACATTAGTAAGTCAGATATTAGATGTCTCCAACAGGCCGTACAAAATGGCGGACCTACAGTTCAAAATGGCTTCCGGGTGCTTTTTTCATCAAACAAGGGGAATCCCACCTTGTATACTTAGTATCGCCGGCATGCGGGATACAAAACAATATATAAGTACTTTGGGCATGCACCAGCCTAGTGCATAATATCAGAATACATAGTGAGCTTCCTTTCAAGGATACGTAGGTGGTTCGTTTTCCCGCTCAGGGAAAAAAATCATAAGCTGTCGATAATACGAGTCATGACGATTCTAGCAAATAAGGGAAACAGTTCAAAGAGTCAATTACCTTCTGTCCCTTCAGAATAAATATAACCACACTCACATCGGCTCCAAGGCGCTAAGAATACAGATGAAATAATATACGACATCTTGTCGTCCCACAGAGGACTTATCAAGAGACATCTTGACTCTCATAACCACAGCCCGATACTCTGGCAGTAATGGCCTCTTCAAAATCGCGCCAGAAGCTACGCATGCGCACTAAGACGCAAGACCTTTTGAGCACAGCTCAAAGTAGACGGTTTGAAACCATATCAGGCAAAACTGACATCGGTTTTCACATCAAACCACAGACATAACAGACAAGAGGGATCACTACCCTGTCAAAAATCATCCCAACAAAAACATGGATTAATGCCCTTAGACTAGGAAACTAATAATAATGTTCCCAGCTTTTAATCAGGCACTTTTACATACATAGACTAAGCAAACTGACCGCTACAGCAGCTTTATCACCTTTATCCGTCTGAGTGATATACCGACTGAGTAATGTACGTCCTTTATCTTCATCGGTCTACAGACTCATTCCTGCTGAGTTCAGAATATTAGGTATGGGTTGGCTTATATTGTTTCTATACATTCGTCGATGTAAGGACCAGAATTTCTGTAAGGTCTTTTCCGTTATTCATTGTACTTCTCTTTCATGCTTTCCTCCATTCTTTCGTCGCTCTTTCATTTTCTATCTATGCTTTTTCTACATCCTCAATCCACCAGGGTGGTTGGGTGAAATATGTTCTAGCTGTCTTTTTCCTGTCATTTTGACGCAATATATGTAGAGGGCTATTACAGTCATGTGAACCTGCAGGGGACTTAATGTGTGTTTATGCCTCCTGTTTCTTGTTACCCTGCCTTTTGCAATAAATAAATAAGTATATGGATTGAACAAGCAGAAACACTCGAAAAACTTACGACGTAACGGCCAGACAACTTCATAATGGCTAATACAAAAGTGAGTCCCAGCCCCAATTTTAACAAAAAAGGACAGAGATAACAGCCCAGTGGTCAAAATGTTATAAAAGTTTGCACAATATACCCCACTTACAACAGAGAGATCACACCTCTTGTCAGGTTGCGACGTGATTTCGAATCTCAGAAATAAACAAAACCATGTGATATTTTTAAGTAGTAGGGATAAAGTAGTTAGGGGAAGGCATCCAATTTTTTTTTGAAGGGAAAAAACTTAACTATTTAAAAACTATAAAACTAAATAACATATTTTCATTACCTATTTAATTTTGTCAATTCGTTATATAAAGTTATTTAAGGCATAAAAGATTCATCTATTTTTATTAATTAATTTTTTACATTGTTAAAATGTTCTTTTGTTTTTCATGTTTAGAGTAAACAAACTTTTAATAACATGGAGTTTATGCACATGCTAAAATAGCGAACACTTATATGCTCTGTCACTTTCAATGATAATTTATGTTCCCTATTAATTAGAATACGCACATGTTTCATCGGCGCCTGAAACATACAGTGTATTTTACACTGTACAACCCAATGCCTAGAATTCGGCTTTTGGCTGGGATCATGTGTCTAGACGCAGGGACCAGTAGTGACATTTATGTCATGAGGTCCTTTGTGTAAGAACATAGAAGACCACTACAATGACACATGGTGTCATTGGGTCTTCGTGTGTTGGGACATGTGGTCTTGACCAGAGCCGGATTTGGGCGGGGACAATGCGACCTCATGCGAGGAAAAAAATATGCGACCTCAAGCGAGGAGAAAAAAAAAAAAAAAAAAAAAAATTCATCGGCGCCTGAAAGCGCACTTCGACAATCCTTTAAACACATTTTCTTTCTTCGTCGTTCCTCCTCTACCCTGGGGCTGGAGTGGCTAAGATGTAAAGCGTTCGCCTCTAAGTCTAAAGGTACCGGGTTCGGTTCCCGGTACAGGGAATGGTTTTGATGGAATATTTTCATAACCACTAGGAACTAATAATGTCATACTACCCCTGATCTCCTGCGTAGTGAGATCACATACCTAGCCTTCACGGATAAGGGTGAAAAAATAGGAGGTCCCGTCTGCAAGTTGAGCCCTTTAAAAGCTCTTCGGCAGTTTAAAATCGCAAAGAGTAGTCCATATGGCCACTGAACTCGCAGAAATTACATTGGGATACTCGTGGTGCTTTAGAATTTGTGCGCTGTGCTGAGATCCTCCTTGTGTGATATATGGGATTAGATCGGAGCACTGATGGATTTCACCGCGTGTATTGAAAATGGTTCTTACAATAAAACAAACAAACCTCTTCAACCTTGGGGTGTAGAATATGTCACAGGACGGATTGGGGCGACCTCTTCTCAATCTCTTCTCCACTACGGCAGTACTCATTTTCAATTATTGTACGTACCGATTATCTGGAATTTCCGTGTCGACACATTCCTTTCTGCTATGTAGCAAACATTTTGTATTTTCAAACATTCTTACACTCCTCACAGAGATAAGTCGTCATGTCTGTTTGGTTACCCGTTCCTCCCTGCTTTGCAAGGAACGGCTGAGATAATATATACTCGATAACCATGTTGGTTAACCGAGGCTGTGGCCGACATCAGACTACAGATGAACACTAAAATCACTAAGCGCATTGTAGCGGGAGGTTATTTAAATTTATTTATTATGTAAGAGTATGCCAGTAAAGAGTTCTGACCTTACAAGTAATACCACAGTCTTAGAAATAAGCACTGGTGTATTGTTATCATAACAATAGTCAGACTGTGAAAACCCTGGCCCAGTTGGTAAGAAGTAGTACCAGGATTTAAGGTGTCTCCTCCCTGTGACTATCTTATGATTACTTATATGCTAGGGGATAAGTAAAATTTACATTCACTGAACCCACAAAATGGAAGAAGTAAATAAATTTTCAGGTACAGTTAAAATAGTTTAATAATTGCACTATTATTCTATTTCTACTAGTTGGAAAAGAGTATACACATATATAAAAAAATATTCACACAATTACTATTATTGTCTGTTTAGACTTCAAGATCTTAAATAATAAAGTTACTGAAATCACTGTTATTAGTCCTTTGAATTTAAGGATAACTGTCATCAGTTGACTGAGTTTATGTATGGTTACTTATTGGTTTCAACTATTGGCTGTTTCACATGTATAGGTGGGCAGTGTCAAACAGGACACTTATCTTTCCAACTTAATACTGCTGAAACTGTCCTTTGCTGATATCAGACTTGGTAGGCCCAACAGTAGGGATGCCAATGACCAGTTGAAGTTCACTCTTTGGGGTCCTGCACTTTTGTGGGATTGCCTCGGATGAACTGCACCGGCTTCTGATACTGGACAGTCTGGTTTGAGTTATTTCATAGAACCTGCAACATATCAGCCTTGGCTAGTATCTGGCTAGACTTGTAGCTGACTAGCACAGATGTCAGACCAGTCAGTCATCAGATGTCACCGTTATACAATCATAGTAAGCAAGGACATCATTTCAGTGATATAGCATTAATATTAACATGTCAATTAAGTGTAACTGACTAGCACATAAGTCAGACAAGTCAGTCATCAGGTGTCAAAGTTATACAGTCATAGCAAGTAACATCAATTCAATGATATAGAATTAATATTAACATATCAGTGATAAACATCATCTGGTTTATTCCGCTCCTATACATCCCTTTCTATAACTTGATCCTTCCAAACCATATCAAGTACAAATTCAAATACTGATGCTATTCTTAGCATCTACACAAATTTTATACATAAATAAAGAGAGTGACCAAGCGATCAAGTTGCTTTCTTTGGTAGTACCATTACATAGTTTTGGAATTGAAACCTGGCTGTGGACCACTCCATTTTACCAGCTGTAAATGGGTACAAAGTTGTGCGCTCGAACTAGGGAAGGCAAAGGCAGCGAGGAAGGGGACTAGTCACCTTAACCTCGTAAACTGGGATCTTCCACGAAGAAGTTTCTAACACTTCATTTCCCTATGACAATCTCTGCCATGGGACTGCCTTTATCTTCGTAAGCGATAAAGCAATATGATAAATATATCTTCATTAGGCTGTGGGGCTATTTGTGATTAATTTTTGTACAAGCAACAATCATCTCATCCACAATGCACATGTTTAGATCATATTAAAAATACAATACATTATATCAATGATTATTATACAGGCATATTTTGTGAATTCTATATGAACCTGAAATAACAAATATTATACACGGTAGTTATCATAATTTCGCTTACCCTCAGACTTCAGATACTGGACTTAAAAATGTTTCTGGCGATCCGCTCACAATTCATGGGTAGTGGCGAAACTCTGCCTCCAGTCTGTCTGAACCCTCTTCGTTGTATATCCCTCCAGTTTTACCGATACGCTTTAAATACGTATAGCGCGGACGTATCGGAGAGTACCGACGTCACAGCTTAAACCTAAGCCTGAAAAATCCTTCCCGAACAGTGATTTCGGCCGAACTGTGCGTCGACTGAAATTTTGCCTTTATCATTCTCGGCATATATAATATCCATATAGTTCCATCTTATCTAGTTTTATACAGCTGATAAAACTCTATCTTCCTATCCATGTAATTTCCCAAACTGTTATTTGTTGATTTTAATATTTAGAACAGAAGTGGGTTTACATGCTTTTAGCGTAACTGTGGGCAGCCGAAATACGCATATATCTCCGTAAATGAGAACTTCCTACCGTTCCATCTTATATGCAGTTATACACCATCCTTCCCTGTACTGAAATGTAAAATCCTTTTCATACGGATTCCCTTCTGTTTTTATTTATCGTTGGCGATTTCCTCTGTCCGATACACATTTCGCTGATACGCCGCCATTTTGAAAGCGGTCACTCGATCGTAGATGGGTTTATAAATCTAACTGAACCCATTTGCAATGACTTGAAACCAATTTTGCGACACGCATTTGCTTAATTGCTAACAAGTTCTTCGCCAAGATCGTAATACGCTGAAAGTTTGATAGTCACTACGGGGAGACACCTTGTGTGCAGACATCTTCTGTTACTTGGTCATCATTTAGGTCTTGGTACAGGCTATTGCCTGAGGTGTTAACTTCCTAAATGACTTTATAATTTCCATTCTGAATTCACCCTTGCTTACAGTTGTCTGATGTTGTCGTGTGAATTCTCCAACAGTAACTCCGAATAAAACAGCAAACCTTATATAGTTGATAACTTCCAAGTGATCATATAAACCTTTATTCAACTTAAAGGAACACTAACAGTTTCATGTACATTATCGAAGTACATCAACGAAATCATCTTCTTCAGTTCCTCTAATTGTTTCTGTTGTGGTGAAGTGGGATGTTATAAATATTTATAGGGGACTTAGTGTACTGACTGAGATCAGCTGTGAAGGTATCTATATCTAATAAGAGTAGTGTATTATAGATAACCTTACTTGCTGCCACATATATATATATATCTCAGTCAGAATTATTCTGGAATAGTGTGATGACTACGTTGTATGTCTAGGGTATGTGTATGATGAAGTGTAAGTCATAACAACAACAGACAGATAAACAATTTAATTTATTCCACCACACTTGACAACACTGTGACACTCACATACATATAACACTCTAAAGGATATCTTAAAGGAGTCACTGATAACTTTTCAAATAACAATATGTATTCATTGCTGTCATGAATGTATATGTGTCCTGATTCAAATAGAAAGGGAACCAGGAATCACAATCAATTTTAATTACACGGTATATGTACAGAATTTATTAATATGATTCATGTAGTGACATATATTATCAATGGTATCCTATGTGTGTCAGTTGTGTAGTGTTAATATGAGGTAATACTGGTTTTGTTTTGTTCAAGCTCTGTTGGTATTTGTCATCATGACTTCAATAGTTTGTTTCTATGGGAACTAGTATTGGAGATGTTCTCAGTTCCTGGTATTAAAACAATTTACTTCCCCTCTTAAGTTTATGTTACAATGTTATTTTAAGATGGGGGTACATAATGTTGAGCTCAGCTGGCCACATCAGCTTATCTTGCGTGATGGCGGCAGGAAAAGACTCCTCTGCTCGATTTCTCCCCTGTGCTCTGGAGACACCTCACTGATAGCTAAATGGACCAAGGAGTATGCCGTCCGACTCTGGATTCAGCAAAGCTCTGACCAGGTGCTGCTCAATAACTGTAAGACCACGGTCCCTGAAAACAAGAAGGATGTACCTTCTACGTCATAACTAATTTATACTCTCTTTCTACACTGATCACAATACATCACAAACATTGAGTTCAGAGCGTTAGGCCAACTGTCAGCTTCATCTGAAATACTTTATACCAGTATTAACCTCCTTAATGGTTACTATGCCTCTGCAATTCCAGCATTATGTCTGTCTAATCAATAATCTAGGTGTCAGTGTACTGTTTGGCCATTCCATGCCGTTTTACTTTCCTCCGACCCTTCTGTTCAGGCTGGAGCATTATAGGCTTTACATCATGTTCGCTACTGAACTACACATATATACAGGCATAAATTAACAATTTACATTCAATTTTCATTAAAAGATACTGAATGTTTCAAGCTTACCACAATTCATGGAAATAAACACAGATACGTTGACTAGCAATGAATTCTGGCACAAATACTGGCACAAATTCCCATCTGCTTATGTTCCAGGCTTTTATTTAGCAAAAATATGAGCTGGCTTCAACGCACTGTTGCTTTATCAAGCTTATTTGAACTAGTGGTCTCGAACTAACGCTCCTAAGTGATTATATCAGCGAGTCTGGCCAATTTAGCCACGTTTCGACAAGTGTTTGAAAAACATTTTACCTTCCTACGTCTCCCCTAACAACCAAGGATAGCATTTATAGTCCGACTAATCGTGTTTAGCCTTACATATCATTCCAGCCAATCAGTTCAAATGTAACTTGTGGCCCATTTCCCGTACAATGGTGGTTTAAAAAATCTACCACTGAGCGATTCTGATTTTGGGTGTTGTCTGACAGCACCATCATTTTATTTTGGCTATAACTTGATAATTCCTAGACTTTTTGCATAACACTTAACATATTCTTTGTCATCAAGCCCTAAGGAACCCAAATATATAATTTTAAAAGAGCTAAGTGGCTGCGTTCAAAATATGCAATTTCTTCTACCTCCTGTTTCGAAGATGTGCTGTCTGGGTACTGTAATGTTTTCAAACGTAAACCCATCTAATGTCATCTTTTCTAATAAGCGTTTTCCAGGTTTTTTAAAACCTAACTCTGGGAAGGGTAGTGAATTTTATCACTGTCGATTTGAAATAAAGTTAGTGCATGTGGCCTTACACGCGTGATGGCAGCAATTGTGTATCGCGCGACGCGTGTTTAGTGTTGCACGTGTTCGGCTTTATGCCTCTCCCTTCTCTCTATCCTTTTTGAGTCCATCTGTTCGTTCGTTTTGGTAACGTAGTATAATTAATGTTAGGATTAATTTAGGTCATTACGCAGTGTGCCTCTCAATGTTTTTCTTAGAAATGCAATACCCGTTTTAATGTGTTGTGGAAACGCTTGTATTTATGCAGTGGCTTATATTTAACGTGGAAACGTTACAATTTGCAGACGAAGCATAAAACAAAGGGGGATTTCGAGTACATTCTTTGTGACAGCACTGTTATTTTACCATTGCTCTTTTCTTTATTAGAATTTATTTGTTAGGCTTTATATTTACCTGATAATTTATATATGTGGATTAGAATATTTCACGACACCTCCCCTCTTAAAACAGACATCCCATGTCAGTCCTTTATTCTATATACACATAGATAAATGTAAGTCAACTTGACTTTACTCTGCTGTGGTGCTATCATGGTTTTATGTAGTTGGGTCCATTCAGAGTAGGCACTACTCATGAAATCTGCCTCAGACTTCTACAACCAATAATATATTTCGGTTATGTTACTGAACAGCCGCAAGTGTGAGTGCTTGTCTTAATGCTGCTTCGCAACCCGTATTCACCATTTCTCTTCTCTGAGTCTGCGCAATGACATGTCCAGAGAACATTATATTTCCCTCAAAATGTACGTTATGAGGAGATAACATATACCTGGTGATAGCAGAGTTTTCGTAGTGGATCCCATAATCTTCTTATTATCCTGTATGAAACATTCGGAATATCCTCAATCAAAGAGGCAACTCAGGGATTCATTACGTTCCTCCGAAATGTTTACATCCAACAATTTTCTCATCATTCTAGAGAAGACACTAGGCGCATTCTTCAATCCAAATGGCAATCTATTAAACTCATAGTGTCCTTCTGAGGTACTAAAAGCTAGGGATGGTCTAACCTCAGGCTTTACTGGAATCTGATAGTATCCTTTACTCAGATCCACTTTTGAGAAATATTTAGCTTTATTTAGTCTGGCAAACAGCTGATTTGTATCCGGCAATGGATCCACCTGTCCTTCTGTAATAGCATTCAGTCTCCTGTAATCTATACAGAGTCTATGTTCTCCAGAGGGCTTCCTTAAGAGTACAACACCGGAACTATACGAAGATTCACTGTGTGAAATAATTCCTTCCTTCAATAGATAGTCTATCTCTTCCTTCAAAGCTTTCTCCTTAGCAAACGGAATCGAATATGGTTTCATACAGACAGGTGTGGGGTCTATCAGTTTCATATCATATTCCAATAGGTTTGTATGCCCTGGTCGGTCTGTTAACACCTCTGCATGATTATTTAGAACCTGTTGCACTCTCTCTTTCTGAGTTTTCGTTAAATGTGTACTGATTTTCACCTGTGCTGCTGTCTCACAGGGGTGTAATGGATACTCAAATGATGAAAGTGGTTCCTTTTTTCATCTCCATGGCGATGGACAAGGTCAACAAGTGTGTCTCCTCCTGATGTTCTCTTTCCAAATATTTCTTCAGGAGATTCACATGATAGATTTTTTCTTTCCCCTTCTTATCTATCTTATAATTTGTTCTAGACACCTTCTCTAGAACTGTATATGGACCCTGCCATCCAATTTGTAACTTATTCTGACTCCCGGGCAAAAGAAGCAGTACTTTCTCTCCCACAGCCAAATTTCTGTCTTTCGCCTTCCTGTTATAATAGGCAGCATGTTTCTTCCTGGCTTGTTTCAAATTTTCATTGGCAAGTTTCCAGCCAATTTTTAAACGAGTGGTCAGCTCATTCACATATTGGTATGAAGATGTAATGTTTTCCTCTGCCTTTTCATCAGTCCACGTTCTTAACAAAGCTACATATGGACCTTTAATTGTGTGGACCTATTTGTCCATGCACCGGTATGGTCTCTTCCACTCGAAGCTCTATAGTGATGATTTTTCTTCCCAGAATTATCATGCACAAAACGACCGCTACCAATTTTTCTCTTGGGGCTTTCTCCCCACTTAAAATTCTTGATGAGAGATTTCCTCTCTACATCCTCTTCCTCCAGTTTGTTTAAGTCCGATTGAGGGATTTTCGGCTTATCCTGGGGTAAGACATCTTTTTGCACTCTCCGCATAGTGGCCATTGTAAAACAGTTAAGTGAAGCTTGTCCATGAAAAGGGGCTTCCCATTCCATTTGGTCCACTTTATCAAATTTATATCTCTTTTTATTATCAGGCCTAATTTTGCCCCGTGGCGTGTCCAGGTCCTGATCCATGTTCCCACTTGTGGGTGTTCCCTCATGTGCTATGCTACACCTTTCTACAAAATTCTCAATGTCCCATCTTGCTTTGGGCCAATAATAATTGTGAGCCACCTTTTGAATGATGGTACCTATCTTCTCATGGTCCCCATCTGGTTTCACATGTAGGCTCCTTATTAAGTCTGCCCTATATCTTTTAGGAAGTACCAGTTGTCCCTGACCTTTGGATCTAGCTCCAGTCTTCCTATACATCAACTTGTTTTTCATGTAAAAATCTCCCTTGCCTGGAGTTGTATGACAAGTTGACAATTTTCTGAAACAAGGCTTGAGTGTTTTATCCCCAGCCTGTGCCTTCCTCATCTCTTCTGGAGTGGTATCCAACATAATATCCTCCTCCTGTCTTGAGGTCGACCTGACCTGAAGGTTGGCCATATACACAGGTTTCCTTCTGCAACGGTCAGTGTCATGATTGTCCATCTGACAATTCTTACACCACCTTTTTCCTTGGTTGAAAGATTTTCTTTCATCATATTTCCTTTCATCGAATTGTGGGAATTTATTTTTATTTTCATACCGTGGCCTATCAAATTGGTGCTTACTTTTGTTTTGATCTCTAGGATCAAATTGATTAAAGTTCTGTGGTGCCCTAAAGTTATCCACTGTTTCTTTTTATTACCTGTTACCTCTGCTTGAGCTGCTTGATACCTTTCAGCAACATTTAGCAACTCACCCAGCCTCTCTGCACCTTGTTCCATGAGAAACTTTCTCAGGTCTGGAGCCATGGACTCTCTTAATTGCTCTATAAGGACCATTTCCTTAAGATCTTGGGTTTTCCCCAGAGAAGTCCATTTCTCCAAGTATGTCTCTATTCGTGCAGAGAACTGGTGATAGGTTTCACCTGACAGTAGTTTAGCATTCCTAAATTTTTTCCTATAAAATTCTGCATTCTTTTCATATCTTAACAAAAGAGCCTGCTTTAGCATGTCATAATTTTCCTGATCACCTCTGCTCATTTTTGCAAAAACTTCATAAGCTGCCCCACGAAGTCCTTGAGATAACTTTAAGCTCCACCTTTCTCTCTCTAACCCATACGTGGTAGCTAATAGTTCATACCTATTTAGGTAGCTCTCTATATCATCGTCTTTCTCAACAAAATGATCTAAATGAAAATTCATAGCTGAGGTTGAGGCTCCTTGGCTAGCAGTGACATCAGAGGCAAAGGGACTGGCACCATTTTCAGGAGCATGGCCTTGAAACTCAAACTCCCTTAGTCGTAACTCATGTTCCCTTTGTAATCTCTTCTCCTCCTTTTCTGCTTCCCTCTCTGCAGTCAATCTTCTTTCTTCTGCTTCCCTTTCTGCAGCTAATTTCTTCTCTTCCCTTTCTGCAGCTAATTTCTTCTCTTCTCTTTCTGCAGCTAATCTTTTGTCTTCTCTTTCTGCTTCCAATTTCTTAGCCTCTTTGTCAGCCTCAATCTGCAACCTCTTAGTCTCAGCCTCAGCCCTCAGCCTCAAATTGTAACTTCTTAATTTCCCTTTCAGCCTCTAACTTTCTTTCGGCTTCAAACCTTCTTTCTTCGCGTTCAATAAATTTGTCACATTCCGTAGTGACATAGGCAACCATAACTTGCCCATCTAATCCTAACTCTTTTGCAGTCTGAACAGCAGCAGATCGAAATTTGGCCAGGTCCGCCATTGTCTATCAGGTAAGTTTATAAAATGTCTAACTAACAATTCAATCTCTAAATATATATCTAATGGACAACACAGGCACCGAGAGCTCAACCTTATTTAATTCCACCCAAGGATACCTTTTAATTCTTATATTCCCTGAAGTGAATTACCCCCACTATTTTTAATAGGTAAAGATTCAAAATCCCAAGAGCGAGACCCCAATATATGTGGTGAAGTGGGATGTTATAAATATTTATAGGGGACTTAGTGTACTGACTGAGATCAGCTGTGAAGGTATCTATATCTAATAAGAGTAGTGTATTATAGATAACCTTACTTGCTGCCACATATATATATATATCTCAGTCAGAATTATTCTGGAATAGTGTGATGACTACGTTGTATGTCTAGGGTATGTGTATGATGAAGTGTAAGTCATAACAACAACAGACAGATAAACAATTTAATTTATTCCACCACACTTGACAACACTGTGACACTCACATACATATAACACTCTAAAGGATATCTTAAAGGAGTCACTGATAACTTTTCAAATAACAATATGTATTCATTGCTGTCATGAATGTATATGTGTCCTGATTCAAATACAAAGGGAACCAGGAATCACAATCAATTTTAATTACACGGTATATGTACAGAATTTATCAATATGAATATTGTAGTGACATATATTATCAATGGTATCCTATGTGTGTCAGTTGTGTAGTGTTAATATGAGGTAATACTGGTTTTGTTTTGTTCAAGCTCTGTTGGTATTTGTCATCATGACTTCAATAGTTTGTTTCTATGGGAACTAGTATTGGAGATGTTCTCAGTTCCTGGTATTAAAACAATTTACTTCCCCTCTTAAGTTTATGTTACAATGTTATTTTAAGATGGGGGTACATAATGTTGAGCTCAGCTGGCCACATCAGCTTATCTTGCGTGATGGCGGCAGGAAAAGACTCCTCTGCTCGATTTCTCCCCTGTGCTCTGGAGACACCTCACTGATAGCTAAATGGACCAAGGAGTATGCTGTCCGACTCTGGATTCAGCAAAGCTCTGACCAGGTGCTGCTCAATAACTGTAAGACCACGGTCCCTGAAAACAAGAAGGATGTACCTTCTACGTCATAACTAATTTATACTCTCTTTCTACACTGATCACAATACATCACAAACATTGAGTTCAGAGCGTTAGGCCAACTGTCAGCTTCATCTGAAATACTTTATACCAGTATTAACCTCCTTAATGGTTACTACGCCTCTGCAATTCCAGCATTATTTCTGTCTAATCAATAATCTAGGTGTCAGTGTACTGTTTGGCCATTCCATGCCGTTTTACTTTCCTCCGACCCTTCTGTTCAGGCTGGAGCATTATAGGCTTTACATCATGTTCGCTACTGAACTACACATATATACAGGCATAAATTAACAATTTACATTCAATTTTCATTAAAAGATACTGAATGTTTCAAGCTTACCACAATTCATGGAAATAAACACAGATACGTTGACTAGCAATGAATTCTGGCACAAATACTGGCACAAATTCCCATCTGCTTATGTTCCAGGCTTTTATTTAGCAAAAATATGAGCTGGCTTCAACGCACTGTTGCTTTATCAAGCTTATTTGAACTAGTGGTCTCGAACTAACGCTCCTAAGTGATTATATCAGCGAGTCTGGCCAATGGAGCCACGTTTCGACAAGTGTTTGAAAAAAATTTTACCTTCCTACGTCTCCCCTAACAACCAAGGATAGCATTTATAGTCCGACTAATCGTGTTTAGCCTTACATATCATTCCAGCCAATCAGTTCAAATGTAACTTGTGGCCCATTTCCCGTACAATGGTGGTTTAAAAAATCTACCACTGAGCGATTCCGATTTTGGGTGTTGTCTGACAGCACCATCATTTTATTTTGGCTATAACTTGATAATTCCTAGACTATTTGCATAACACTTAACATATTCTTTGTCATCAAGCCCTAAGGAACCCAAATATACAATTTTAAAAGAGCTAAGTGGCTGCGTTCAAAATATGCAATTTCTTCTACCTCCTGTTTCGAAGATGTGCTGTCTGGGTACTGTAATGTTTTCAAACGTAAACCCATCTAATGTCATCTTTTCTAATAAGCGTTTTCCAGGTTTTTTAAAACCTAACTCTGGGAAGGGTAGTGAATTTTATCACTGTCGATTTGAAATAAAGTTAGTGCATGTGGCCTTACACGCGTGATGGCAGCAATTGTGTATCGCGCGACGCGTGTTTAGTGTTGCACGTGTTCGGCTTTATGCCTCTCCCTTCTCTCTATCCTTTTTGAGTCCATCTGTTCGTTCGTTTTGGTAACGTAGTATAATTAATGTTAGGATTAATTTAGGTCATTACGCAGTGTGCCTCTCAATGTTTTTCTTAGAAATGCAATACCCGTTTTAATGTGTTGTGGAAACGCTTGTATTTATGCAGTGGCTTATATTTAACGTGGAAACGTTACAATTTGCAGACGAAGCATAAAACAAAGGGGGATTTCGAGTACATTCTTTGTGACAGCACTGTTATTTTACCATTGCTCTTTTCTTTATTAGAATTTATTTGTTAGGCTTTATATTTACCTGATAATTTATATATGTGGATTAGAATATTTCACGACATCTGTATATCTTTCAATATTATTGACAGTTTGGCAATGCTACTCTGAAGTTTCGTCCTCTGTAGCTTAGTTTTCTTATTCGTCGTTGTACTCAATTATATTCTTTATACTTTATCCATCTACTAATACTTCAGGAGTGTCTATTAATGATTTGGGCGCTCCACTTGGAGGATTCTCTACTTCATCAATGGCTAATTCTATCAGTTTGCTTATCTCTGCAATTTCGTTGCTACATTGGTTCATAGCTACAATTTTTCTAGCTGAAAGTAATGCTTTTCAGCATCGATAGGCAGTCAGAACGGTTGTCTACTTATGTATAAAAGTCACAATTACGATTTCACACAAAATGTTGTTCTTGGCGATGAGGTTAAAACCCTTGTCAATATACTGTAAACCGCAGTATAATAAATGTCTTGAGATTCTCGAAGACTGAGCCGGAATTTTGTGACAGTCTGGGTGAGTGCCTAGTTTCTACATCATCACATAAAATCACGACCTTGTGCTATGGCTCTCTAGATGCAACTAACTAAGAAAATATATTATTTTACTAATCTTATAAGTGGTGCGGGGCTTGCCGACTTATAGCATTTTTCATTGGTTCTACAAATTTTAAAGATTTATTTCATTGGCTACAACTATCGTTACCTACTTATCATAGAATTTAAATAAGATTATGCAAATGAGGCGATGTAGTCCTCTTTTTAGCGTTGCTGGGCAACTCCCGCCAAAACTTAAGGAAACACAGTTAGACAAAGTTTTGTGCTTCAATTTCTATGATGCATTTAGTAATTTATGCTGCCTTTATTTATTACGTTAACGTGGGTTACTAGCATCAGCGTAGGCCATCCGGTTACATAAATATGGAATCTTGCTTCATAATATATGCTTTTGAGTAAGTTGAGCTTGCTAGCTGTATATGCGAATCAACTTGTAAATGTATAATCTTGATTCTCAAAATGCGCTCTTGTGAGTGAGTTGAACTTGATATTTTGAATTTGTAATCAACATGTGAGCACTTGATAACAGGTGAATGAAAATGCTACGGCCACCGCCTCAATCGTGGGCGAGAAAGCGTCTCTTTTAACTTAGGAAGTGAAGGATGTCCTAAATGTCAAATTCTGTCATCCAGGCGTAGAGTAGAGTCTTTCTGGTTAGACGTCAAACACGTGAGGGGTAGACTCAGATCTCTGTTGCACTGAAGACACACAAAAGTCTTCGTAAGTTTTCACACTTAATATCAATGGTTGACTCTCTTTTATACTACTCCTCAAAAATGATGATTTCACTTATCTAGTAATTATGTATGACATGAGATGCAACTGATAAGTGTTAAATATATTGCGCATTGGAGTGTGTGCACATGCAAATCTGTACGGATGATCTAACAATGTAGATGAAGTGAAATATGAACTATCAATTACCTCCTATCATCTTAGAGGAAAATCTATTGATTTATTTAATCATTTATGAGAAGGATTAATTGAAAATCAGTCTTCTGCATATTTAGCAATGATAAGTGCAAAAGTGATTTTAACTAAAGACTAAGAAAACATTTTAATAGTTTTTAAAAGATTCACTAACCTCCTTTTCCCGTTCGCAATCTCCTACAAGAACACATTACATAACAGATATTAATTATTTTATCACACTGAATAAATTGCAGGCTATGCTCTGCGATATTCGCTCCTTCATACTGTTAAAAACTTTGTACTCTTCCCCAGGAAACATTATGCTACATTATATTTCAAAAAAGTCCAAGATGGATCCAGTGAGCCTTTGACGTATAACTCCGTCCATAAAACAATTGCCAAGAGCCCATGTGGTCGCCCAGGCCTTGGATCTCTTTTGCCCCCTGTCAGCGTATGTCACTGGCAAAAACAAAAAAAATTACGCGCCTTCTAACTAACACAAACCTTTCTGTCTGTTTATCGCTTTGCATGTCAATTTTATTTCATTATCGTGCCTACCGCTTCCTTTATCCTTGTTTCATATCTAAGATTCATATCCTTCCACCGTCAATTACCATCTGGAAACAAAAATTATCCGTGTCACGGGCCTTTGATGTCCCTCGTCCGGAGTATATTGTTTGCGTGCGTTCATTCTTCCCCACTGTGGTGACATGTCGTTTGTTTGAACAGCGGCCTAACCATGAAAAGGCTAATCTCTATTGTCCAGCCGGCTCCTTCAACAATAATCAATATACCAAGGTGGTATGTCTGACAATATTTACAGAGGGAAAGAGATATCAAAGAAGTTGTTTGGTCTGGCTTGGTGTCAAATGCCTTTTCCAGATCTATGAAACAAAGATGGATCTCACTCTTATACTCAATGGCCTTTTCACTCAGCTGTCTGAGTGTGAAGATTAGGTCTTGAGTACTTCGGTTTGCTCGGAATCCGCACTGGACCTCTTCCAATTGTGGCTCAGCTAGGCGTCGGAGTCTCTGCTCTAATATTCTAGAGTAGATTTTACCAGGGACTATATGGTTTCCACATTGTCGATTTTCACCCTTTTTGAAAATTGGTGTTATGGTGGCAATCTCCCAGTCCTTTCGTATGATCTTTTTGCACCACGTTGCCTTTAGGACCCTTAAGAGTAATAGGTCGCCTGATACTCCAATGTACTTAACCATTTCTGTTGTTAAGCCATCATGCTCTGCTGCTTTGCCATCTTGATTTTCTCCAGTGCTGCCTTCAGTTCTTCCATCTTTATGTCATCTTCATCACCATTTGTTTCTTCTTCTGTGCTAGTGGTTATCATTTCTGATGATTGACCTTGCTCACCATAATGGAGTTCTGAGAAATATTCGTTCCATCTTTCCATTACTTCCTTCGGGGCAGTAAGCAATTTGCATTGCTTGTCCTTTATAAATGTGAGAGGGCATTGTTTTTCCTTTCTCATGTTCTTTAGGGTCTTATAGAACAATTTCTGGTTTTCTTGTGCATCTTTTTCTAGCTTTTCTCCAAATTCTTCACAGGACTTCTGTTTTGTTGCTAGCACCTTGTTCTTTGCTTCTGTTCTGAGTATCACAGATTCTCTATATTTCTCTATTTATCCTGCTGTCTTTTTAGCTCCTCAGTATTGTTTCCATGCCATTTTCTTCTCTCTTATTTTCTCTTTGACATCCTCTGTCCACCAAGGTGTCCTCTTTCTGTTGTTCCCAAGTCGGACTTCACCACATGCTTCTGAAGCAGCTGTCTTTATGATGTCCTTGAATTTAAGCCACAGGGTTCTAAGTCATCACGTTGTTCTTCTGTGTTTCTCACCGCTGTAGCAATAAGCCCCTGATATCTGGTCTTAATTTCTGGCTCTCTCAGCTTGTAGATCTTAATGCTCACTTCTTCCGTTCATTTACTTGGTTTCTTGCGTGATGCTGGGCAGTTCCTAGGCTGAGCAACTCTTTCAGTTGTTCTTTTGATTGTAAGCAGGTAGTGATCACTTCCAATCTCTGGCCTCCTCCAGACTCTAGCATCCCTGACATATTTGAATGAGCTCCTCCTAACAATGGCATAGTCGATCACTGACTTCTCATTCTTTGTTGGTTCACATCTAGTGTATGCATGTATGCGCTTATGGGGAAACTTTGTGTTGGTAATGATCAGATTGTGCTCACTGTAGAATCTAAGGAGTCGCTTTCCATTGTCATTGAGAGTATCTTCTCCACATCTTCCGATAACTCCACCCCATCTAGCATGGTCATTTCCAACTCTGGCATTAAAATCTCCGAGCATGATAATTTCAGCTAGGCAGTCATCCACTGTCCTTTGAAGCAGCTCGAAGAATTCCTCTTTGAGCTCTGCTCTCTCAACCTCATTTGACACATTCACTTTGACCAGGTTGACTATGGTTTCACCTTCTTTTGGTTTTACAACCATAATGCGCTCCGAGACACAGTTCCATCATTTGATACTATCTTTCTGGTTTTTGGCCACAATGCAACCCACACCCCTAGCTCTTTCAGATGTGGGTACACCACTGTAGAACAGCGTGTTGCCATCGAGATCCATGACTTCCTGTCCTTTTTTCTTTGTTTCCGTAATAGCCAGGATTTCTAGTTTTGCTTTCCTCATCTCTTCCACCAGCTCCTCTTCTTTCCCATTTATACTTCTTGTGTTCCAAGTTCCATAAGTCGTAGTCCGTAGTCAGTTCCAGTTCGTCGCCTTTAGAATCAGTCCGGTTTTCTCTCTTGTATTTCTTGTAATCATGTTTTAAAGCAAACAGATGATTGGCATGTTGTGCCTTTGCATGGTGAAGGGGCTGCCTCCTTACGGCCTCCATTCAGGCCGCCCGCCTACTTTTTTCGGCCGGGCTTGGGACCGGCCAAGGCAAAGTTAGCAGTGGTTCTACTTGTTGTTAACGTATACATCACATATGACGTCAGATATGACATTACAATATATCTGGTCGCTGAATCAATTTTCTAGCACACGATTCTCTTGACGAGCAGCTTTATCACCTTTATCCGTCTGAGTGATATACCGACTGAGTAATGCACGTCCTTTATCTTTATCGGTCTAAAGGCTCATACCCGCGGAGCTCTGAATATTAGGTATGGGTTGGCTTTTATTGTTCCTATTCATTCGTCAATGTAAGGACCAGAATATTACGTATGGGTTGGCTTATATTGTTCCTATTCATTCGTCAATGTAAGGACCAGAATATTAGGTATGGGTTGGCTTACATTGTTCCTATTCATTCGTCGATGTAATGACCAGAATATTAGGTATGGGTTGGCTTATATTGTTCCTATTCATTCGTCGATGTAAGGACCAGAATATTAGGTATGGGTTGGCTTATATTGTTCCTATTCATTCGTCGATGTAAGGACCAGAATATTAGGTATGGGTTGGCTTATATTGTTCCTATTCATTCGTCGATGTAAGGACCAGTGTGGCAGCCTTGGTCGCTGTATCATGAATCATATTATGTGGCAATGTCTGCCCAGGTTCTTTTTACCTCTTTAGCTAGCAAGGATATGCTGCATAATTATAAGTCACACACACACACAGCACGTGATGTGATAACGCCATAGTAATTGAAATACTGTTTATTTACATATGAGAGGATCATTGCTGTCTGCTCTGACATCCACAATCGTGGCCCATCATATAATAATGTAATATGTAAGTTCTTCGTTAATATTTATTCCTTTCCTCACTCTCTCTCTCTCTCTCTCTCGTTATATCTACACCTTATGACCGTCAACCATCAATGATCATTCAGGTTCTATAATCTCTACTTCTGTTCTTTCTTCCTAACAGTTTCCTACTTTATTGTTACATATCATCTCAGTGTTCAGGTTATATTGTTGGAACCGGACCTCGCCGGGGTTGTTACTTTCCCTTTCATCACTGAAGAATAGGACTACTGTATGTATATGTATTAGGATTCACTCTACATACCTTTTCCCTTTCTGAATAAAATCTAACTCACTCCATTTCTCCTTCTGGACAAGAATTCTCTCTATTCAATATTTCGGGTTAATCATTACCCAAACTACTTCTTGTCCGTGAGATATTCATCACCTAAACTACTTGAATACTGCCTTCAACATGGCTACTAGCGTACGTGCGAACTGCACTCTAACTCACGCCTTCTGGACTGCTTGCTGAGAAAGCGTGCTTCACTGGATTTCTGTTCACCTCTTCTCATGCGCACTATTGTTCGCGCATCCCATTTTTATACTCTATCTGAACTTTTCCTATATCTGATTCTCATGATTCGTTCCCTTACTGCCACATTATTTCCTTATCTCCCCTAAAAATAAGTTATTTATCCGTAGGAGAAAAAATTTGTTTTAATGACTGTACCAACCTATTGTACTTATCTATTGTTACGCACAGAATTTTTATAAGACTGTGTGTAATTAATCTGTCTGAATTGTACACTGTAATTTTTTCTTGGTCGAAGGTAAATAACCCTTGTTTGACTGTGAGTACATTTTCAATGGTGGTTACCTTCTCTTGTGTCCTGACTCGCTGGTCCATATTTTTCGATCGATGTCAGTTCATTCTCCTTATATGGTAGCATCGGTCAACTGTTTCTTGGAATGATTGAAACCAGAGTTGATGTTTTATTCCCTGTCCATATAAGGCGTGATTTCGCTATATCTTTGTCTGGAATGTCTCCTACACCGTCTCGTTTTGAGTCTTACTCAGGTGTTTGCGTTCTGCGCATGTCTGAACTTAAAGTAAGTTGGAAAATCTTCCGGTCAGGGGATTCGACAAGATGTTTTGAGCAGAGAGGATGCATCCTTACGTCGGTGATTTTTGATAGGGAATTCTGTAGTCCTCCTGTGAGTTAGTTTAGCTAACGAGGTCTTTCCCTATATGATTCGAAAACGCCTGGAGGCGTATGTGTTGTGGCGTGATTTCGAAGCAAGGTAATACCCTCCTTATGTTCAAATCTGTAATCTATTTTGATGTTTGACATTGGTCGTTCTCTGCTCAGTTACCAGTTACAGGAAGGAGAGGTTCTTCTATTAGAGATTACACCCCAGGTATCTTCATACCTGAGGTTTAGATGTATACGGGTCATGCTAGGCCCAGAGAACAGTTTCTATGCTCTTTGAACTTCGCAATGCTGGCGACGGTATCTACAGCGAGGTTAGACTTAGAAAATCTACAAAGGTCAATCTGACCTGTACTCTTGAAACGCCATTCCCGTGCGTTCAATGGTGAACTCATTTACATATCTGATCGGATAGCATCAGAGAGGAGTTTGTTAGACTTATGTACATTATGATATGAAGCTGACGCTGTTGTAAGCTGGAATTATATATATATATATATATATATATATATATATATATCAGCTCATAGGATTTGCAAGATCCATTCAATAACTTTATGTATGCACATTACCATGCCAGCAAAATACTATTACAAATCATAATGAAAAGGATGCAACAAAAGCTAGAAACAGAAATAAACGAAGTACGGGCGGGTTTTCGACCAAGTAGAGGCACTAGAGATCATATATTCAACATGAGGATCATCATAGTAAAGTGTAGAGAATTCAACGTTGACCTACATACTTGTTTCATTGATTACACCAAAGCTTTCGATTGTGTACAACATCAGCAGTTATGGGCTATTATGAAAAATATGGGATTTCCAAACCACCTTATACAACTCATCGCACTGCTGTACCAAGAACAACATGCAGCCGTAAGAATAGAGGGTGAAACATCAGAATGGTTTGAAGTACAGAAAGGAGTAAGACAAGGCTGTACCCTTTCCCCTTACCTGTTTAACATTTATGCCGAGAATATCATGAGAAATGTAAGAGATGACCAAGAACACACAGAGTTTGACTCATTTAACATCGGCGGGTACCAGATCCCGGAAATCAGATATGCTGACGACACAGTCCTCCTATCGACCAACCCAGAAGGACTTGAACAATTACTTTTGTCCACCAAAAAACACAGCGAGGCCCAGAATCTATACCTAAACACCAAGAAGACTAAAGTATTGACAACAGACAAAGTAAAGACCAAACCAGAAATTGAAATTGATAACGAAGAACTGGAAAGTGTTAATGAATTCGAATACTTAGGATCAATCATCAACAGCTCTGGCGACTGTGCAGTAGAAATTAAAAGAAGACTTGCAATTGCTTCACATAAACTAATACAGATGAAAAACCTATGGCAAGGCACAAGCAAAGAAACAAAGTTACAACTGATCAGAGCATGTATATTCCCAGTGGCAACATACGGCTGCGAGACTTGGACACTCAATAAAACAGTTGCAAAAAAGATTACATCATTCGAAATGAAATGCTACAGAAGGATGTTGAGAATATCCTGGACAGAAAAAAAGACCAACAGAGAAGTACTGCACTCACTAAACGTACAGGAACATTGGCTCCTAAATACCATCGCAATAAGGAAGCTGAAATTTTTCGGTCATATAAAAAGACATAATAGCCTGGAAAAAACAGTGATGGAAGGCATGGTCCCTGGAAAAAGGGGAAGGGGTCGACCTAGACGACGGTGGACCCAGGACATCACAGAGAGTCTGAACTTGTCTTTGGCTGATGCAGGTCGACTTGCCCAGAATCGTGATGCGTTCAGAGCAGCTGTAATGGAGACAACGTTCTGGAAAGAATACGTCACATGATGATGATGCACATTACCATGTACTACAGTGACTGTGACTTATGAAATGGATGTACAGTACCTGTTTTGTGGCGTCAGAAAATAAACGGTGGAAAACGTCAATAGCAGTTTACACCCTTCTATGACTTTTCATGTCATACCACATGTGTTGTGAACCTGTGAAACCACATCACCTTCACTCGCAGCCAGCACTCATAAACCAGACAAGACACTTCACACTCCTGCCTATAACCTACCTGGTGTCTATAGGGGTGGTGTTTTATATGGCTACACACTAGCAACGACTGTGGACTTATACCTGCAACATTGGTGGCTTACCGTTCATAGTGGCCAGTAGTCAGCCTTAAACCACCCTTATCATTTTTGGTGGCCAATAACTGGTTTTGTTTGGTACCAGCACTCTCGATGTCAGTAACCCATGCAGTACTCAGCAATCAAGTTCATGATCTACACTTATTTCAAGAAATCTACATCTTCAATGAAATATTTTGAAAGCACCCGGCGTTACCGCATTTAGATGGTCAAGTGCCGATTGAATCAATTTTGCCGCATTTAGATGGTCAAGTGCCGATTGAATCAATTTTGCCGCATTCAGATGGTCAAGTGCCGATTGAATCAATGTTGCTGTAGTTTGAAGGTCAAGTGCCGATTGAATCAATTTTGCTGCATTTAGAAGGTGAAGTGCCGAGTGAAGCGTGTTGCTGTTACATCTGAGAAGTACAAGTTCCATACTTTCTGCAATACTTCATCTGAGGTTCAAGTTAGTAACCATCGTCTTTGCTGTGTTAAGGATGCAAGTTCAGATGTGCGATGAACGTTGGATCATCTATCCTTAGAATGCTGATCACCACCTGTTCTACACCGTGTTGACGATAGGAGATTAATAAGAAAAGTGCCTGTTTTTTTGTGTGAACTGTGCCCTTATACTCTAACTGAGCCTTCTATAGTGTCACATTCTTACTGTTTATATGTTACATGTTTACATGTTATATGTTATTTGTATATTTATTGTGTATATTTTAGCGGGTCGGTTGGGTAGGTGACTATTATAAGGTATACCACGTCATAGAGGTCTTATAATAGCGTTCAGTAGGAGCAATTTTCTTAATTGAAAATTTGCATGCAACATTTGTTGCTATTTGTGTTAGTTGTGATGAGGTGTGTTTTTTCTTCGTTGTTTTTGTAACATTTTCTATTCTTTAGTTTTGATTAAATTTGTTTGTATTTGTAGGTCTACTCTTTCCTGTCATTCAGTTCTTTACACCTTTTTGTTTATACACTGTGACGTCATTTGTTTGTTTACCTTTTTTGCATTTGTCATCACATTCTTTGTGATATTTTTTTAAATTATTGCTGTTTATTTAGTTGACTTTTGCGAATGTTTTCGTATTGTCTTTGATCTTTGTTATTGTTTACATTGTCTTGGATCTTTGTTATTGTTTATATAGTTCTTAGTTAGCATTCACTATTGTTAAATATTTGCTTATACACTATTAGCTGTGTAGTGCACTTATCATAACTAACTGGTGGATTTGCTTATGCACTATTAACTGTGTAGTGCAGTTATGATAAATAACTGATGGATATGTGGTTATGCACTATTAGATGTGTAGTGCCCTTATGATTAAGAAGTGACTTGTGATATTATTATACATTTGGTAATACAAGGTCTTTGTCAAAGACTTGTTTCCCACAGAGATTGGGATAAACATTGTGATTATACAAGTACTTTATTTAAGTCTTGTTACCATTAAGGTTGAAATAAGATAATTAATTATTTCAGGTTTTTGGACTCATAATATTAGACATCATGTCTACACTTCAGTACTTTATTGAGCAAGGGAAAGCCCTTGGTAAGACTGGTGATAAATTAGAAGAGTATGCAAATACTCAATGGACTAAAGCACTAAAGTCTGAGGAAAAAAGACAAAAAGAGGAAAATAAAAGATTGGACAGAGAAGCTGAGCAAAGCTGAGAATCTGAGACTGCAGATGCAGGCAGATGAAAGAAAATTCCAGATGGAAATGGAAAAACAGAAAAGAGAAGCTGAAGCTGAGGAGAGAAAAATCCAGCTACAAATGGATGCTGAGAATAAAAGATTGGACAAAGAAGCTGAGGAGAGAAAAATTCAGCTACAATTAGAGGCCGAAAATAAAAGATTAGAGAAAGAGGCCGAAGATAAAAGACTACAAGCCGAGGCTGAAGAGAAAAGGTTACAAAGAGAGGCTAAGGCTGATGAAAGAAGGTTACAAAGAGAGGCGGATGAGAGAAAAGCAAAAATGGAGCATGAAGAAAAACTCTTAGTTTTGGAGTTAGAGAAATTAAAGTTGATGAACATGGGTAATGCTAATGATCAAAATAAGGGGTCATCTTCTGATAAAGCTAGTACTTTTAAGATTAAACTACCAGCATTCAATGCTTCCAGTGACGATATAACGTTTTATCTGGATTAGAACGTTCATGTAAAACACATAACATAGATAAATCACTGTATGTTTATCAGTTGTCCAATATATTTAGAGGTGATGCTTTGAGTATGTTAAGTATGGTAGATGAGCCTGACAAGAACAATTATGAGGTTGTCAGGGCGGTCTTGCACCATATGGCCCAAACTTCATGCGTAAATTTCAAGGTATTCAACAAAATTTTAATAGAAAGAGTAACCGTAATTATGCTCAGAATCATGGCAATCAATCACATGGTAATTCTTCTTCGAAGTACTGGAGACAAGCTGATAGTCCTCGGTATACTACACCCAATAATTTTAGGAATGTCCGCAGAGGTAGTCAATATAGAGGCAATCAAAACTATTTTTCGCGGAGACCTCATCAATATAGAAATGATAATGACAGTTATGGAAACTGGGATTCAAACCAGGATAACAATTACAGTAGAGAGTATAATAATAATTTCAGAGGCAATAATGGTCGCGGTAGATCTCAACATAAAAGAAAGAGATATCAACAGACAAACTCTGTACAGCAAGAGTCTCAGGGAGCATGTAAACAGGTTGATGATAATAAAAACTCTAGTACTATCACATGTTCTGCCTTTGACTTTGGTATGGCAACTAAATGTCCCCAATGCAGTACTTTGTTCGAACCGACTACCGTATCTACTTTGAGCTGTGGTCACCCTCTTCCCGCTCTTCCTGCTGCAGTTGCACATGACGAGAGAGGTTCTCTTATCCTACATAAGGGTCTTGTAAATAGTAATCCAGTCTCAGTCCTTTTTGATTCTGGATGTACTACTATTGGTGTTAGGCAATCTCTTGTAGATCCATCCTGTGCTACAGGAAAGGTGATCAAATGTGTCACATTTGGTGGCACTTTGGGAAAGTACCCTACTGCCATAATACATATTGCTACTCCCTTCCTTACGGGAGATGTCCACGCGTGTCTTCTACCTAACCCTTTAGCAGACCTTATTATCGGTCGTATTCACGGAGTAAGGGAATATACCCCACAGCAGATTGCTGTTTGGGAGGAACAAAATATTGAAGCTACCAATGCAGTGGTAACAAGAGCACAAGCTCTGGAAACACCTCAAACTTCATTAACTAATAATAATGAAGTAAATAGCCAAAATAGTCACTTGATTATTTCACGTGACTCCTTTATAAAATTGCAAGAAGAAGATCCTTCTTTACAAAAATTCTTCATTCTAGCAAAAAAAGGTGATCCGAATCAAAATACAAATAGAAAGTCTTGGATTTCTATGAAGAACGGCGTACTTGTGCGTATGGTACAAGACTCGACTACATCTACACATTCTCAAATTCTTGTGCCTAAAAGTATGAGATTGCAAATATTGCAACATGCTCATGACTCACAATGTGCTGGACATATGGGTTTTTCCCGTTCAAAGTCGAGGGTTCTTGCGGCTTTCTTTTTGGCCATTTGTGAGCAAGGACATACGTATTTACTGTCGATCTTGCAAAGTATGTCAGGAGGTCAAATCTAAAGGACCACGACATACTGCGCCTATCCAGGCTGCTGACATTCCTATTCGGCCGTTTCAGAAAATGGCAATAGATATTATCGGTCCTTTTAGGATCAAGTCGGCCAGAGGACATCAATTTATACTTACATGTGTTGATATGTGCACACGTTGGCCAGAGGCTATACCTCTTAAGAGCATCTCCACTGCCGATATCGCAGACGCTCTTTGGCTGATATTTTCTCGCTTGGGATTCCCCAGAGAAATATTGTCAGACCATGGCACTCAACTTATATCTGACACTATGTCACAGGTAATGTCTATCTTACATATTAAAAAGTCTCTCAGCAGTATCTATCACCCAATGTCTAATGGGTTAGTTGAGCGTTTGAATAGAACACTCAAGACTTTACTTGGGAAGATAACTGAGGATCATCCTCAGGATTGGGACAGGGTTTTACCCGCGGCTCTCTTTGCTTATAGACAGGTCCCCAATGAACACACAGGATTTTCTCCTTTTGAACTTGTCTTTGGCGCGCGACCGCGCGGCCCTATGTCTTTACTTCACGATCTTATCACTGCCGATAATATTAGCAATGACACTCAATCTTCTTATGAGTATGTCATTGCTCTTAGGCAAAAGATCATCGAGGCATGCAAACTAGCAACTTCTTCATCCGAATTTGCTAAAGAAAAGGCAAGGCTATTTGCCAATAACAACAGATGTCTACGACAACTTTGTCCAGGTGACAAAGCACTCGTCCTACTTCCTTCAAGGGAGAACAGACTTCTTATTGCATGGAAAGGTCCGTATGCAATAGTCTCTAAAATTTCCGACGTCGACTATGTTGTCGATATTGATGGAAAGCATAAAACTTTCCACATAAATATGCTTTCGGAATTTCATGATCGACCTGACTATTTGCAGCCTATTTTCCAGGTGACGGACGATTCTCCAGTACCTCATGGTCATTACTCATCCCTGTCAGTTATACAGGATGAGGAAACTACTTTTTCTGATGTCAATCTTCCTCTTCCTGTGATCCCACTTCATTCTACGGAATCTTGGAAAAACGTTACCGTTTCTCCTAATCTTTCCGCTGAGGAACATCGACAAGTCTCTTCGATGTTACAAACATTTCAGGATGACCTTACCGACATCCCGGGACACACACATGTCATTGAACATGACATAGTACTTACTGACCATAATCCTATCAGAGTCAGACCCTATCCTATACCTATCCATTTTCAGTCACAAGTCGAGAAAGAATTGGATGAGATGATACGATTGGAAATAATCGAACCATCCACTTCAGCATACTCTTCGTCCATGGTTATTGTTCGAAAGAAAGACAATAACATTCGCTTTTGCGTTGATTATCGCAAATTAAACCAAGTTACGAAGTTTGATGCTGAACCTATGCCTTCGCTAGAAGAGCTACTAAACAAGCTTTCTAATTCTAGATTCTTTACCAAACTTGACTTATTGGTTAGTTCCTTTAACTGAACGAGCCAAACCTCTTACTGCTTTTTCTACACCTAGAGGTTTATATAAATGGAATTTCATGCCTTTCGGCCTTATGAACGCCCCTGCTACATTCATACGCATGATGCGTCGAATTCTCTCAGATCGTACAGATGTCATAGCATACTTAGACGATATGTGTCTGTTCAGTGATTCCTGGGAAGATCACTATATGGGTTTATACGAATTGCTATCTACTCTTCGCGAGTATAATTTAACTGCAAAACCCTCTAAAGCCTTTATAGGATTTAGCGAAATTTCTTTCCTGGGTCATCGTGTTGGTCATGGTCTTTTAAAGACAGAGGACCACAATGTTTCAAAAATACTAAACATTTCTGTCCCTAAGACGAAAAAACAAGTGCGTAGTCTCTTAGGTTTGATACAATTTTACGGACGATTCATTCCGAATCTGTCCTCCATTATGGCACCTCTTTCTACTTTATTGAAGAAAGGATCGCCTAATCTGAACCGTTGGTCTCAAGAATGCCAATCCTCATTGGACCAGATTAAAACTCTATTTTCATCTCCACCTATCCTTAGGTTACCTACTATTGAGAAGACCTTTTTTCCTCGAAGTGACGCCTCGTCCACTGGGATTGGGGCAGCACTAATGCAGGAGTATTCGGATACTCTGCATTCGGTGATGTATATCTCTAGGAAATTAAATGCTGCAGAAAGGAATTATTCGGTTTTAGACCGTGAATTATTGGCTATGGTTTGGTCAATTCTCAAGTTACAAAGATTCCTTCTAGGCGCACATTTCATTGTGGAAACCGACCAGAAAGCTCTTACTGCTATTCAGAGCAAAAACTTGAAGAGCTCGAGGTCCACTCGATATGCCATAGCTCTTCAACCCTTTCATTTCACGGTGCGAGCTATCCGTGGCTCGGATAATGTGATGGCAGACATTCTGTCCAGATGCCCACATGATTCCACTTAATTCTTCTGTCATATATATTTCCTGATAAACGTCGAGATCTATAACAGTTCTCTACTATAATGATATATCAGCACATATGTTCTCACTTTTTGGGAATTTATAGCATTGTACAATATAATTTCCTTTTTCTGTTACCGATTTTAATATAACAGAAGAAGGCTTAGTTAGCAATATATGGGCCAAAAGTTCACATGGCCACAATTTATATATTGTATTTTGATTAATGTATTAAGAAATTTAGCATTTATCATAAAGATTTCTGTTATTGATATTTTCGCAGCACATCATTGACGTCTGCGAGAGTATGGACATTATGTCAACCATGAAGTATGTCAAGTTCTAACCTACTTGGGAACGAGTTATGTCCACATCTTCTAGGAACATCTGTTTAATTACTATAATACATTGTATCATGATATTATTACATGCTTATATAATGTACTTTTTGGTTTAAGATGTGTAATTCTCTAATGCGGTATATTAGTATACGACACCACTATTTTCATGACACTTCATTGTTTAATACTATGATAATATATTTGTATTTATATGAGTATAATTTTGCTTGCATAATGATGTTGCCATCACTGTGGCGTATGGTGGTGGCACCTCACTGGAATATACGTGTACACTTAGGGAAATATTTTCTCTAAGAATCTGAGATATAATCTCAGCTATCGCTCCATGCGTCGAGCTAGCCTCATATTAGGCATTATATCCGCGCATCATACGTGCGTTAGGAGCCTGTTCGTTCTGGCTCTAGGATTTAAAAAAAATGTTCTTTTTTTTCCCGGGGGGTGCGGTAATCTGTTACGCACAGAATTTTTCTATGACTGCGTGTAATTAATCTGTCTGAATTGTACACTGTAATTTTTTCTTGGTCGAAGGTAAATAACCCTTGTTTGACTGTGAGTACATTTTTAATGGTGGTTACCTTCTCTTGTGTCCTGACTCGCTGGTCCATTTTTTCGATCGATGTCAGTTCATTCTCCTTATATGGTAGCATCGGTCAACTGTTTCTTGGAATGATTGAAACCAGAGTTGATGTTTTATTCCCTGTCCATATAAGGCGTGATTTCGTTATATCTTTGTCTGGAATGTCTCCCACACCGTCTCGTTTTGAGTCTTACTCAGGTGTTTGCGTTCTGCTCATGTCAGAACTTTAAGTAAGTTGGAAAATCTTCCGGTCAGGGGATTCGACAAGATGTTTTGAGCAGAGAGGACGCATCCTTGCGTCGGTGATTTTTGATAGGGAATTCTGTAGTCCTCCTGTGAGTTAGTTTAGCTAACGAGGTCTTTCCCTATATGATTCGAAAACGCCTGGAGGCGTATGTGTTGTGGTGTGATTTCGAAGCAAGGTAATACCCTCCTTATGTTCAAAATCTGTAATCTATTTTGATGTTTGACATTGGTCGTTCTCTGCTCAGTTACCAGTTACAGGAAGGAGAGGTTCTTCTATTAGAGATTACACCCCAGGTATCTTCATACCTGAGATTTAGAATATACGGGTCATGCTAGGCCCAGAGAACAGTTTCTATGCTCTTTGAACTTCGCAATGCTGGCGACGGTATCTACAGCGAGGTTAGACTTAGAAAATCTACAAAGGTCAATCTGACCTGTACTCTTGAAAACGCCATTCCCGTGCGTTCAGTGGTGAACTCATTTACATATCTGATCGGATAGCATCAGAGAGGAGTTTGTTAGACTTATGTACATTATGATATGAAGCTGACGCTGTTGTAAGCTGGAATTATATATATATATATCAGCTCATAGGATTTGCAAGATCCATTCAAGAACTTTATGTATGCACATTACCATGTACTACAGTGACTGTGACTTATGTAATGGATGTACAGTACCTGTTTTGTGGCGTCAGAAAATAAACGATGGAAAACGTCAATAGCAGTTTACACCCTTCTATGACTTTTCATGTCATACCCCATGTGTTGTGAACCTGTAAAACTACATCACCTACACTCGCAGCCAGCACCCACATGTAAATTCATCATATCGTATTATCTTCTGTCACCACACACCTGGTGTGAACTGTCTGGCCTTCCTCTTCTCTCGTATAAAGCCAAACATGTCTTATGTCATGTCTCGATATATACATAGTTCATGATGGCGTGAGCCATTTACTCTCATGGCAACACTGAATTGCCATACTTCCGTCCACCCTTTTCTTACTAGACCTTTGTCCATAATCTCCTACGCGGAAATATCTCAACTTCTTTGATCTACCTATCTTAAACCGCGTTGTCGCTTTGACCTACTTGAGCGTTTTTCTGCTGCTGACCTGTCACTTGACTTCCTTTTCCACAACACTGTCTCCCAGTGTCTGAATTTCTGTTGCATATGTTCGGTGAGGGTTACCCTCCATAGACTCTCATTTGTAGTCTGGCAAACGCCGCACTTAACGTTTTTATATGTTTTTCGTTCCCTCCCTGGAACTTCTCTTTGTGCTATCTCCTTTTCTTTCCTTCTTCACAACACTATCTCCCCATGTCTAAATTTCTACTGTATATGTTCGGTGAGGGTTACCCTCCATAGACTCACATTTGTAGTCTGGCAAACGCCGCACTTAACGTTTTTATATGTTTTTCGTTCCCTCCCTGGAACGTTCTCAACACAATTCTCTTCTCTTCGTGTATTACGGAGAAAAAAATGATTTCTCCCCAGAGTCTTCATAAGACTCGGCCACTGCCGCAAACATCTCTCTTTGCCATTTTCTCCATGGCTTCTCACTTCCACATAACTTCCTTCTAGAACTATCTCTTCTATATGTCTGTGCCATCCTTCCTGTGGTTTCTCAATACTCCCGTCACTTTTCCATGACTCTCATCTCTTATCTATCTCCCTATGGTTTCTGTTATGTTCGGTGGAGAATGACTCCACTAAAAGTCCAATCACAACTTAGCTAACGACGCCATTTTTATTCCTCTCTTTCCATCGTTTATCTGCCTCCCTCCATGCCGTCTGCCTGATTGTCTCTGCATGTCGTACCCACATTTCTCCTCTGTCCGCTATTATTTTATCCAGATTGTATACTGGAAACTCCCTTTCTCTCCTACTATTTCTATATTTACTCCATTCTTCCTTACTTCTTCTACTATTCTCTCGTCCTCTGTAACTCCTTTTGTATCTGTGACTACCGTCACTCTCCTCAGACACTACACTGTCTGAGTCAGTCGACACCGATTCTGACGACCACCTCCGTCTACTGCTATATTCTGCTTCATTAACTGCCTGTCGACTTTTTCTCCTGGTCGATCTGTCCTCTTCTTTGTAATCGTCATTATCTGTGTCCTCCATATCTGTTTCTTCATCCATGATTTCGATCACAAGGTTGTGAACTTCTCTTTGCCTTTTTGATAACTCTGTATTAAACTTTCCTTCCAGCTATTTCCGCACCTTCCTTGTTGTCAAGGTGTTAAAATCGTCTCCTCTTAAGGTACCTTTTATTGCCTTCCTTATCTCATTTACACTTGGTTCAACTATTTTGGTAATTTACTTCGTCTTTATGTGATTTATACATCCAAGATCACTATTCTCATTTTTCGGCCATTAAATTCTATTGCCTTCATCGTCCGTTCTATGATCGAGTTCGTCCGACCTGTATCCTTGTTCGTCGGAGTCCATAACTCGATCTTCCCCACTTGACGAATCGGATTCTGATTCTATGTCAAGCTGGTACTTTTCGTGTACTGTATCTACCTCTCTTCTGTACTGCTCTTGTACGCCCATAACATGTGTCCATGTCCTGTATTTCTTGTGGACTTGTTTTCTTAGGATTCCTTCTTACTGCTGTTCTTATATGCCTGTTAGATGCGTCGGTGTCCTGCAATTCTTCTATCCTATCTTTTCCATTGTTCGCCTTCGCTGATCTTTCTTTCTCTTGCAGTAATATCTGCATCGGTTTATCCTTCTTATTCTTTACCTCGATGCTATCCCTATGCTGTGGTACCACTACTTCTTTAGCTGTTGGTCGGTTCGTCCGTTTTACACTGAGTGGTATCTTAGACTTTCTCGTATTGTCTAACCCATTTGACCATGTTTCATTTTCTCTCATGACGTCTTTCTCCTTTTGTGCTGGCCCCAATTGTGACGCTACAGTATCTATCTCTGTTTGTGTACCAACGCTAACCCTGTCTCTCTGTATGTTTTCCTGCTTCTGGACTGTTGTCCTACCCTGACTTGTCCATGGTCTATTCCTATTACCTTCTTCCTTTATTGTGACATGCTGTTGGCAAGATCCTATTATTTTTCTCCACATTTCTAGCGGTTCTACCTTCATTTCCCAACCATTCTGTGTTCTTATCTGGCACTTCAGTTGGTTTGCTATGTTGATGTTATTTATTTCTATGGACTTCCCTTTTCTAACTTCTGCCACAAAATTCCTGACCGCAATTCTTATTCTTCTGTTATTAAGTGTGTTCCAGTGTGCCCCTCCAGCAGCTGTTTCTGTGATTTTGTTTTTGTCCTTATTTTCTCTATCACAAGTGTGACAATGTCCTTTCCCTTTGGTATCGCGTGATTTAGACTCTGATTGAAGATCTCTTTCATTAAGTAATGTGTCTAGTCGCTTTCTCATAAAATCAGTGACCAGACCAGCAGACGAAAAAATCGCAATTTTGAATTTCTCAAATTCCTCTGCATTTACTGACATTGTATATCTGTCAATGGCAGTAAGCCATTTACGGCATGCGTGTGGGTCACCTGAAAATAAGTCTACATTACCTTTTATGTTTGCGTATTTAGCACTGTTGTCTCTCTTGGCTAATGTATCAGTAATCGTCTTTACGAACTGCCTCTGATCAATTACGCTCATTCTGTCTTCCATCTGGTTAGTTATTAAGGTGATATAATTTATAACAGCTCGCCACGTCATGTTTATCAACATTTATTACCTTCTTGTTTGAAAGAGCTGAGTGTTGGTACACTATCAGTTCCTCTTAGAAGCCGGCGTCCTTAACATGACATAGGTTACAGTAATCATCACTATTATTGTCATCCTCATCTCTCTCTCTTTTATTTTGTGCACCTTACACATGGATAAAGCATTGTAGATGGCGCCTTTGCGGTAGCCTATGTCAAAGCATGTGTTGTTGAAGTTATGTCTCCTGTAGCGACTTGTTTACGAGGGCTAGAGTCTGACTGTCTTGCATGTTATACTATGTCTGTTCGGCCTGTGCCATCATACAATCTGAAAAATAGTTACTTATTTCTACCGTTAACTTAAACTAACTTGCACCTGAAAATGAACGGAAATTTTTCTATTAGTCTTGGGTTTCCTGAAAAACAATATTATGGTTACCAAAACAAATTTTATGCATACACTGTTACAATTTTAATATTATTGACACTACAAATAGTCAGAATAATAATAAGAACAGTAATAAGAATAGATGTACACAGAGTGCAATCAAATGATATAAAGGAGGAATATAATGTCAAAATGAACAACTATTTCGATGCTGTAGGCAAAATTGACAACGATATCACCACCATGACAATCGATACTAAATGGGAACAACTGAGAACAGCAATGACAGAAGCGGCTGTAGCGACCACCGGATACCTAGTACATAAAAAGAAAAAATGGATGAGAGAAGATACTCTGGATAAAATACAAGAAAGGAAAACAGCAAAACTTAAACTACTAGCGGCAAGTACACATAATACAGTTGAATCTTGCAAACTAACTTATAACTTGTTAAATAAAGAAGTGAAGACAAAAGCTCGAAGAGATAAAAGACATTTCATCAATGAATTGGCCATAGAAGCTGAAAATGCTGCAAGAACTGGTAATAGTAGGTGCCTTTATCAAATTACAAAACAATTATGCCACCAGCCTACTGATATGGAAACACCTGTTAAAGATAAATTAGGGAATTCAATACCAACAGGAAAAGAACAAATGAAGAGATGGGCTGAGCACTTCATGGAGGTGCTTAACAGACCACCGCCAACAGTAACACCTGATTTTAATAATGAAACACTCACAACCACCTTGCCAATAACTTGCGATGAATTCACGCTAGACGAGATTAAACAAGCCGTTAAAAGATTAAAAAATTTTAAAGCTGCTGGAGTTGACGAAATTGCAGGCGAAATGATTAAAGCAGTTAATGACAACAACCTCTTGAGAATTTTAGATATTATAAATGAAGTATGGAGAGAAGAACAACCACCACAACAATGGAAAGACAGTATTATTGTAAAGTTACCGAAGAAAGGTGATCTATCAGACTGTAATAACTGGCGTGGTATATCTCTATTATCAGTACCTGGAAAATTATTATGTTGCATGATGTTAGAAAGACTGAAATTGCGTGTGGACGAAAAGATCAAAGAACAAGCAGGTTTCAGGCCGAAACGATCATGTATTGATCAAATATTCACACTAAGAACAATTATAGAAGAATCAGTTGAAATGCAATCACCACTTATTATCACCTTCGTCGATTTTCAAAAAGCCTTTGATAGTCTACACCGCCCATCATTGTGGAAGTTACTTACAATCTATGGTTTTCCAACAAAATATGTGAATGTAATCAAAGCGCTATATGACAATGCAAGATGTTGTGTTAGAACAAATAAAGGGAATACAGAATGGTTTACAGTAGACACAGGGGTGAAACAAGGCTGTATTATGTCACCACTACTTTTTGGAATAGCTATTGATTGGGTTATGAAAAACTATACCCACAACGAAAAATTAGGTATAAAATGGACAGATGGAAAGTCCCTGGAAGACCTCGATTTTGCAGATGATTTAGCATTCTTAAGTCCAACACCCAGACAGGCCCAAGAAGCAGTAAATAATCTGTGTCATTTCTCGGTTAAAATAGGTCTCCAAATAAATGCCTCTAAAACTAAAGTTATGAACTTTTCTAACGAGACCTTCGATATCATCCTGAACGGGAAAAAAACTACAGAAAGTTGAAAGTTTCAATTATTTAGGCAGTAAAATGACTCAGGATGGTGACACAACAAGAGAAATTCATACTAGAATTGCTTTGGCAGCTAGCGCCTTCAATAGATTACACTGACAAACAACATTTTTCTTTCTTATATAAGAATAAGTGTTCTTAGGTCAATTTCTTGCGCTGATGTCAAATCTGAAATCCGTTTATCTCTATCACGTCGGGTTCTTAAGATATTTGTGAATAAATATATTTTTGGGAAACCGTTATTTGCTCCGTTTCATTTTTACTATATAACTTATTAAAAATTAATAAAAAGCGACATAACTCTACTTTTTATACTGCTAAAAGATGCATGACATATGTTACGCGATTTTTCAAATAGTTACTGTATTTTGAAATAATTCTGAGCAAAATATGGCTTCTAGAAGTTGTAGAAATTCGGCTGATCTGTTCTGTTACGTGTGCGGATATTTTACCGATCGTGTTGACCAGAAAAACTTTACACCATTATTAAAGATAGCATATGAACTTTATTTCGATTCGAAAGTTGATGATGCAAATAAATCTTGGAAGCCAAATGCGGTTTGTTCGATACATTGGCAGGTTGGTTACGAAAATCGCCGAAGCAAAAGTCGATGCCTTTTGGCGTGCCAGTAATATGGCGTGAACATACAAATCACACTACTGATTGTTACTTCTGCTTGACAAATATCCATGGTTTCACTTTTAAATCTAGAAAGTCTGTGGTTTATCCAAATATTGAATCGGTTTCGAAACCAGTGCCTCATGATCCAATCACGTGTCCGATCCAAGTACCACCAGAACAATATCCGTTGGACGTAAATGAACCATCAGAAAGTGATAGTTTACCTGCTTTAGAAACTAATTCTGACTCAGATTACATACCGGTGAATGATGGTGTTTACTTAATTAACCATTCAGAACTTTCAGATCTAATACGTGATCTCGCTCCTACCAAAGGACAAGCGGAATTACTCGGTTCGCGACTCAAAGAATGGAATCTTTTAGCGCCCAATACTCCGATATCTAAATTTCGTCATAGACACAGAGAACTTGTTCAATACTTTGAGATGGATGATGACATTTGCTATTGCAAAGATGTAAACGGTCATGAGCACATAGTCAACGAATGGCGATTTTTCATCGATTCTTCCAAGACTAGTCTAAAAGCCGTGTTATTGCATAACAGAAATTTTTTTTTCATCAATTCCAGTCGCCTACTCTGTTCATATGAAAGAAACTTATGACAATATGGCTATACGTTTGGAAAAAATAAAGTACAATGACTACCAAAGGCGGATTTGTGGAGACCTAAAGGTCATTGCAATTCTCACGGGCATGCAGACTGGGTATACTAAATTTTGTTGCTTCCGATGTGAATGGGACAGCCGCAACAGACAGGAACATTATGCAAGAAAGGTGTGGCCTATCCGGGATCGTATGCAGCTCGGGCATAAAAATGTAATACGCGAGCCATTAGTTAACAAAGACACCTTCATTTTACCACTGTTACATATAAAGTTGGGGCTCATGAAGAATTTTGTAAAAGCGTTAGATAAAACGAGCAAAGCTTTCACTTATCTTCGAGAAAAGTTTCCGCAAGTTAGCGATGCAAAGATAAAGGAAGGTATCTTTGTAGGACCTCAGATTAGGAAAGTTATTGCAGACAAACAATTCGAGAACTTGTTACATGGTAGTGAACTTCGCGCATGGATGGCATTCAAATCGATCGTCGATAACTTTCTGGAAAATCGCAAATCTGTCGACTATGTTGCATATTGTTAAGCAGTGCATAGATGCATACGTAATTATGGGCTGTAACATGTCCCTCAAAATCCATTTGCTCGATTCGCATCTTAACTTTTTCCCTGACAACCTTGGCGAAGTCAGCGATGAACATGGAGAATAATTCCATCAAGATATCGCCGTAATGGAGTCACGTTATCAAGGACGGTGGAGTGTGACCATGCTTATCGATTATTGTTGGATGCTTCATCGCGATGTACCACATGCCATTCACCGACGAAAGTCGACTGCAAAGAAATTCAAGCCTACATAACTGTTATACTTCTTGTACGAATGATGTTGTAATACGGTATGCGTTGTTAAAAAACTTCAATTGCGTATTTCTAGAGATCCCGACCTGATAGAGAAAAACGGTTTGCAGATTTAAAAACAGCGCATTAAAATTGACCAGAAAAACATAGAAATGTTAGAGAAAGAAAAAAAAAGTTTTTTTTTGTTAGTCAGTGTTATCTAACATTTGGAAATTACGATCACTGAATATACATACCGAGCTTCGTCTGTTTAATTCAAATGTTATCTCAGTGTTAACATACGGCTGTGAAAGTTGGAAAATAACAAAATCATTGGAGAACAAGCTGAATACATTCGAGAACAAATGTCTTAGAAAACTCATGAACATCAGTTGGAAAGAATTCAAGACTAATCGACAAATAAGAGAAGACTCTAAGCAGAAATATGTCTCTGATTGTATAAGGAAAAGACGATGGTTATATATCGGTCATGTCCTACGAATGCAAAACAACAGAATACCACTGCAGGCGCTCACTTGGGTTCATTTTTAGTAACATCATTCTGTCATTGTGTGTCCAGTATCCACATTGTGGGAGAGAGGAAAAAAAAAACACGATTAGTGAGGCGATATTAATGCTGCTCTCAAACATGATTTCTGTCAATATTTCCATATTCTAAGCTTTCTATTATTTTTTCAATATTCTTTATGCAGTGCATTTTTAACTAGGCTCAATTTTTTGTTACTAATGTTAAGAAACATATGGAGATCAAGGGAAATAAAGTCCAACAATGATTTCAATATAAGGCTACACATGGCTAGAGGAGCTTTCATTACGCTGTGAAATATATGGAGATCATAAGAAATTAGGTTTAACATAACAATCATAATTTTGTATTCGGATGTGACGTCAGTCCTACTGTATGGCTCTGGAACATGGAGAACGACAAAAACAACAACAACAAAGCTACAGACATTCATAAATGGGTGCTTGTGTAGAACAGAAGGATTGAAATGGCATGACAAAGTTACAAATGTGGAACTAATGACAAGATTCAGACAAGTGCAGGTAGAACAAGAGATGATGAGAAGACGACGCTGGCGATGGATAGGACACACACTGAGGATAGCTGTTTATAGCATTACAAGACTGTCCTTGTTCTGCAATCCTCAGAGCAAGAGAGAGAGGTCTAGACCAAGACGCACATGGAAAAGAGAACTGGATACGGAAGTGAAAAAGATGATGAAAACGTGGAGAGAACGTGAGCTGATGACACGTGACAGGAAGGCTTGGCATGTGTTTGTTGAGGGCCTTTGTTCCTTACGAAGCTAAAGGGTATTGAATGAATGATGAATGAGAGTAAGTTTTATGACATGTACAGACAAGCGAACACAGCAGTCTCAATAATACAACGTTAATAATCATAACTGAAGATTACGCGGACGGTACATAAACTTTTGTTATTCCATCTTCAGACATATCATGAATATCACAAATGGATGCTTAATGATTAATCATTGCATACTGGATCCAACAAAATATATGCCTTCTACTGTCCGGATACTAAGATATCCACATATGATTTGTTTTCGAAGAGTATAAAGTTATTAGATTCCGGGCTGAATATTCCATCAACAATCGGAAATTGTTAGCATTTTGCCAAGAAAAAAACTATATTGTTTACAAAAACATATTTTGTGCATTTACTTATTATTCATGATCACAGGGGGGTGTGAGTGACTAAGAGGTATGGCGTCCGCCTCGAATTCTAGGGGTGCTGTGTTTGATTCCCAGGAGTGAGAAAATAATTTATGGAACTTTTTTCAGAACCAGAGGTCCTAATGACGTCATACTACCGCCTGCTCTCCTGGGTAGTGAGATCGAATACCTAACCATCTCCGATAAGGGCAAAATAGGAGGTCCATTGTGTAAGGTGCAAACGTTAAAAATCCCGCAGCAGTTGGAAATCGTAAAGAGTAGGCCATGGTGTCGCTGCCCTGGCAAAATTTAAAAATTAGAAGCCTTACTCCCCAAATATATTTACAGAATGTGTGGTTCCTATATACACACATTGGGATTCTCACCGGTGCTACGGAGTTCGTGCACTGTTCTGAGATCCTCCTTGTGTGATCTAAGGGAGGAGATCGGAGCACTGATGAAGTCCGTGTGCAATGAAGATAGTCCTTAAAACAAAGTCAAACCAAACCATGATCGCAATTACATCAACGTTTTTTTGGGGTTTTTTTTAATAGAAAATACTGCTTTTCAAAAACAGAAAACAACATATACATATGAACAAGTATTTCGTCAAAACATGGCGGAATTTAAATATATTGATCTCTTTCTGCTGCATTTCATGACGGCGGTTCTCATTCTCCTGTGATCATTTACTTTTTCCCTCAGAAGCAAATCAATGACACGCAAAGAGTGTCACGAAATCACAGAAGTGTCATCTATGATGAGCAATGGTGCATTTCAGGATAATTTTTTTTTAAATCCCACATATCGATTACTCATGTAGTATTCCCGTTGAAGAGTCCAGCCGGGCGGAAGGAATGCCGCTACCCAAGGCACAATGATGACTGTTGGTGATAACCCTGTTTTGACCAGAGGAGCTTATAGTGTTAGTGAAATAGGAAATTATTTTAGATCAAAACATCTATAAAGCAATAAACCTAAACATCCTTCAAGGGAACGCTGGAGTCTTGAATAAGGCATGAGTATTCGCAACCAGACTCCAAGCTGAAAATATCAATGTGACCTGCATTCAAGAAACAAATCTAAGTTAGATAATCTAACTCAGTAGAGTTGATTCAAGGTAACAGGATATCAGAATATAAAGATAGACAGTGATGGATACACACAGAACTATGTAATGCTGATGTACATGTCACAGAACAGTTTCATGAGTGTAAATGATGATAGTGATTGATGTTAAGGGTCACTGAATTGTTGTTAACACTTGGTTAAGTGTAACTCAAGGATTGAGTTCATGTCTGACTTTATGTCAACATGGTGTGACTTGTGCATGCGTTGGGAGAAAGCATGTAGTGAATACAATTCTGGTGTGACGGAGTTAGTCTGTGTTTGGCAGCCGAGCTGTACGCTCGAGTCTGTGATTAGTAGCTGAGCTGTGAGCTCGTATTGTGTGACAACCACAGATGTTATTATTCTAATATGTGAAGATATATTTATTATATTGTGTAGGTCCTACCTTTTGTACAGGCGAAGATTATTGAACCGCCTGGAAGTGTTCCGGTTGGAACCATATTTATATTCTGTTCGCGGAGAACAGTATAGGGCGTTGCAGTGTCCGCCCCTGGAGCTACTGGAAGAAATGCGACGCGTTTCCAGCCTTGTTGCGGTATCGGAATAATATAGACGTTGTCGAATTCCCGCCTGGATGAGATTCGGAGAGAATCTAGATGGCGATGCTTAATGCCGCCAACCACTAATAATAAGTGGATCACACCTGGATGGTGTTATGATTGTGCGATGAAGGTATGCCGCACAAAGGACTTTATGTGTACTCTTAGTGTGTGTTCTTGTAAAGTCAGTTCGTGAACACGAGAGTTCAGAGTTATTTCCTGCAGGCAATGTCAGCCTGGAGGTGAGTCAGTATGCTTGCTACATGTCATTGATTTCCACGATGTATCTATCAGTCTAATAAATGTTATGGAATTGTACCAGTGGTGTTGGGTTAATTCGTACGAGCCATTGTTGATCTTCATCTACATACAACCCACACACACCATAATATTGTTCCTGACAACTGAGGACATCGTCTATACAGTATCCTGACAATAAGTAAGTCCATGTGAAGCAATGTGGAGCTTACTGGAATTTCCGATGCACGACAAATCTCATGCGGTCACAAGATTGCCTGTTAATCTTCCACAACAACAGAGAATGACATTTGAAGAGGGACGTGAGGAAGAAACTTTAGCAGTAGCTAGATCAAGCATCACCAGACTTACAGCTTGGTTTGCATTAAATGCTGCAAACCGAGATACTTGAAAATTCCTCTACACTGAAATTTCAATTCATTACGTCTTCAAAAGTGAACATGGGAATCGAAGACAAAGTGCATCAGAAGAAAAAGATGATCAAATCTATCAGAAAGCCACCAACACCAACAATAGATGACTACCAAGCTATGAACAGATCAGAACCAATTGTCATTCTGCGCCTCAGAACAGGACACAACCGCCTCCGCAGCCACATGTATACACAACTGAAGATTGGCAATTCAGCCATGTGTACATGTGGACAGGCACCCCAGACTGCGGAGCACGTACTTCAAGATTGCCCCGAATATGATATATTGAGGCAAACCCACTGGCCCAGAGAAACAACACTGGAAGCAAAACTATACGGACCTCTGTATGAACTACAAAAGACAGTGAAGTTTATACAAGAAACAACATTGCAGATATAGACAATATATTTCAAGCGAACGAAAGAAGAAGAAGAAGACAACGTGGAGCCAATAAAGTGATAGCAAGAATGTACTCTGTTGCCGCCAATGATCAAGAACGCTTTAACTTGTGTTTGCTTCTTTTGCATGTTGCGGGTTTTTCCTCATTTGACGATCTGCGTACAGTTCATGGTTACTTATGTAACCTTCAAGGAAGCAGTATTTTATCGACATTTATTTTCTTCTGATGAAGAATGGGTTAAGTGTTTGGACGAAGCTGTGATTTTTCAAATGTCAAATCAGATGCGCCAATCATTTGCTTTAATTTGTGTTTATTGTTCACCAACAAATGCATTTTTGCTTTAGGAACAAATATCAAGTTGGACCTGGCTTTAGATTTTCTGAAGGATCATCAAAATGAAGCAGCTTTCAACTTAGATTTACACGACATCAATTATGTATTTCAAAAGCACGGATTCCATTGCAGTTTATTCCATTTACCCCCAACCAACTGGAAAGTACAACGATACGATTAAATTGAACGCTGTTGAAGAGCAACAAGAAGCCGAGCGTCGCATCATGAGTCTCAATTCTCAACAGATGGCGGCTGTTTTTGAAAGAATAATGCAAGCGATCAATTGTAAGAACAGTCCTGATTGTTGTTTTTTTTCCTGGATGGTCCTGGTGGTTCTGGGAAAACATACCTATATAACACGTTGATGTGTTTTATTAGAGGTAAAGGAGAAATAGATCTTCCATTTGCCACAACTGGGATTGCTGCAACTCTGATGATAATTGGTCGCACTGTTCACAGCGGATTCAAGCTACCAGTTCCAATTTTAGAGACTTCCATCTCTAATATGAAGCAAGCATCTTAGGCCGCTGATGAAATTCGCCAATCGAAGCTCATTATTATTGACGAAGTAACAATGTTACCAAAAAGTGGACTGAGATGCATTGATTTGCTGCTACGCGAGCTTATGCAAAATGACAATCCGTTTAGCGGTAAAGTAGTTGTCATTGGTGGTGATTTTCGCAAAACGCTTTCAGTTGTTTCCCGAGGAAAGCAGACATACATAATCGAACCATGCATCAAATCAAGTGAGTTGTGGAAACATTTCGCAAAGATCTCATTAGTCTCAAACATGCGAAGTGAAGGAAGAGACGCTTTCAATAAGTGGTTGCTTGATGTCGGTGCCGGCGCTCTTCCACAAATCAAAGGTTTGTGGCACAATGTCACTGAGATTCCAGATGATATGATCATTCGCGATGAAAACATTATTGACATTATCTATGGTGAAAATGTATCAGCACTTTCAATGGAAGAACTATCACACCAATTCATTTTGTGCACCAAGAACAACAAGGCTTTAGATCTAAACAGAGATATTATAACAAAACTTCCGAGTGAGCTACAGATTTGTATCAGTTCTGATGAAATAGTATCTGAAGATCACTGTGATGTTATGAACTATCCGATGGAGTTTCTTCATTCGCAAACTCCCTCAGGTATGCCTCCTCGTGTATTGGCATTAAAATATGGTGCCATCGTTATGCTTCTCCGCAATTTGAATCCAAAAAGGATTGTGCAATGGAACGCGATTGATCATTCGAAAATGTCATTGCAATTTCCTAACTGCGGAAGTTTTGTCAGAATTAAATAAAGTAGAGATTATCAACATTCCGCGAATCAAAATGGCCCCTAGCGATGTAAATTTGCCTTTCATCCTGAAGCGTCACCAATTTCTAATTATTCCATCATTTGCGATAACCATCAGCAAATTTCAGGGGCAAACATTTGATCATGTTGGAATCTTTTTTGAACCAGCCAGTATTCTCTCATGGACAGCTGTACGTCGCACTGTCTCGATCGAGAAATCCTAATGTGACAGTGCGAAGACGATGTGTGAAGAAGAAGAAGAATTCGTGTGTAATCTTGTCGTCACTATCTCTGGCCTACTTTCACACGCGTTCCGCAGTTACAGAAAACCTCTCTTGATGACAAGGGTCCCACTTTTATTAATGAAACCCTATCAGGTAACATATGACTCATACAGGACACAATGTTGTCCACAAGCTTACTTTGTATGTAATTCTCACGCAAAACAGTATAACCTAGCTATTTAGGTTATGTCTACGTAACACCATATAACGCAGCACACACTGCTGGTCTATCTCAATGTCGTTTGTTCTCTAGCACGGATGCAATTATGCAACAGCCCGGTCCTCACTTGGGTATCATACGAGGGCGCGTTTTGCACAAGATGACGATTTCGCTACTTCACAGCTCTGACTCAAGCCTTGAACTCGTTTAGTTTAAATCTTACCTATACTCCCCGGTACCGTATGATAGCCACGTCAAATTGTCAGGGAAAGCTCCGCCCATCCCTCTAGGGAGCAAATCAGGAGTCCTATGCTCAGTTTGGATGACATGAGATCACATTTTAGTTAGGATTATCTTTCTGAAAGTACACAATTCAAGGTCCGCCCACTAATGGTAACATTCCCACGATATCTGCTGCCCGGAGTCACACCTCTCACGGTTTGTGCTCAACAAGGTGTGTTGCTCTGGTGTCAGACAGCGCCAAGATGTCTAAAACCAGGGTCCGTCTCTGATTACATCTTCTGCGTCTCACACGTTTGTCTTCCTCATAGATGGCACAAGTGTGTTTCGTTTAGATCGCCCATTCCAGTGTGAGAATGCCAACATAAGCACAAATATACACCGTAGAATATATCGCCAACTTGTACTCAGTCTAAAATTGCATCCTTCTTGCCACACGGTCACACTAACAATGTAAAAATACAAATTAAAACAACAGAACATCAAGGTGCTCTTTTGATGGACAATCGAATGCTCACAACTAACATTGTTTTTTCCAACAGTATCTGAATAATTAAAATTGCAGCTAGGTATTGGTGCTATTGATTTTAATTCCCGTCTTATGTCTTATGGCTTTTACACTAGTTCTATATATAAAATCCCAGCTTTTTCTGTCAGTGCGAAACGCTAAGGGATGCTACTTTGGTTGAAAGGTAGACATTAATTGTATTGTTTCCCTTATTTAGGTACTCTCCCGAAAATAGTAACACTTACCAAAGAAGAATGCGCAAATGTCGGTGTGCACAAAAATATTTATAGAATGTGTGATCCCGTTTACACACATTAGGGACCTCGCTGCTGCTACGTAGTTCGTGTACTGCGGTGATGCACGGTGGTTTTGAATAAGTAAAATTGCTGTTAGGTATTGGTGCTTTTGAATTTAATTACCGTCTTATGACGGGCTTTTATACTAGTTAACATAATAATAACTCAAAATGTTGTTGCACTAGATATATAAATAAATACAAAATGTTAGCAACCTTTAAAACAAACGTTGCAATAGGTCGGAATCTAATCATCAGATGATGACCCGTCGTCAGACAATTGTTTCATCCCTTTCAAATCCTTTTCGCTGGAAAAAAGTTGGGGGGATGGGTGTCAGGGTCCGTTAGGATCAAGTCTTGTACACGGAGGATAAGCCTTCAACAAACACATACCAAGTTCTCCTGTCACGTGCCATCAGCTCAAGCTCCACCCACGTCTCCCTCATCATTTTCACTTCTGTCTCCTATTCTCTTCTTCATGTGTTTCTAGGTTTCCAGAACGAGGGCTACCTAGTAATAATATCTGCAGGTTTCCTCAATGCTTTCTCTGTGTTGAGTCATTCGCCGATCAGCTAGAGGATCTTCTCTTGTTTTGGGTGGCTGAGTTTTATTTCCCTTAGGTGACCTGTCCATTGTTTGTTGTAAGTTCATGTAGGCAAAGGTAGGTAAAGGATCCCGTTACACGCCCATTGAGGCATATTGGGAATATGGTGTTAGGCCTATATTTTCTTGACATCAGCACACTAGGGGTGATGGGGTCACGCCGGCCGCCTTAACCTTCCCAGAGTTGTACTGGTACCCAATTTATGAGGCTGGGTCGACCCCGGAGCCGTTTGTGGTCCCAAAAAATCCCACCTCAACTGGGGATCGAACCATGGACCACCGAGCTAGGAAGCCAGTACACTAACCTCTGTACTACCGCAGCTCACTAAGTTCTTGTGGTTTAACAAATAATAAAATATTGTTATTTAATCATTATCATGTTAACAGATACCAGGAGTAGGTCCTCTGGGTTTCTGAGGGTACACAAGGAATGGGATTATTGTTCCCATAGGCATGTCGTTTGAGGCCATTAAAATGAGGTCGTTTACGCGTTTGGCCACTCACAAAATATAAATATAACCGTCAAGAGAAGACTACTGCATGCGATAACGAATGAGTTCGTGCGAGTGTCATGCATCATCATCATCATCATCATCGTGATCTTAATCATCATCACCATCAGATGTCATCTCCACAATGAAGGTAGGCCGTCATGAATCAATCTCCAATGTCTTCTGTCTCTTGTCTTGATGGTACACACTGATAAACTCTTTCCTGTCCATCTCTTAATGTTATCTTCCCACTTATAGCACTGTCTTCCTCCTGTACGTTTAGCTTCAACTCTGACCTTCTATTATGTTCATCAGTTGTTATGTCTTTTTTATATGGCCAAATTATGTTAGCTGTCAAATTTTGATCTCCTTCATTAATTCTCTTTTCGTACCGAGGTTTTCTATGACCTCTTTATTAGTTTTCTTCTCTTGCAATGCGACGTGCTTTATTCGTCTATTTATCCACATCTTTAGATCCTAGTTCTATCTTCCAAAAGCAGCGGTTCTTAAATGCAAGTCAGATAACAGTAAGGATAATGTGGCTGATAATTATGATGCCAGGTTTGTAATGTAATTATATATTTTTAAAATGACATTGTTATACGTGTTTTACAATTCGTCATAGTTTGCCACACAATGAAAATGTTCATTCCAGACAAATGTTACAAAATACGTTTTGTAATCTCCCTTTGAGAAGTGTTAGAAGAAAATAATTTAGGTAATCTCCCTTTGATCTTCAGCATTAAGAAGTGTCAAACATAACTTCTTCATGTTTTCCAAAGCTATTTCAATAGACGCATTACGAACTAAAACTATTACAACCATACGTGATTAGGGTCTCCCCGTTCAGTTACCGAGTGTCTATGAACAGACAGAGAACGAACAGATCTACAGCATTCGCAGGCATGTCGTTCAAGGCTAATAATATTAGGTTGTACATGGGACTGGTTTTCTCATCACGTAACACCTATAGCTACAGAAACCACATCTGGAAGAGCGTGTATCTGCTTTTTGCAGATTTTTCATATTTAGCAATATAATACCCGTATGTTTAGCTTAGGCTGATGTAGTTCTGGGGGGGGGGGGGGGACAAGCGGTATTCGTGGAGCTATACATGAGCTAGATATAGAAAGGAGAATCAAATATGATCCTGACTATCCTTTAAGGTTATGGCTGTCTCTCACCGTCAGGTACTATCCCAATCTGATCATCTGAAGTGGTCCCCCCGTCGAACAAGTGTTTCGTCCTTTTATTCTCCTTTACATTCTAAGGGGGGCGGGCCCACCTGGGTGATGACTCCCAAGTGTCTTCGCCTCCTGTTGTCTTATGTAGAAAATTAACCCACTCCACCTGGGTTGCAGCTTTAAAATCCACAATTTTGCAAGCCGGAGGCAATTGTGAAAGTCACCCTATTGTTGAAAATCAATTATTGTGCCCCAGCACACCACGACTAGCGCTGACACTGATCCACCTGAGCAAAGCCAATGAGGCTTGAAGCCAATGCGCGCTAGCAACTGAAATCTACTTGCGCCCAACCCCTCCTATAATACTCGCCGCGTGTTGCCTGTAAGCCACTATCGTTTCACCAGTACAAAGAAAAACTAAATGTATTGTGGACTTAGAAAAATGTTTCCAGTTTCCGGATGTTTCCTGTAACGCAGGTTGGGATAGAGTTTATTGTCCCGAGTTCCATAGCTCATTGCGGTTGTTCCACAGCCAGCGTGATGCCCTTTCCGCAGTGTCACTAAGCCTCTTCAGTGTCCTTGTTCTCGACTGTCCCCTCAGCCCCAACAACTTCAATAAATCAAACACTAATGCAGCCACGAGCCCTCTTGCATCCACCTCAACAGCCGTGACCCTTGCAGTGAACCCATCGTGTCTCAGATCCGCGGCCAGATCATTATACTTCGACGCTTGGAACAAATGTAGCCCTTCCAATCTGGATTCAAATGGCACGGTCAGTTCAATCAATATAACCTGGTGCGATGATGAAGAATGCAGCACTATATCCGGCCGTCTTCGAGATTTCCTGATACTCTCTGGATATGCCCCTCGTCCAGGTAGGTCTACCGCCATCTCCCATTCATTTGCACAGTCAAGGAGAGATGGTACACTACTACCCGATTTATTCGGTTTGGGGTGTGCTGACTTTCCTGCTTTCAGGAAGCATGTGTTTGCGGTGTTCGGCCTGACATTGCTATTCGCCTTCATCCTTGCCAGATCTATTGTCGCAGCCAGCTCATTTAGCACTTTGTTGTGGCGCCATGTGTATCGCCCTTGCCCTAATGACAACTTGCAAGCTGAGAGCATGTGTTGAAATGTCTGCCTCTCATGACACAGGGGGCACGGCCAACTCCAATTCATGTTGATACCTAAGTTGCTGTGGCCACTGCTTACCTGTGAAATAAGCACAAGTACAGACATGGTTTCCTATTACCGCAGTTTCCTATCATATATATATATATATATATATATATATATATATATATATATATATATATATATATATATATATATATATATATATATATATATATATATATATATATATATATATATATATATATATATATATATATATATATATATATATATATATATATATATATATATCCAAAACAAACGTCACAAACGCAGTAACGAATGTGACCACCATGAACATGCACCACTGTACTGCAGCGGGTCTCATGGAGAGTTCCAAACGCATGATCTGGTCTTCCGGGATGTTGTTTCGTGCATCAGTAAGCGCTGTATATGTTAAGTTATATTTTAACGGGGAGTTATATGTGTAAGACCCTCACATGTAAGTCTAGTATTTTATTGATGCACATGTGAGCGCATCTAAATTAATTGCATTTTTGAGTATTTGCATACGACCGTGCACTATTATTGAACGGTAATGACGCGATGTGTCGCGGTGATTTGTTGCCATCCAGCGATGATTCAGGAGACAGATCCGAATGTCCTATGTCATGGACAGAGGTCTCATATGAATAATATTACGTATCTTGGTCCCAAGTCATGGGAAGACACACCTAAATATGTTGTTATATCTCCCTAAGTGCAGCATGAAAATTAGCCAGAACTGGCTCTTTCAGGTATCGTCGTAGATACTCATTTATCCTTTGCAAGTCTTTGGCAGAGCTTCGACACGTCTGGCTTTGGCGTGTCGCTAGTGCGCCCAAATTCCTGCTGGAAATTATATCGGATCGTAACGAATTATCTTTATGGAAGACCTCCGAAATATTACACACGTTGAATAGTCTTGTAATGGAAACTGAGATCATACGGACATATTGCCGTAGAGCTTCCATCGCCCTTGAAATGGTGACGGTTAGTGAGATCGGTCAACTTCGATATTGTTTATTGATGTCAACATACATATGCCTGCCATGAACTTGAATTGAACTCTGAAATGTTATGACACGTGATGATTTTTGCACCAGTTCGTCAAAGTATCCACGTCTATGTTCATTAACTCTTAGTAGAGTTAAATGATGTCTCATAGAGAAAAAAAAACCTACGAGTATAGTGATTGTTTTCTCTTCAATTTGGTCATACAGTTTTGACCCATTGCAGTGTTATACGCCAATACAATAACGGCCCACGTATCATTCGCGTAACCTAACTATACGGTGAATTGGTGCAGTCCTCAGGACATGAAGACGAAAGTTCACACCACAGTAAAGGGGTAGCTCTGATGTTATCTAAAGAAGCACAGAAAGCACTCATTGAATGGGAAGCCGTTGGACCAAGAATAATAACAGCTACCTTTAAAACAGCTAAAAAGAAAATACGGGTAAATGTCATCCAATGTTATGCACCAACTAATGACACAGAAGAGTTTGTGAAAGAAGCATTTTATACTAAACTACAGGAAATTATGGATAAAGTAAAATGAAGAGACATCACAATTTTGATGGGTGACATGATTGCAAAGATAAGTACAGTCAACACCGGATTTGAAGAAGTCATGGGAAAACATGGGCTAGGAATAATGAATGAAAATGGGGAACTATTCTCAAACTACTTCTGTGCTTCAAATCAACTGGCTATAGGAGGAAGCATGTTTCCACATAAGAGAATACACAAGGCAACATGGATATCACCAGACCATAGAACGGAAAATCAGATTGATCATATATGCATAAACATGTTTAGATCATCATTGCAGGATGTAAAAGTATATAGAGGAGCAGATGTGGCATCAGATCACCACCTTCTGATAGCCAAAGTAAAAATGAAACTCAAGAGATATGCAACAATGCAAAATTATAGACAACAATTTAATGTAGGACATTTAAGAAATCAAGAAACAAGAGACAAATTTGCAATCACAGTACCCAACTAATTCCAAGTGCTCCAACAGCTGGAAGATGTAGAGAAAACAGAAGACTATTGGCAGCAGGTCAAAACATGTATGGAATGAGACATGTAAAGAAATACTGGAGAAAATGGAACGACAACAAAAAGCATGGATAACAACAGAAACCATCAATAAGATAAAAGACAGAAAAAACAAGAAAGCAGATTGAAACACAAGCAAAACCAAAAGTTCCAAAGCCAAGGCTCAAGAAGTGTACACAGAAGCAAACAAAGAAGTAAAAAGAAATATCAAAAGAGACAAGAGGAAGTATATTGAGGAGTTGGCAAGAGAGGCAGAAGATGATGCAGCAAAAGGAAATATGAGAGAACTGTATAGCAGCATAAAGAAACTAACAGGGAAATACAAGCAAACAAGTTGCCTCATAAAAGACAAGAATGGAAAACTGCTCAGCAATATACAAAAGCAAATGAAGAGGTGGACAGAATATTTTGAGGACCTTCTCAATAGACCAGCTCCACACACCCCCCCCCCCCCTCCCCCCGACATCCAGCTAGCAGAAGAAGAGCTACAAATTAACGGTGAAAGACAAACGAAGGAAGAAATAAAGAAAGCCATAAAGCTTCTAAGAGATGGGTTCGTCTGGACCTGATGGCATTCCAGCAGAGGCCATAAAAGCAGATATCGACACGGCTACAGAGATGTTATACAAATTACTTGGTAAAGTCTGGGAAAAGGAAGAGTTACCAGCAGAATAGAAGGAAGGATATCTGGTTAAGTTGCCTAAGAAGGGAAATTTACAAGAGTGCACAAGTTATAGAGGAATAATGTTACTATCAGTGCCAGGAAAAGTATTAAACAGGATTATCCTTGAGAGATTAAAAGAATCCATAGACAAGAAACTGAGAGATGAACAAGCAGGTTTTCGACAAAATAGACCATGTACAGACCGGATAGCCACTTTGACAATAACAGTTGAACAAAGTCTGGAATGGAATTCACCACTATACATTGGATTTGTGAACTACGAAAAGGCATTTGACAGTGTAGACAGAGAATCACTTTGGACATTGATGAGGCATTATGCAGTTCCCCTGAAGATCATTAATTTAATAAAGAAAACATATGAAGACATGACATGCAGAGTTCTTCACGAAGGGCAGCTTACGGAACCGTTTGGGATAAGAACAGGAGTGCGACAGGGATGCATCTTGTCTCAATTTCTTTTCTTACTGGCAATAGACTGGGTTATGAGATCATCGACAACACACAACAGAAATGAAATCCAATGGACTCTGACTAAGCAGTTGGATGATCTGGATTTTGCTGATGACCTGGCTCTTCTGTCCCATAACCGTAATCAGATGCAGGACAAATTGAAAACACTCGATGAGAGGTCACAGCAATTGGGTCTGAAAATGCACAGGGAAAAGACAAAAATAATGAGAATAAATGCAGGTAATGATAACAGGGTTGAACTTGAAGAAAAACCAATACAAGATGTAGAATCGTACACATATCTTGGCAGTAATATAGATAAAGTTGGAGAGACAGACAGCGATATCAAAATAAGAATACAAAAGGCAAGAGGAGCTTTCATTGCATTGGGAAATATATGGAGATCAAGAGAAATAAGATCCAACACGAAAATAAGAATCTTCAACTCAAATGTGAAGTCAGTCCTATTGTACGGCTTTGAGACATGGAGAACAACAAAGACAACAACCAAAAAGCAACAGACTTTCATAAATGGGTGCTTGCCGTTCTTTTATTCGGGGAATGCTTGAAAAAAAAATACATTCTGTTTTATTTTTCCCCGAGAGGACGGTGTGGTTGTTGTGTAAGGCTTTTGCGCACAGGCGTATGTCAATCCTTTGCTGAAATACAGATTTCTGCATTAGCTATATATATTTTATGTGACGTATGTATCGTCTGCTCATGCGCAGCCGAACGGTCAGTTTCCTGGGCTTTTTCCCCAATGTCAATGGACCTTACTAGACGTGCTATTTTTATGCTCCCGTTGTGGATACGTTATTCGATATTCTTCCAATGGCTTTTAATGAGATTGGTCGCCACGATTTACTAAGATGTCATTTATGGGCCGTCAAGAGTTACAACTTCACCATTGAAGTATTGTGACTGTATTTTTGAGGTAATCATATTTGATCACTAGTCGCTAGTCTTTTACGGCCAGAATTGAGATTTTATGAACTGTATGCCTTTTATGTTGTTTACTGCGATGGACCGATATTGGACCTTAATGAATGCCTTTGAATGCAATCTACCTGATATTATTATGCTGAATTATTGTTGGAGCTACTGTCAAAAAATTTGGATGTAGACCAGTCTTCACCAACTCATTAACACTGTTGTACGCGAAAAAGATATTGTGTGGCTGTGTTCAGGCTAAAAGTATGATGCTAACCATTCGTTTACCCAGCCTACGACATACGCTTTAATATCAGCACGATTGAAGACATATTCACCAAGGGTTTAGCAACTGCAACACACATTTAACACTCCTTGATAGCCATTACGGAGCAGTCAGCTCCACGAGAGGAGAGCATCAAATAACCACACGACAGTCACTTAGCCCTTTGAAAGAGAAATTGTGTGGTGAAGAGAGAAGCCTGAAACGGACTGCCAACGTTAAATAGAAATAGTTGTAGGTTATGAGAGAACGGACGGAGTAGACGAAGTTCAAATACAGATGCCATGTCATAGAGACGAATACCAAAATAGAATGGCTATTTAGACTTTATTAAGCAATCAATTGTTAAAGTAAAGCACGTGAAAAAACGAATGTAGTGATGGATTTTAACACCAATTTACAGAATGCTGAGATGCCGGAAGACTAGCTACATAGCTACCCAAACATAGTAAGACCCCACACTGCATAGCAACTATCGAATCATAACATTGCAGAATGTCTACTGCAACTTACTTGAGAAGATAATGACGAGACAATTAATGGACCACCTTGAAAATGCACACATCCTCTATGATACCTTGGGCAGTTTTAGACCAATACAATTATCATGGGGTAATGATGGAACATTTGCGTACGATGTATATGACGGTTTGAATGGTAAACAAGAAACGGTGACTGTGGCAATTGACCTAGAGGATGCTTACAACAGTGTTGACTTTGCAACCTTGATGGACTGTGTAAAGGAATGTGATGTAAACCCATGGCTAACAAGGTGGATAGCAGCTGCATTAACTGAGAGAGCAGTTGCAATTCGCTTGGAAACATGGACATCAGAACCAATGCACATTTGCCCAGGATTACCCCAGGGTTCTCTATTATCACCGGTGCTGTTTAACATCTATACAACAAAAAAATCTGCAACCCAACCAACATGTTTGGGATGAAAATGACTCGCTCATTTACAGGACTGGTTCAGATAGAAATAAAATAGTTAAAAGCATACATGGCTCACTTCAAGCAATTTCTAAATGGTGCGACGAAACCAGCTCCGAGGTCAATCCCAACAACGCCTGTCCGCTTTGGTGCTCCTGGAATAACTCCATTTTGAAAGCAGATCTTCCAGACATTACTCTCAGTGGACAGAAAATTGAAAGGCAGAACAAGCTGAAATACCTTCGAGGAACATTCGATCCTGTATCATATAATCACCATAGTGATCACATCATACAGAAGTGCAAGAGAGGTCTGGCAGCTCTAAAAACAATGGCTGCAGCGCACCTGGAGCAGAGACTACTGTTTTTCCTGTAGCATCAGCTGGTCTTGTCTGTAGTCGAGTATGGCCTGGGAATAGTCACGCTGTCAATGTCACAATGTGAACGACTGGAACTCATTCAAAACGAAGGGGTGCGTATAGTCTTGGGCACCGCGCGAGATCCCCTATTGTGATGATGTGGCACATGCTTGGATTGCTGTCAATTAGATCTAGATATACGATGGCCCAGGTAAAAGCGAATATGTGTGTAGCCACATGCAAAACGCATCCCCCTGCATGGGAACATAGCTGATATCAAAGGAGAGAGAATAAAGAGGGGGGATGTCATGGATGGTGCAGGCAAAGGAGACTATTAGACAGGTGACCCCAGTTGAAAATATATTCAAGGGAGAAGAGTGGAGTAAGTCAGATGAGAGATGGATGAACTACCAGCAAGTCATCATCAGCCTTGGTAGAGAATATAGAACTTGGGCAAATGGGAGATCAGAGCTAGAAATTGATTAGCTTATAAATGATAATGCTGGTGATGATGATGCCATTGTGTACACTGATGGGTCTGTAATCAGTGGCAATAAATCAGGGTGGGGCTACTCTGCTAGAGTAAAGGGCAGAACCGTCGCTGAACATAGCGGAGCTTACATGATAACAACCTCCAGCATGAGAATCGATGTAGAGGCAGTTACTGCTGCCTTAAGATGGCTGTCTGAGACTTTATTAACAAAGGCAGTTATTGTAACAGACTCACAATCCATGCTTCGCAGGGTCCAAAATGGCTGGCTTCGACATGATTGGAAAATCTCTATAGAAGCATCGAATCTTCAAGAACTGGTATGGATCTACTGCCCTGGTCATGCCGGGGTACGTGGCAATGACAGAGCTGACAGACTAGCTTCAAGAACACCCGTAAAAGGTGCATTGACCATGAAGAAGAAATAAATACTAAGGGCAATAACATGTTCGTCTATTAGAAAATGACACTGAAATCAATGAATCAACAAGGCTAAGACTGCTGGAATTTGGCATCAAACGTAAGACCAGAAGGGATGGACGTATGAGAGGACGCATCCACCGTGTAAACAACTAGTGCGCAACAGGAACAATTAGCATTCATACCGACATTTGCTGAGGGAGACTAAGCCCCTATTGGTTTGCCCAGAGTGCAATGACGTCGATTCTGATTAGGATTAAAATTAACATTAACATGAACAAAACTTTTCTGTAGAAGCGCTATTGTTCTATTTATAATTTCTACAGTGCCAAAACCCAAAAAAATATCTGGCATGTATTTGTTTCCGAACTGGACAAACAAACTGAAGGCTGTGTTAAAATGGTTTTCACCTGAAAGTGTCAAAAGACTGTTTTAATTGCTTGCAACAATGATGTGAACATCAAAGACCGAGTTTCTATCCTAAAGGATAACAATACATAACTACAAACGCAAAGACATTAAACAAATAGAAACAAATACAATAACAGAATTCGGTCATGTAGACATTGTTCCGGCAAAGACGCATTAGGTGGCTTTTGTATCCCCTGAAGGTAAACATAATGAAGATGGAGTTTCTAGAGGATAGATCAAAAAAGGTTTTAACGATTGTTTTCTCACGCTGAGACCTAAACTTATATTTAACTGAGAAATACGATATTGTCACAGTATATATGTTCTACAAAATATTAAGTTGGTCACGCGGTGAGTGGTGACATTGAGATAATTTAAAAACCCGTTTTGGTCAAGTGACCTAGAAGGAAGTACGCCCGAATTCTGGCGCGGAAAGTTAGTTGAGTTTCTGGATACTTCCTGTAGAGGTCGCTGTGTTGTTCCCTGTCAGCATTTTCGCTGGGATATTTGGATGTCATCATTGTCCATGGATAGTGCTTGTCATTTATTCATGTGGTCAAGTGATGCGTGATGCCATATGATGATGGATGGTATCCGCATGTCTGGTTTTGTGTAGTGTGCAGATGTGTTCAGTCAAACAATGTTCATACAAAAATAACAGGGCAATCCACATAGGACGTCAGTAAACTCACGACGTATAAAGTCAATGATTCTTGTAACAGCCGTTGACGTTTTTCTTCATTATTTATTGTGGACGCCACAGTGACAAAATGGTTACGCGAATATGTAGGCACATCAAACAGTCATTATCACAGCAACATTCAATACAGCAATAGACGGTAGACAGCATTACAATGATGAGTCAGATGCATGTTATATTTCATAGTGCTGTAAATGTAGTCAGGTGAAAAACTCCATCCTTTTCTATAACAGCCAGGAGATAACCAGATGTATGAGATCAGTTCACTCTCCTTAGTCTGACTTCAGCAAGACAGACACGTCTGCCGAAGTATAAATAATGTCCTCAAAAATATCCTCTAGATAATAAAGGTTTTCCAAACCTAGTTCATTTAACAAAGTAGCAAGTAATGGTCCTTGGGACATGCATCAACCGATGCAGTACAATACAGCGACATGTGAGCTGGGAAAACATCTCGTGACGACGACTTTCGAAGACAGGCTATGAATCGAAATCGCTCACGACCCAAAATCGATAGAGTTAATGAAAAGTCAATTTACCTTGCTTTCAGGAAATACACAGAAATATCACGCCTCCCGACATGTGGGAAACACTAGAGGTATTATCTCGAATAAACGAAATATCCATTAAGAGGACTACACATCCCTGACAGAACAAAAAATAGCGGAGATCCCCTCTTCAACGAGGCATCTCTTTCGCCATTCAAATCGCTCACTCCACTAGTGGTGGGCGGAAACCGATCGACCAAAAAACAAGACCAGTCATGCGCAGTCCAGCGCAAAAAGACCACAGCTCAAAACTTAACTGCATTCAATACCAACGCGGGAAGACAAATGCTTACCGAGAAAAGTGACTATAAATTTCAAGCAGTTGTTGCCCTTGCGTTATAAAATAGATATTGTAATAAAACGATGTTGCGAGAATTTATCACGCAACATCAAGTTTAGTTTGCATATGTCTAGAACAGTGGTGTAGTTTCTAGCAGCATTCTTTCGTAATTCATTGATGAGAAGTCATTTGTAGTTAAGTATGGCTTTATTAGATGGCAGAACTTAGCCGGTGAGCGAAAGTAATTGTTTACTCGGTGTGACATACCCGCAGTTGTGATAATGGTAAATTGTGTTGTTGATTATCACAAGTTATTTTGGCATCCATGTTGCATTGTGTTGCATATGTATTTCTAGCCGTGTATGGCTACGTTGTGGGCATGACTATTTATTAAAGGGAACTTAGCCTGCTACAGGTGTTATGGTGAGTTTATGTCGGCTAGTCTCTGTTGTGGTCATACTCTTAGATAACGAGTCTTGATATTGCTAGTATTATGATCCATATGCTGATGGTGACAAATCCACAATATTACTAGTTCTGACATCTGGAGGCATGGTCCGATTTTGTGAGATGAGCCTAAAGGCCGTGGTCCTGTAATTTGTAATATTTAATTCCCAGCTAGCTGACATCTGTGGACTCGTCCAATTTTTCTCGTGAAACTGTAGGCCATGGGGCTACTGTTTCACAGTGTTATATAACTTTTGGTAGTATGGCTGTAATGCAAATATTTCTTATATACAGGCAAGAACGAGTTATGCACACAGAATGCTAGAAGGTTGGTAGGCCACGGTGTGTTGGCTCATATTTACTGATAGTTCACATGAGTGAGCTATTTTCGGTCGTCCAGTGTAAAGTCAGCGTGTTTGTCAGTCAGTCCATGTAGTATACTGTTTACGGTCGTTTGACCTCGATTACGGTGGCTGAGCTAGATACAGCGTTTCAGTGGTAATGGCTATTTTCAGTCGGTAAATACTTTTCAGTTGTGTCGTTGATAAAGTGTTGCACATGTAATTTTCAAGTTATTTGCGCTGGAGTTTGCAAGTCGGGTTACAAGTGTATCGAAGTGATAGGTTAGGTTTGCAGCGTGCATCAGGCAGGTCATTTTGATATATTTCAAGGTCTACTGGGATGTTTATAACTGATCCAGCCTGAGTAGAGGAGTTGTGAGTTGGCCGTAACATCTAGCTTAGATTGGCCCAGACGGCAATTGGGTGTCATAGGAGAGATAGTTTGGTCAAGCTCGGTATAGGGTGGAATGAGATGGTTTGATAGGAAGACATAGATGTTAGGAAGTTGATAGGTGCCTCTGGTTATTTGGCGAGTCTCTTGGTTGGACATTTTGGTCGTCTTGATACTACCACACCGATGTGCCCAGCCAGGGATGGAGATCAACGCCTTTGACGTTACCCTACCACGCAGACGTGCCCGGTAAGTGGTGAATTCCTGTGAGCAGTGAAGCCAACTGACCTGATCGTGTATGGACTGCTTTACCTTGAAGTCTTCCAGTCTCCTAGAGATTGCGTGATTCCTGTAGTATACTGTGTTGAGGACTGCTGTGATCCCTGGAGTGTCAAATTGTGAAATAAACTTTTCGTGTAACATACATGTAACAGTGCCAAGGGACATACACGTATTTATCCGACGTACAGACTGGTGATTCTAGCTGTGTAGCGGAACTTTTATGAAAGTAGACAGTGTGCTGCTGTTATGGACAGTGCTGTGTTAGCACCATGTAGAACAGTGTAGTCATAGTGATAGAAGATACCATAACGTGAAAAAGAACTCTGTTGCTAGTAACTGACACACATATTTTCAGAGAAGCTTGGTTCCCTGGACTTCTATTTTTTTCGATCGAACATTTTCAAGTGTGGAGTCTTGTTTGTGGTATATTCATCATTCATCATCAGTGCTGAGGAAGCTTCATGCTCAAGCGCCGTTGGATCTCCAATTACGTTTTGTTGTAATTTTTGTATGATATGTTGATATTGATGTTTCTTGTTTGTTTTTCCTCTAATTTCTAAATTTTCTTTTCTGTCTTCCTATCTGATTCTACTTATCATTTAGTCTGATCTTTCGAAATAGGATATCTCTGTTTCTTTGTTTGCTTCGTGAAGTCTGCTTCTTGGTTTGTTGTTGTTTTTCTTTTCTTGGGTTGTGTTCTTTTCCTTACTTTCTGGATTGAATTTAGTTTCGATGTAGAAATGTGAACAGTAGTTAGATTAGTATTTTTTAGTATTTGGAAGTATTTGTAGGATTTATTTTTTACGATATAGAATAATTTTGTTATAGTTTATTTAGTTTATTTTGACTGGAGTGGTTTAGTGGTACCCAGTGAAGGAGATAGCTTTCAGCACTTCATTGTTAACTGTAGTTGTTGTTAGTCTATTGTATCATATTATATTTGTTTGTTCAAGGGAGGAAGGGTGGTGAGTTTAATCCATTCTTGGCCGACTTGTGGGAAACGATTGGATTAGACCGATTCTCCATAGGGTGCGGCTGTGTATGTTTTGTGGTGGAGTAAGGCAGACGGATTTCCTGCGACTGCCCTGCTTAACATTCCAAGCCCTGTTGGTGTTAGGTGTATTCGTGTAGTTTGTATTTTCATTGTCGTGTAAATTCAGTAATTCTTTTGTTGTGTTTAAGTGGTGTATTCTCTTGTTTCATCTTGCTATCTTGTAATGATAGATGTCAGAACTAGTAATATTGTCGATTTATCACCATCAGCATATGGATCATAATGCTAGCAATATCAAGAGTCGTTATCTAAGAGTATGACCACAACAGAGACTAGCTGACATAAACTCACCATAACACCTGTAGCAGGCTAAGTTCCATTTAATAAATAGTCATGCACACAACGTAGCCACACACGGCTACAAATACATATGCAACACAATGCAACATGGATGGATAAAGAAATACAATTGAAGAAATTGGAAGTGGGTGCGAGTGGTCAGAACTCGACCACTGGAGGGGCTCATCGTCCCTTTAGGCTGCGTCTGCCGAATTTTAATGATAAAATTGACAGTTTAGATTTCTTCCTTGAAAGATTCGAGGCCGAATGCGTGGCCTATAAGGCTGACAGAGATCAGCGGCCATCTCTGTTTTTCGACGCTGCTAGTGGGGCCTGAGATGGAGACTTTTTATAGCCTCCCACTAGAGGAAAGGGCCGATTACAACAAAGTTAAGGAAAGGTTGCTCCGGAAGTTCCGTCTGACTGCTGACGGTTACCGGACGCGTTTTAAAAACGCGATGCCAAGCGCAGACCAGGACTTCGAGGACTTTATCTCGAAGATCAAACTTCTGCTGAATAGATGGATTGAAATGGAGGGAATTCCTAAGGACTATAATGGCTTGATAGAATTAGTGCTACGGGACAAAGTGTTGTCCTCGTGTTCCAGTGAGTTGGTTGCGTTTTTTCAAGAACGTCAACCAAAGGACATTGAGTCCATGGCCCAATTGGGGCACCATTATGTCCTGGCCCATCCGGGCAAACCCATTCAGAAGTCGGGTCTGTCAGATGACATAGTTGCCAGTGTCGGCAAAGTTCAGCGCCATCCTTGGCGAAATCAGTCAGGCAATGTAGACAGGGGCCAAGAGCAGAAGTATAAGAGGTCCTCCAGTCCCTACTAGCTACGTAGAGGACATTATGGGAATTTCCGTTCTCAAAGGAATGGTCTGCCGAGTTGGCAGAACTGACAATTTAGAAGTAATAGCGACGGCGAGGAGCGCCAAGCGCGTAAACAAGTATGTTTCGAGGATTCTCGGGACGAAGACCGGTATTGGTATAAAACCAAACATCACAAGCAGAGGAGTGGTTCCTCGGAGTGTCGATCTTCTGACTCTGATGCGGGGTCTTCGTCATCGAAAAGCTCCAACAAAAGTACACGCGATGAGAAGAAAGAGCGCATGTGTTCCAATTGTGGTGACAAGAATCATTGCGCGGACAGGTGCCACACCCCGATAGAACACGCGAATTCCGCGTTTGTGTTGGACACAATTAATAGTGATGACTGTACGGGGTGTCGCCCTCTGTTCCACGCGAACGAGAGGGTGGTGCTTCAATGCGGGCATGCGGCACCATGTCTGGCAGCGGTCCATGAGACTGGCAAAGTGGATCTCCACAAAGGCATGGTAGAGAGGCAACCAGTCTCCTTGTTGAGGGACACTGGGTGCACCACAATTGGGGTGCGTCGGTCATGTATTGACGACTCCTGCCTTACAGGCAAAACGGTAAAGTGCACCACGTTCGGGGGCAAAGTGGAGTCTTACCCCCAAGCATGTATTGTGTAGACACTCAGTTCATAACAGGTCGAGTGAGCGCGTTCGTACTCGAGGATTCTATTGCCGATTTAATCGTCGGCAATGTATGCGGAGTGAATATTGCCGTGGGTCTGTGTTACGGTATATGTTATTAACGCCGTCTGCTAAAGGTTAGCAGACGTGCAATTGTAAAGGTTAAGACATTTAATATATTGCGATAGATGTTTCAATTATTGAACGCTCCATACACGATCGATTATGGCGTGTCTAGCGTTGTTTGGGTCACAGTCGGTAACTAGGAGACGCTACCCTTTGTTACTTGACCGTCAAGCTGAATAGCTGCGTTTTTCTAGCCTTCCAAATTAATGGCATGATATAGCCATTTATATGTGTATTTATGCAGGACCAGGGTCAGTCCTAGAACTCTACGAGAGAGGAAACTTATGGAGGTTAGTGATTAACTAAATCCTTGGAAGGAGAAAGATAATCTTCTACTTTATACGAAGTAATTAGACTCACAGTCTCACTGTCGGCAGGTAGCCATTCTATCTGCGCGTGCATATAGCTGTGATGTTCTGACGACAATTACTGCATTGTATCCTTAAACGGACATTGACACGTAAAACAGCAGTCTACGCTATTGATTGATTGATGCATGTACCTCATGTGTGAATTGAACTGTTTATGTATGTGTGTAATCCATATTAAATTGTGAAGGACTCGAACCGGAGGCATTATTCGTTGAATCACGTTACACCATTCAACCTTATGAATTACGTATTTTATGTCAAGTTGCTGAGTTAATAAGATGAACAGTTGTTTACATCTTGATGCCAAGTTCAGGCATTACGACAAACCGAAGGTGAGGTTCACCCCATTCGCGTAAGAACATTAGCACGATCAGAATTCAGGCAACACAACCAGTAACCCCACACGAAAGTCTTTCCACAAAACTGTTGGCCAATGTGGGGATCGACAGAAGAGAAAAAATTTTTTCTGTGTTCCACACGCCTTCCACGATATTTACGTTTGAATGAAAATCACATGACCATTACGAAGCTGACGTGACGCACGTGATCATGAATAGCAACATGACGTCACTGTTGCATTGTCGCCGTGAAGAAGACATCTTTTCAACGCCTTTCTAGTTCGCTTCAAATTTATCAAGATGCACAAGCTGGACATTGGATAGAACGAAGTATCAACTATAAGGGAACTAACCTTGACTTCAATTTAATAATTATAAACACTATATGCATCACAGAATTGAACTAAAGACAATCAAGGTATACATATTGACATTGAAACTTCGTCTAACGTCCATACACAATATATGAATATTCGTTCAACAATCATGGAACAATATCTGACGACAAGTCGAACTTATTATCCTATGTGCACTTAATTCTTGGATCCTAGGATAATTGACATTTCGGTCCGACGTAAATGCTTCAACACTTTGTCTAAAAGAATTCATCAGGATCAGGACTACGGATGGATCATCATATCCTATACTAATTAATTAGTTAACTTAACTTCTTAATTGAATTAATATCAATAAAATGAAATGTGAGAAAAAAATGAAATGAAAAAAACAAAAAAGGGAACGAAATATAAAAAGAAGAAATTATGAAAAGAGAAAATAAATCTCACACAAGTATTAGATTAATATTTTTTTTAATGTACCTATACGTTATTTAGTTAGTTAAATTAGATAGTTATTATTCACTAACACTTAACACACACAATTAAGTTAGACTTATATTCGAATTTCTTTCTATTTCTTCTCACTTATTTGTCTTTTCTTCTCTCATAACATCGTGTTACATTAGAATCTTAATAATTTAACTCTTAGTTTAATTAATTAATTTAATTTTAATTAGTCAAATTAATTCCTATATGACATACTAATACGACAGACCTTACTTTAATTTAATTCTATCATTCACTATTGACATTACACATTTTATTTAGTTGATATAATAATATGCATAATATTGATATATAATATGATTAATGTTAGATGACTATGACAAATTGTTAGTTGACATGACCGCGACACGGTTCTACTCAGAACATCGTCGGCCATATGTCACAATTGTGTTAAATTTTTTGAAAAATTGTTAAGTCGGATAGATCTTGAAAAAAAATCTATCGATTTTTTTCCCCGGTGTACAGGGAATTGTTACGGCATATGTTATTAACGCCGTCTGCTAAAGGTTAGCAGACGTGCAATTGTAAAGGTTAAGACATTTAATATATTGCGATAGATGTTTCAATTATTGAACGCTCCATACACGATCGATTATGACGTGTCTAGCGTTGTTTGGATCACAGTCGGTAACTAGGAGACGCTACCCTTTGTTACTTGACCGTCAAGCTGAATAGCTGCGTTTTTCTAGCCTTCCAAATTAATGGCATGATATAGCCATTTATATGTGTATTTATGCAGGACCAGGGTCAGTCCTAGAACTCTACGAGAGAGGAAACTTATGGAGGTTAGTGATTAACTAAATCCTTGGAAGGAGAAAGATAATCGTCTACTTTATACGAAGTAATTAGACTCACAGTCTCACTGTCGGCAGGTAGCCATTCTATCTGCGCGTGCATATAGCTGTGATGTTCTGACGACAATTACTGCATTGTATCCTTAAACGGACATTGACACGTAAAACAGCAGTCTACGCTATTGATTGATTGATGCATGTACCTCATGTGTGAATTGAACTGTTTATGTATGTGTGTAATCCATATTAAATTGTGAAGGACTCGAACCGGAGGCATTATTCGTTGAATCACGTTACACCATTCAACCTTATGAATTACGTATTTTATGTCAAGTTGCTGAGTTAATAAGATGAACAGTTGTTTACATCTTGATGCCAAGTTCAGGCATTACGACAAACCGAAGGTGAGGTTCACCCCATTCGCGTAAGAACATTAGCACGATCAGAATTCAGGCAACACAACCAGTAACCCCACACGAAAGTCTTTCAACAGTCTGGCTGGAGCAGAGGCTCAGCATCACCAAACTCCCAAGGGGGATGATCAGAAGGTACATCGTAGACGTGGTTCGCGACAAGTACCAAATGACATGATTAGGAGCAGTAGGAACTTATATGAGGGTCCAAAAGCTAGTGATCGGACAGTTTGGGTGCGTAACGTTCCCCTGAGTGCGAGTTGGTGCGCATTCAGGCGAGCGTTTGATGAGGTCGCGCCAGTTAGATTTGTCGAGGTAATGTCATTGTGTGACAATACCAAAATAGCACGGGTGATTTTTTGCGAATAGGTGGGGTGCGCATGATGCAGTAAGCAGAAGCATATGTCGTTGTTTCAGAACCATCTGCTAATAGTCCAGAAATAGCTAGGGTTTCGTTTCGGGTTCGTGTTCAGTAAGATGTTTCGATTGACGCGAACCGAACCTTAGAGTCTGACCCACGCCCCCCGTTTTATTTTCATATAAATATCTGAGTATTGTAAACTTGTAAATATCATGTGATGTCTTGCAATGCATGTTTATGTTGGAATATGGTATGCTTTGCAATGTATGTCAGTCTGAAGTTGTTGCCAGCAGAAACCAGATACTCCACGATTGAGAGGAAGTGCCTTGCGATTGTCTGGGCTGTGTCTAAGCTGGCACGATATCTGTTGGGGGCGCATTTTTTCCTCCAAACAAATCGCAAACCACTGCTATTTTTGCAGTCGGCTAAATCCACCAGTGCGAAGTTGACACGCTGGGCATTATTGCTGCAGCAATTCAACTTTACTATTTTACCTATTCAGGAAGTACATAATATTGTAGCGAATGTCTTTTCCAGGTTATGAAGTTGGTGTGGGACAGGAGCATCCGTAGAGAGTATTTACTTTCATTATGGAAGAAAGGTAGTATAATCATTACAGTTGATGTTTATGAAGATGTATTTGGTTATAGGATTTATGTGTCATTATGCCATGAAGACAATAGGTAGAAAATTTTAGTCAACGTATGCTTAAATCGTGTTATAATATCATGTATATTTATAGCGTGTTAAAAAGATTCTTTACAATTATGAGATGATTGATGTCTTGTTATGGATGCTTAGATATGTATAGTGAATTTGTAACTTATGATGTATTTGCTAGACCAGGTGTGGACAGTCGCTGATATTTTTCACGACTACCAGTAAGTGGAGTAATTTGGGGCATTCTCATGTTGTATTTAGTACATAGGGTGAGAAGGCATGAACGACAATGGTAATTGGACAATTTTGGCATTCTCTAACTAGATGAGGAGATGCCGTTTCGGCATTTTGTTCGCCCATACTCTGAAAGGGGTTGAGCGTGACTCTTCCTGTGGAAGAAAACTTCGTTTTCTTTCTTAAAAGGGGGGGGGGGGGATGTCACAGTATAGATGTTCTACAAAATATTAAGTTGGTCACGCTGTGAGTGGTGACATTGAGATAATTTAAAAACCCGTTTTGGTCAAGTGACCTAGAAGGAAGTACGCCCGAATTCTGGGGCGGAAAGTTAGTTGAGTTTCTGGATACCGACCGGAGAGGTCGCTGTGTTGTTCCCTGTCAGCATTTTCGCTTTGATATTTGAATGCCATTATTGTTCATGGATAGTGCTTGTCATTTATTCATGTGGTCAAGTTTAGTTTGCATATGTCTAGAACAGTGGTGTAGTTTCTAGCAGCATTCTTTCGTAATTCATTGATGAGAAGTCATTTGTAGTTAAGTATGGCTTTATTAGATGGCAGAACTTAGCCGGTGAGCGAAAGTCATTGTTCACTCGGTGTGACATACCCGCAGTTGTGATAATGGTAAATTGTGTTGTTGATTAACGCAAGTTATTTTGGCATCCATGTTGCATTGTGTTGCATATGTATTTCTAGCCGTGTGTGGCTACGTTGTGGGCATGACTATTTATTAAAGGGAACTTAGCCTGCTACAGGTGTTATGGTGAGTTTATGTCAGCTAGTCTCTGTTGTGGTCATACTCTTAGATAACGAGTCTTGATATTGCTAGTATTATGATCCATATGCTGATGGTGATAAATCCACAATATTACTAGTTCTGACAGATATATTTACCAGTCTTTTGAACTACTGCTGTCGTCTACAGTAAATAAATAAACAAACAACACAAACAGGTAGTTATCAGGCACTCAGTGAGAAATAAAGAAGTACAAGACCAGACAAAAGAAAAACAACAGAAGTAATAGGCTTACCGGGATCGCACCAGGACCTACCGAACGGCACCCACCGCCTAGCCACGGGAGCGAATCGGCACTATGTACTCTGCCAGCTCCACTTTACAAAAATAATGCTTCACTGACATAGGTCTAGCGCGAACACCACGTGATCCGGATATGTAGCATAGGACAACCCAGACTAATTATACACGCAATCACTTCTGCAGTTCCTTTATACAACAGTATAGGCCAGATTACACATGACAAAGGCCTTAACACTGTGTCCAGCAAATGATAGAAGAATGAGAATAAGTAAAGTATAGAATAGAGGTGATTGCGTCTATAATTAGTCTTGGTTGTCCTATTGTACATATCCATATACTGTCTCGCCACTATCATCTCAAGAAATTTGCATTAGACATTCTGCAATGTGATGATTCGATAGCTGCTAAGCAGTGTGGGGTCTTTACTAGGTTTAGGAAGTGGCCGTAGGTAACTATGTAGCCAGTCTTCTGGCACCTCAGCATTCTGTATACTGGTGTTGAAATCCATCACTACATGCATAATGCCTCTGTCATCAAGCTCTTTGATGTGTTGATACTGTACACCATCAGGACCCGGAGCAGTGTTTCTAATTGTTTTTAACGTATACGTAACGTCTTCATCAGATATGAGGTCGAAATGTATCTGGCCTCTGAATCAATTTTCCAGCACACGATTCTTAATCTCTTGACGGGCAGCTTTATCACCTTTATCTGTCTGAGTGATTTACCGACTGAGTGATGCACGTCTTTTATCTTCATCGGTCTACAGCTCAGAATATTAGGTATGGGTTGGCTTATATTGTTCCTATTCATTCGTCGATGTAATTACCAGCATTTCTGTAAGGTCTTTTCCGTTATTCATTGTACTTCTCTTTCATGCTTTCCTCCATTCTTTCGTCGCTCTTTCATTTTCTATCTATGCTTTCTCTACATCCTCAATCCAATAGTGTGATTGGTGTCGTGAAATATTCTAATCCACATATATAAATTATCAGGTAAATATAAAGCCTAACAAATAAATTCTAATAAAGAAAAGAGCAATGGTAAAATAACAGTGCTGTCACAAAGAATGTACTCGAAATCCCCCTTTGTTTTATGCTTCGTCTGCAAATTGTAACGTTTCCACGTTAAATATAAGCCACTGCATAAATACAAGCGTTTCCAAAACACATTAAAACGGGTATTGCATTTCTAAGAAAAACACTGAGAGGCACACTGCGTACTGACCTAAATTAATCCTAACATTAATTATACTACGTTACCAAAACGAACGAACAGATGGACTCAAATAGAAAGAGAGAGGGGCGAATGAAAACAAGGACACATGCAACACGCGTCGCGCGATACACAATTACTACTATCACGCGTGTAAGGCCACATGCACTAACTTTTTTTCAGACGGACATTGATAAAAACACTAACCTTCCCAGAGTTAGGTTTTAAAATCCTGAAAAACGCTTATTAGAAAAGATAACATTAGATGGGTTTACGTTTGAAAACATTACAGTACCCAGACAGCACATCTTCGAAACAGGAGGTAGAAGAAATTGCATTTTTTGAACGCAGCCACTTAGCTCTTTTAAATTTGTATATTTGGGTTCCTTAGGGCTTGCTGACAAAGAATATGTAAAACGTTACGCAAATAGTCTAGGAATTAATAAATTATAACCAAAATAAAATAGTGGGGATGCCTGACAGCATGAAATCATTTCTGCTCATAAAATTTTTTTTATAACGTGTTTGAAAAAACCTTACGTTACGGAAATAGCCTACCATGTTAACTCCTAATTGATTGGAGCGCAACAAATATAAGACTAAACACGATTGGTCGGGCTATAAATACTATCTTGCGTTGTTATGGGAAACGAATAGAAGGGGTATTTTTTTTGAAAAGATGTGGAGACGTGGTTTCATTGGTTAGAGCTGCGAATATACACAATTCAGAGCGTTAGTTCGAGACCACTAGTTCAAATAAGCTTGATGAAGCAACAGTGCGTTGAAGCCAGCTCATATTTTTGCTAAATAAAAGCCTGGAACATAAGCAGATGGGAATTTGTGCCAGTATTTGTGCCAGAATTCATTGCTAGTCAACGTATCTGTGTATTTCCATGAATTGTGGTAGGTTTGAAATATTCAATATCTTTTAATGAAAATTGAATGTAAATTGTTAATTTATGCCTGTATATATGTGTAGTTCAGTAGCGAACATGAGGAAAAGCCTATAATGCTCCAGCCTGAACAGAAGGTGTCGGAGGAAAGTAAAACGGCATGGAATGGCCAAACAGTACACTGACACCTAGATTATTGATTAGACAGAAATAATGCTGGAATTGCAGAGGCGTAGTAACCATTAGGGAGGGAAATACTGGTATAAAGTATTTCAGATGAAGCTGACAGTTGGCCTAACGCTCTGAACTCAATGTTTGTGATGTATTGTGCTCAGTGTAGAACTAGAGTATCAATTAGTTATGAAGTAGAAGGTACATCCTTCTTGTTTTCAGGGACCGTGGTCTTGACGTTATTGAGCAGCACCTGGTCAGAGCTTTGCTGAATCCAGAGTCGGACAGCATACTCCTTGGTCCATTTAGCTATCAGTGAGGTGTCTCCAGAGCCCAGGGGAGAAATCGAGCAGAGGAGTCTTTTCCTGCCGCCATCACGCAAGATAAGCTGATGTGGCCAGCTGAGCTCAACATTATGTACCCCCATCTTAAAATGACAGTGTAAAATACAATTAAGAGGGGAATTTAATTGTTTTAATATCAGGAACTGAGAACATCTCCAATACTAGTTCCAATAAAGACAAACTATTGAAGTCATGATGACAAATACCAACAGAGCTTGAACAAAACAAAACCAGTATTACCTCATATTACTACTACACCATTGACACACATAGGATACTATTAAAAATACATGTCACTACAAGATTCATATTGATAAATTCTGTACATATAACTTGTAATTAAAATTGATTGTGATTCCTGGTTCCCTTTGTATTTGAATCAGGACACATATACATTCATGACAGCAATGAATACATATTGTTATTTGAAAAGTTATCAGTGACTCCTTTAAGATATCCTCGTAGAGTGTTTCATGTATGTGAGTGTCACAGTGTTGTCAAGTGTGGTGGAATAAATTAAATTGTTTATCTGTCTGTTGTTGTTATGACTTACACTTCATCATACACATACCCTAGACATATAACGTAGTCATCACACTATTCCAGAATAATTCTGACTGAGTTTTACATATGTGGCAGCAAGTAAGGTTATATATAATACACTACTCTTATTAGATATATATACCTTCACAGCTGATCTCAGTCAGTACACTAAGTCCCCTATAAATATTTATAACATCCCACTTCACCACATATATTGGGGGCTCGCTCTTGGGATTTTGAATCTTTACCTATTAAAAATAGTGGGGGTAATTCACTTCAGGGAATATAAGAATTAAAAAGGTATCCTTGGGTGGAATTAAATAAGGTTGAGCTCACGGTGCCTGTGTTGTCCATTAGATATATATTTAGAGATTGAATTGTTGGTTAGACATTGTATAAATTTACCTGATAGACAATGGCAGACCTGGCCAAATTTCGATCTGCTGCTGTTCAAACTGCAAAAGAGTTAGGATTAGATGGGCAAGTTATGGTTGCCTATGTCACTACGGAATGTGACAAATTTATTGAACGCGAAGAAAGAAGGTTTGAAGCCGAAAGAAAGTTAGAGGCTGAAAGGGAAATTAAGAAGTTACAATTTGAGGCTGAGGCTGAGACTAAGAGGTTGCAGGCTGAGGCTGAGACTAAGAGGTTGCAGATTGCGGCTGAGGCTAAGAAATTGGAAGCAGAAGAAAGAAGATTGACTGCAGAAAGGGAAGAGAAGAAATTAGCTGCAGAAAGGGAAGAGAAAAAATTAGCTGCAGAAAGGGAAGCAGAAGAAAGAAGATTGACTGCAGAGAGGGAAGCAGAAAAGGAGGAGAAGAGATTACAAAGGGAGCATGAGTTACGACTAAGGGAGTTTGAGTTTCAAGGCCATGCTCCTGAAAATGGTGCCAGTCCCTTTGCCTCTGATGCCACTGCTAGCCAAGGAGCCTCAACCTCAGCTATGAATTTTCATTTAGATCATTTTGTTGAGAAAGACGATGATATAGAGAGCTACCTAAATAGGTATGAACTATTAGCTACCACGTATGGGTTAGAGAGAGAAAGGTGGAGCTTAAAGTTATCTCAGGGACTTCGTGGGGCAGCTTATGAAGTTTTTGCAAAAATGAGCAGAGGTGATCAGGAAAATTATGACATGCTAAAGCAGGCTCTTTTGTTAAGATATGAAAAGAATGCAGAATTTTATAGGAAAAAATTTAGGAATGATAAACTACTGTCAGGTGAAACCTATCACCAGTTCTCTGCATGAATAGAGACATACTTGGAGAAATGGACTTCTCTGGGGAAAACCCAAGATCTTAAGGAAATGATCCTTATAGAACAATTAAGAGAGTCCATGGCTCCAGACCTGAGAAAGTTTCTCATGGAACAAGGTGCAGAGAGGCTGGGTGAGTTGCTAAATGTTGCTGAAAGGTATCAAGCAGCTCAAGCAGAGGTAACAGGTAATAAAAAGAAACAAGTGGATAACTTTAGGGCACCACAGAACTTTAATAAATTTGATCCTAAGGATCAAAACAAAGGTAAGCACCAATTTGATAGGACACGGTATGAAAATAAAAATAAATTCCCACAATTCGATGAAAGGAAATATGATGAAAGAAAATCTTTCAACCAAGGAAAAAGGTGGTGTAAGAATTGTCAGATGGACAATCATGACACTGACCGTTGCAGAAGGAAACCTGTGTATATGGCCACCCTTCAGGTCAGGTCGACCTCAAGACAGGAGGAGGATATTATGTTAGATACCACTCCAGAAGAGATGAGGAAGGCACAGGCTGGGGATAAAACACTCAATCCTTGTTTCAGAAAATTGTCAACTTGTCATACAACTCCAGGCAAGGGAGATTTTTACATGAAAAACAAGTTTATGTATAGGAAGACTGGAGCTAGATCCAAAGGTCAGGGACAGCTGGTACTTCCTAAAAGATATAGGGCAGACTTAATAAGGAGCCTACATGTGAAACCAGATGGGGACCATGAGAAGATAGGTACCATCATTCAAAAGGTGGCTCACAATTATTATTGGCCCAAAGCAAGATGGGACATTGAGAATTTTGTAGAAAGGTGTAGCATAGCACATAAGGGAACACCCACAAGTGGGAACATGGATCAGGACCTGGACACGCCACGGGGCAAAATTAGGCCTGATAATAAAAAGAAAAATAGATTTGATAAAGTGGACCAAATGGAATGGGAAGCCCCTTTTCACGGACAAGCTTCACTTAACTGTTTTACAATGGCCACTATGCGGAGAGTGCAAAAAGATGTCTTACCCCAGGATAAGCCGAAAATCCCTCAATCGGACTTAAACAAACTGGAGGAAGAGGATGTAGAGAGGAAATCTCTCATCAAGAATTTTAAGTGGGGAGACAACCCCAAGAGAAAAATTGGTAGCGGTCGTTTTGTGCATGATAATTCTGGGAAGAAAAATCATCACTATAGAGCTTCGAGTGGAAGAGACCATACCGGTGCATGGACAAATAGGTCCACAAAACTAAAGGTCCATATGTAGCTTTGTTAAGAACGTGGACTGATGAAAAGGCAGAGGAAAACATTACATCTTCATACCAATATGTGAATGAGCTGACCACTCGTTTAAAAACTGGCTGGAAACTTGCCAATGAAAATTTGAAACAAGCCAGGAAGACACATGCTGCCTATTATAACAGGAAGGCGAAAGACAGAAATTTGGCTGTGGGAGAGAAAGTACTGCTTCTTTTGCCCGGGAGTCAGAATAAGTTACAGATTGGATGGCAAGGTCCATATACAGTTCTAGAGAAGGTGTCTAGAACAAATTATAAGATAGATAAGAAGGGGAAAGAAAAAATCTATCATGTGAATCTCCTGAAGAAATATTTGGAAAGAGAACATCAGGAAGAGACACACTTGTTGACCTTGTCCATCGCCATGGAGATGAAAAAGGAACCACTTTCATCATTTGAATATCCATTACACCCCTGTGAGACAGCAGCACAGGTGAAAATCAGTACACATTTAACGAAAACTCAGAAAGAGAGAGTGCAACAGGTTCTAAATAATCATGCAGAGGTGTTAACAGACCGACCAGGGCATACAAACCTATTGGAATATGATATGAAACTGATAGACCCCACACCTGTCTGTATGAAACCATATTCGATTCCGTTTGCTAAGGAGAAAGCTTTGAAGGAAGAGATAGACTATCTGTTGAAGGAAGGAATTATTTCGCACAGTGAATCTTCGTATAGTTCCGGGGTTGTACTCTTAAGGAAGCCCTCTGGAGAACATAGACTCTGTATAGATTACAGGAGACTGAATGCTATTACAGAAGGACAGGTGGATCCATTGCCGGATACAAATCAGCTGTTTGCCAGACTAAATAAAGCTAAATATTTCTCCAAAGTAGATCTGAGTAAAGGATACTATCAGATTCCAGTAAAGCCTGAGGTTAGACCATACCTAGCTTTTAGTACCTCAGAAGGACACTATGAGTTTAATAGATTGCCATTTGGATTGAAGAATGCGCCTAGTGTCTTCTCTAGAATGATGAGAAAATTGTTGGATGTAAACATTTCGGAGGAACGTAATGAATCCCTGAGTTGCCTCTTTGATTGAGGATATTCCGAATGTTTCATACAGGATAATAAGAAGATTATGGGATCCACTACGAAAACTCTGCTATCACCAGGTATATGTTATCTCCTCATAACGTACATTTTGAGGGAAATATAATGTTCTCTGGACATGTCATTGCGCAGACTCAGAGAAGAGAAATGGTGAATACGGGTTGCGAAGCAGCATTAAGACAAGCACTCACACTTGCGGCTGTTCAGTAACATAACCGAAATATATTATTGGTTGTAGAAGTCTGAGGCAGATTTCATGAGTAGTGCCTACTCTGAATGGACCCAACTATATAAAACCATGATAGCACCACAGCAGAGTAAAGTCAAGTTGACTTACATTTATCTATGTGTATATAGAATAAAGGACTGACATGGGATGTCTGTTTTAAGAGGGGAGGTGTCGTGAAATATTCTAATCCACATATATAAATTATCAGGTAAATATAAAGCCTAACAAATAAATTCTAATAAAGAAAAGAGCAATGGTAAAATAACAGTGCTGTCACAAAGAATGTACTCGAAATCCCCCTTTGTTTTATGCTTCGTCTGCAAATTGTAACGTTTCCACGTTAAATATAAGCCACTGCATAAATACAAGCGTTTCCAAAACACATTAAAACGGGTATTGCATTTCTAAGAAAAACATTGAGAGGCACACTGCGTACTGACCTAAATTAATCCTAACATTAATTATACTACGTTACCAAAACGAACGAACAGATGGACTCAAATAGAAAGAGAGAGGGGCGAATGAAAACAAGGACACATGCAACACGCGTCGCGCGATACACAATTACTACTATCACGCGTGTAAGGCCACATGCACTAACTTTTTTTCAGACGGACAGTGATAAAAACACTAACCTTCCCAGAGTTAGGTTTTAAAATCCTGAAAAACGCTTATTAGAAAAGATAACATTAGATGGGTTTACGTTTGAAAACATTACAGTACCCAGACAGCACATCTTCGAAACAGGAGGTAGAAGAAATTGCATATTTTGAACGCAGCCACTTAGCTCTTTTAAATTTGTATATTTGGGTTCCTTAGGGCTTGCTGACAAAGAATATGTAAAACGTTACGCAAATAGTCTAGGAATTAATAAATTATAACCAAAATAAAATAGTGGGGATGCCTGACAGCATGAAATCATTTCTGCTCATAAAATTTTTTTTATAACGTGTTTGAAAAAACCTTACGTTACGGAAATAGCCTACCATGTTAACTCCTAATTGATTGGAGCGCAACAAATATAAGACTAAACACGATTGGTCGGGCTATAAATACTATCTTGCGTTGTTATGGGAAACGAATAGAAGGGGTATTTTTTTTGAAAAGATGTGGAGACGTGGTTTCATTGGTTAGAGCTGCGAATATACACAATTCAGAGCGTTAGTTCGAGACCACTAGTTCAAATAAGCTTGATGAAGCAACAGTGCGTTGAAGCCAGCTCATATTTTTGCTAAATAAAAGCCTGGAACATAAGCAGATGGGAATTTGTGCCAGTATTTGTGCCAGAATTCATTGCTAGTCAACGTATCTGTGTATTTCCATGAATTGTGGTAGGTTTGAAATATTCAATATCTTTTAATGAAAATTGAATGTAAATTGTTAATTTATGCCTGTATATATGTGTAGTTCAGTAGCGAACATGAGGAAAAGCCTATAATGCTCCAGCCTGAACAGAAGGTGTCGGAGGAAAGTAAAACGGCATGGAATGGCCAAACAGTACACTGACACCTAGATTATTGATTAGACAGAAATAATGCTGGAATTGCAGAGGCGTAGTAACCATTAGGGAGGGAAATACTGGTATAAAGTATTTCAGATGAAGCTGACAGTTGGCCTAACGCTCTGAACTCAATGTTTGTGATGTATTGTGCTCAGTGTAGAACTAGAGTATCAATTAGTTATGAAGTAGAAGGTACATCCTTCTTGTTTTCAGGGACCGTGGTCTTGACGTTATTGAGCAGCACCTGGTCAGAGCTTTGCTGAATCCAGAGTCGGACAGCATACTCCTTGGTCCATTTAGCTATCAGTGAGGTGTCTCCAGAGCCCAGGGGAGAAATCGAGCAGAGGAGTCTTTTCCTGCCGCCATCACGCAAGATAAGCTGATGTGGCCAGCTGAGCTCAACATTATGTACCCCCATCTTAAAATGACAGTGTAAAATACAATTAAGAGGGGAATTTAATTGTTTTAATATCAGGAACTGAGAACATCTCCAATACTAGTTCCAATAAAGACAAACTATTGAAGTCATGATGACAAATACCAACAGAGCTTGAACAAAACAAAACCAGTATTACCTCATATTACTACTACACCACTGACACACATAGGATACTATTAAAAATACATGTCACTACAAGATTCATATTGATAAATTCTGTACATATAACTTGTAATTAAAATTGATTGTGATTCCTGGTTCCCTTTGTATTTGAATCAGGACACATATACATTCATGACAGCAATGAATACATATTGTTATTTGAAAAGTTACCAGTGACTCCTTTAAGATATCCTCGTAGAGTGTTTCATGTATGTGAGTGTCACAGTGTTGTCAAGTGTGGTGGAATAAATTAAATTGTTTATCTGTCTGTTGTTGTTATGACTTACACTTCATCATACACATACCCTAGACATATAACGTAGTCATCACACTATTCCAGAATAATTCTGACTGAGGTATACATATGTGGCAGCAAGTAAGTTTATATATAATACACTACTCTTATTAGATATATATATACCTTCACAGCTGATCTCAGTCAGTACACTAAGTCCCCTATAAATATTTATTACATCCCACTTCACCACAATTGGGTGAAATATGTTCTAGCTGTCTTTTTCCTTGCATTTTGACGCAATATATGTAGAGGGCTATTACAGTCATGTGAACCTACAGAGGACTTAATGTGTGTTTATGCCTCCTGTTTCTTGTTACCCTGCCTTTTGCAATAAAAAAATAAGTATATGGATTGAACAAGCAGAAACACTCGAAAAACTTACGACGAAACGGTCAGACAACTTCATAATGGCTAATACAAGAAATTCAAAGGTTATCTCAGTGTTAACATACGGCTGTGAGAGTTGGAAAATAACAAAATCTTTGGAGAACAAGCTGAATACATTCGAGAACAAATGTCTTAGAAAACTCATGAACATCAGTTGGAAAGAATTCAAGACTAATCGACAAATAAGAGAAGACTCTAGGCAGAAATATGTCTCCGACTATATAAGGAAAAGACGATGGTCATATATCGGTCATGTCCTACGAATGCAAAACAACAGAATACCACTACAGGCACTCACTTGGGTTCCTGAGGGTAAGAGGAAAAAAGGAAGACCAAAAGAAACACTCAGAAGAACAATAATAAGAGAAGGAAGAACGTTGGGCCTAAATAATGTGCAAGAGCTAAGAGGAGTGGCGTCACAACGAACAACCTGGAGAGCACTGGTTTCTGCCTTATGCGCCGTGTCTGGTGCTTAAAGAATTTATTATTATTATTAATACAAAAAGGAGTCCTGATGCGTGATGCCATATGATGATGGATGGTATCCGCATGTCTGGTTTTGTGTAGTGTGCAAATGTGTTCAGTCGAACAATGTTCATACAAAAATAACAGGGCAATCCACATAGGACGTCAGTAAACTCACGACGTATAAAGTCAATGATTCTTGTAACAGCCGTTGACGTTTTTCTTCATTATTTATTGTGGACGCCACAGTGACAAAGTGGTTACGCGAATATGTAGGCACATCAAACAGTCATTATCATAGCAACATTCAATACAGCAATAGACGGTAGACAGCATTACAATGATGAGTCAGATGCATGTTATATTTCATAGTGCTGTAAATGTAGTCAGGTGAAAAACTCCATCCTTTTCTATAACAGCCAGGAGATAACCAGATGTATGAGATCAGTTCACTCTCCTTAGTCTGACTTCAGCAAGACAGACACGTCTGCCGAAGTATAAATAATGTCCTCAAAAATATCCTCTAGATAATAAAGGTTTTCCAAACCTAGTTCATTTAACAAAGTAGCAAGTAATGGTCCTTGGGACATGCATCAACCGATGCAGTACAATACAGCGACATGTGAGCTGGGAAAACATCTCGTGACGACGACTTTCGAAGACAGGCTATGAATCGAAATCGCTCACGACCCAAAATCGATGGAGTTAATGAAAAGTCAATTTACCTTGCCTTCAGGAAATACACAGAAATATCACGCCTCCCGACATGTGGGAAACACTAGAGGTATTATCTCGAATAAACGAAATATCCATTAAGAGGACTACACATCCCTGACAGAACAAAAAATAGCGGAGATCCCGTCTTCAACGAGGCATCTCTTTCGCCATTCAAATCGCTCACTCCCTAGTGGTGGGCGGAAACCGATCGATCAAAAAACAAGACCAGTCATGCGCAGTCCAGCGCAAAAAGACCACAGCTCAAAACTTAACTGCATTCAATACCAACGCGGGAAGACAAATGCTTACCGAGAAAAGTGACTATAAATTTCAAGCAGTTGTTGCCCTTGCGTTATAAAATAGATATTGTAATAAAACGATGTTGCGAGAATTTATCACGCAACATATCACCACCTCCTCCCGATAAAAAAAAATGTGGAACATATTTTTTTTTTTTTTAAATATCAAAGAGCATGCGATAAGCGGCTCAAAACGCACGAATTATGCGCTGATAATTAATTAAATTGCCTAACATGAGGCTAAATATAGAGTGTCTGGTGAGGATATACCTCAACAGAAAAATAAATATGTCTCAAAAAATATTCACATCGGGGAGGTGTCACCAACACACATCACGTTAGCATGTAAACACAATATACGTATGCAAGTTACCATAATCATCATTAAACAGCATACTCTAATATTGTCTTTAAAAATGGATGTACAAATCTGATAGGAAAATTTAAATAGTACATTCTTTGACATGTAATGACATAAGTACATAGTAAAGTTAAACTACATGACGATCCAGGACATATGCTCTGGTATTCCGAGGGTAAGTACACAATCTAGAACTCGTCATGCTTGATACTAGTAAGGTAAGTCCTCAGCTCAACAATGACATTCTGAGAAAGTACAAGCAATATAATGCTAATTAATAACTAATATGCTTCATAAGGTACAATACATTATTAATAATTGTGGCTGTTTAGTAAACTAACGGCCCTTATATTAACTACTCAGTCCTCCTCTATCATCTTAAAAAACGAACAGAAGAAGATGACAACAAAGCACGATAGTGTGTACATATAAAGTAAGTACAGATGTGCTAATCTATTGTAGAAATATAGGTGTGTTATGACTCTGTAATATATGGAAATATAGGACAGAAGTATTAGTTGGAGTCATGTGGGCATCTAGACAAAATGTCAGCCATCACATTATCCGCACCACGGATAGCTCGTACCGTGAAGTGAAAAGGTTGAAGGGCTATAGCATATCGAGTGGATCTCGAACTCTTCAAATTCTTAGTCTGAATAGCTGTAAGAGCTATCTGATCAGTCTCTAGAATGAAATGTGCGCCCAGGAGGAATCTTTGTAGCTTTAGAATTGACCAAACCATCGCTAACAACTCACGGTCTAAAACCGAGTAGTTCCTCTCTGCCGCATTTAGTTTTCTAGAAATGTACATAACAGGATGCAGAGTATTTGCATATTCTTGCATCAGTGCTGCTCCAATCCCAGTGGATGAAGCATCACTCCGAAGAACAAAAGTCCTATCAAGAGTAGGTAATCTTAAGATGGGAGGAGAAGAAAATATATTCTTGATTTGGTCTAGTGAAGATTGGCATTCTTCAGACCAACGGACCAGATTAGGCGAACCTTTCTTCAACAATGTTGAGAGAGGTGCCATGATCGAAGATAAATTTGGAATAAATCTCCCATAAAATTGAATTAAACCTAAGAGACTCCTAACTTGTTTCTTCGTTTTAGGAACAGAGATGTTCAGTATTTTGGAAGTATTGTGGTCTTCTGTCTTCAAGAGACCATGACCAACACGATGACCCAGGAAAGAGATTTCACCAAAACCAACAAAAGCTTTAGAAGGTTTCGCTGTCAAATTATTCTCACGTAGAGTGGACAGTAAGTCATATAACCCTAAATAGTGATCTTCCCAGGTATCACTGAAGAGACAGATGTCATCTAAGTATGCGATGACATCCGAACGATGTGACAGAATTCGACGCATCATGCGAACGAAAGTGGCAGGGACGTTCATGAGACCAAAAGGCATAACATTCCATTGAAATAGACCCCTAGGTGTAGAAAAAGCAGTAAGAGGTTTGGCATGCTCTGCTAAAGGCACTTGCCAATAACCTTTAGACAAGTCAAGTTTAGTGAAGAATCTAGAATTAGAAAGTCTAATCAGTAGATCTTCTAACAAAGTCATCGGTTCAGCATCGAACTTTGTGACCTGATTCAATTTGCAATAATAATAATAATAATAAATTCTTTAAGCACCAAACACGGCGCATAAGGCAGAAACCAGTGCTCTCCAGGTTGTTCGTTGTGACGCCACTCCTCTTAGCTCTTGCACATTATTTAGGCCCAACGTACTTCCTTCTCTTATTATTGTTCTTCTGAGTGTTTCTTTTGGTCTTCCTTTTTTCCTCTTACCCTCAGGAACCCAAGTGAGCGCCTGTAGTGGTATTCTGTTGTTTTGCATTCGTAGGACATGACCGATATATGACCATCGTCTTTTCCTTATATAGTCGGAGACATATTTCTGCCTAGAGTCTTCTCTTATTTGTCGATTAGTCTTGAATTCTTTCCAACTGATGTTCATGAGTTTTCTAAGACATTTGTTCTCGAATGTATTCAGCTTGTTCTCCAATGATTTTGTTATTTTCCAACTCTCACAGCCGTATGTTAACACTGAGATAACATTTGAATTAAACAGACGAAGCTTGGTATGTATATTCAATGATCGTAATTTCCAAATGTTAGATAATCTATTGAAGGCGCTAGCTGCCAAAGCAATTCTAGTATGGATTTCTCTTGTTGTGTCACCATCCTGAGTCATTTTACTGCCTAAATAATTGAAACTTTCAACTTTCTGTAGTTTTTTTTTTTCCCCGTTCAAGATGATATCAAAGGTCTCGTTAGAAAAGTTCATAGCTTTAGTTTTAGAGGCATTTATTTGGAGACCTATTTTAACCGAGAGATGACACAAATTATTTATTGCTTCTTGGGATTGTCTTGGTGTTGAACTTAAGAATGCTACATCATCTGCGAAATCCAGGTCCCCCAGGAATTTTCCATTTGTCCATTTTATACCCAATTGTTCATTGTGGGTATAGTTTCTCATAACCCAATCAATAGCTATTCCAAAAAGTAGTGGTGACATAATACAGCCTTGTTTAACCCCTGTTTCTACTGTAAACCATTCTGTATTCCCTTTATTTGTTCTAACACAACATCTTGCATTGTCATATAGCGCTTTGATTATATTCACATATTTTGTTGGAAAACCATAGATTGTAAGTATCTTCCACAATGATGAGCGGTGTAGACTATCAAAGGCTTTTTGAAAATCGACGAAGGTGATAATAAGTGGCGATTGCCTTTCTACTGATTCTTCTATAATTGTTCTTAGTGTGAATATTTGATCAATACATGATCGTTTCGGCCTGAAACCCGCTTGTTCTTCTCTGATCTTTTCGTCAGCATGCAATTTAAGTCTTTCTAACATCATGCAACATAATAATTTTCCAGGTACTGATAATAGAGATATACCACGCCAGTTATTACAGTCTGATAGATCACCTTTCTTCGGTAACTTTACAATAATACTGTCTTTCCATTGTTGTGGTGGTTGTTCTTCTCTCCATACTTCATTTATAATATCTAAAATTCTCAAGAGGTTGTTGTCATTAACTGCTTTAATCATTTCCCCTGAAATTTCGTCAACTCCAGCAGCTTTAAAATTTTTTAATCTTTTAACGGCTTGTTTGATCTCGTCCAGCGTGAATTCATCGCAAGTTATTGGCAAGGTGGTTGTGAGTGTTTCATTATTAAAATCAGGTGTTACTGTTGGTGGTGGTCTGTTTAGCACCTCCATGAAGTGCTCAGCCCATCTCTTCATTTGTTCTTTTTCTGTTGGTATTGAATTCCCTAATTTACCTTTAACAGGTGTTTCCATAGCAGTAGGCTGGTGACATAGTTGTTTTGTAATTTGATAAAGGCACCTACTATTACCAGTTCTTGCAGCATTTTCAGCTTCTACGGCCAGTTCATTGATGAAATGTCTTTTATCTCTTCGAGTTTTTGTCTTCACTTCTTTATTTAACAAGTTATAAGATAGTTTGCAAGATTCAACTGCATTATGTGTACTTGCCGCTAGTAGTTTAAGTTTTGCTGTTTTCCTTTCTTGTATTTTATCCCAAGTATCTTCTCTCATCCATTTTTTCTTTTTATGTACTAGGTATCCGGTGGTCGCTACTGCTGCTGCTTCTGTCATTGCTGTTCTCAGTTGTTCCCATTTAGTATCGATTGTCTTGGTGGTGATATCGTTGTCAATTTTGCCTAAAGCATCGAAATAGTTGTTCATTTTGACATTATATTCCTCCTTTATATCATTTGATTGCAGTCTGTGTACATCTATTCTTCTATTTTTATTCTGTTGGTATAACTTCTTCAGTTTAATTCTCAGTTTAGCTATGCAGAGGTTATGATCGCTTCCGATCTCTGCACCTCTGTATGCTCTGACGTCTTGAACTGATGAGCGAAATTTAGCGCTTATGCAGAAGTGATCTATCTGGTTCTTAGTTCTGCCATCAGGTGAATTCCATGTTATCTTGTGGATATTCTTATGTGGAAAGATGGTGTCTGCCACAACGAGGTTTGATATTTCACAAAGTTCTAGAAGTCTTTCGCCATTTTGATTCATACAGCCTATTCCATGAGTACCGAGATATCTTTGTACTCCATCGTTGTTGTCACCTACTTTGGCGTTAAAATCACCCATGACTGCTATTATGTCATGCTTGGGTATTGTGTTGATGGTACTTAGAAGTGCTTCATAGAAGTCATCTTTTGTGGTATCAAGAGCGTCGTTAGTTGGTGCATAACATTGTACAATTGAGAGCTTGAAAAATCGTGTCTGAAATCTAGCTAATATTAGCCTCTCATTGATAGGTACCCAGCTGATAAGCGATGCTGCTGCTTTCTGTGTCATTAGGAATCCTAAATTTGCAATAATCAACACAAATTCGTATGTTCTTATCCTTCTTCCGGACAATAACCATGGAAGAAGAATATGGTGAAGTCGATGGTTCAATTATATTTAATTGAATCATTTCATCCAATTCCTTTTCCACTTGCGACTGAAAGTGTATAGGAATAGGATAAGGCCTAACCCTAATTGGATTATTGTCGGTAAGAATTATGTCATGTTCTATGACATCTGTGTGTCCAGGAATGTCAGTGAGAACATCCTGAAATGTTTGTAACATCGACGAGACTTGTCGATGTTCGTCACCAGAAAGATTAGGAGAAACAGAAACGTTTTTCCAAGATTCCGTAGAATGTAATGGAACCACTGGAAGGGGAAGATTAACATCAGAGAAGGTAGATTCCTCATCCTGTATGACAGACAGGGATGAATAATGACCGTGAGGTGCAGGAGCATCATCCGTTGCCTGGAAAATAGGCAGCAAATAGTCCGGACGTTCGTGAAATTCCGAAAGCATGTTTATGTGGAAAGTTTTATGCTTTCCATCAATATCGACCACATAGTCAACATCGGAAATCCGAGAGACTATTGCATACGGACCTTTCCATGCAATAAGAAGTCTATTTTCCCTACTGGGGAGTAGGACGAATGCTTTGTCACCTGGACAAAGTTGTCGTAGACATCTATTCTTTTTAGCAAACTGTCTTGCCTTCTCTTTAGCAATTTCTGATGAAGCAGTTGCTAGCTTACATGCCTCAATGATCTTTTGTCTAAGAGCAATGACATACTCATATGAGGATTGAGTTTCATCGCTAATATCATCGGCAGTGATGAGATCGTGTAATAAAGACATAGGGCCGCGTGGACGCGCGCCAAAGACAAGTTCGAAGGGAGAAAATCCTGTGTGTTCATTAGGGACTTCTCTATAGGCAAAGAGAGCCGCGGGTAAAACCCTGTCCCAATCTTGAGGATGATCTTCAGTTATCTTACCAAGCAAAGTCTTGAGCGTTCTATTCAGACGCTCAACTAACCCATTAGACATAGGATGGTAGATACTACTGAGAGATCGTTCAATATGTAAGGTAGACATTACCTGTGACATAGTGTCAGATATGAGTTGAGTGCCATGGTCTGACAATATTTCTCTGGGGAACCCCAAGCGAGAAAATATCAACCAAAGAGCATCTGCGATATCTGTAGTAGATATGCTCTTAAGAGGAATAGCCTCTGGCCAACGTGTGCACATATCGACACATGTAAGGATAAACTGATGTCCTCTGGCCGACTTGACCTTAAAAGGGCCAATAATATCTATGGCCATTTTCTGAAACGGCCGAATAGGAATGTCAGCAGCCTGGATAGGCGCAGCATGTCGTGGTCCTCTAGATTTGACCTCCTGACATACCTTGCATGATCGGCAGTAAATACGAATGTCCTTATTGACAAAAGGCCAAAAGAAAGCCGCAAGGACTCTCGACTTCGTACGGGAAAAACCCATATGTCCAGCACATTGCGAGTCATGAGCATGTTGTAATATTTGCACTCTCATGCTCTTGGGAACAAGAATTTGCGAATGTGCCGACGTAGTCGAATCTTGTACCATACGTACAAGTACGCCGTTTCTCATTGCAATCCAAGATTTTCTATTTGTATCCTGATTCGGATCACCTTTCTTCGCAAGAACGAAGAATTTTTTTTTAAAGAAGGATCTTCTTCTTGCAATTTTATGAAAGAGTCACGAGTGATTACTAAGTGACTATCTTGGCTATCAACTTCATTATCACTATTCAGTGAAGTTTCGGGTGTTTGTAGAGCTTGTGCTCTTGTAACTACTGCATTTGTAGCTTGCATGTTATTATCTTCCCAAGCAGCAATCTGCTGTGGGGTACACTCCCTAACTCCGTGAATACGACCAATAATACGGTCCGCAATAGGATTAGGTAAGAGACAAGCATGCACATCTCCAGTAAAGAAAGGAGTGGCAATGCGAATTACAGCAGTAGGATATTTTTCTAGAGTGCCGCCAAACGTGACACATTTAATAACCCTTCCTGTAGCACAAGATGGATCTACAAGCGATTGTCTAACACCAATAGTGGTGCATCCGGAATCGAAAAGTAGTGAGACCGGAGTATCATTAACAAGACCCTTATGTAGAATTAAAGAACCCCTCCCGTCATGCGCAACAGCAGCAGGAAGAGCGGGAAGTGGGTGACCACAACTCAAAGTAGTTATGGTACCCGGTTCGAATAAAGTACTGCATTGGGGGCATTTGTTTGCTCTCATAAAGTCAAAAGCAGAACCAGTGACAGCGTCAAAGTTTTTACTATCAACAACATGATTACAGGCTCCCTCAGTTTCCTGTTGTACAGCATTAGCCTGCTGATATCTCTTTTTTTGTGTTGAGATCTACCCCGACTATTATTACCTCTGAAGTTATCAGAGTTATTATTATCTCTGCAGTTATTATTGTCTCTATTGTAATTGTTATCCTGGTTCGAATTCCAGTTTCTACGATTACTATCATGTTCACATTGATGCGAACATCTATTTGTTTGGTTCTGAGGTCTTCGGCAGGAATAACCTCTATTACCATATCCTCTTTTGAAATGCTTATAATTATTAGGGTGATAGTAACGAGTACTATCAGGTTGTCTCCAATTCTTCAAAGAAGAATCACCATGAAATTGATTTCCATGATTTTGACAGAAATTACCGCTACTCTTTCTATCAAAATTTTGTTGGAATCTACGAGCAAAGTTTTGGCCATACGGAGCTGCCGAAGCAACTGGTAAACCTTCTTTCACCTTAGAGTTACCCATGGTTATGTGTGGGTGCGCAGTTACGTATTGGCAACAGAAATCTTCCATTTCTTTTATTGTTTTAGGTTTACGTTCATGAAGGAAAGCAAGGAAAGACTCATTGACAGACGACATGACTTTGTCTCTAAGTATTAAGTCCATAAGTCCTTCATAAGTTTTTTCCGTCTTAGATAGTTCAACCCATCGTGAGAAAGTAATGCGTATTCTTGCAATAAACTCGGAGAATTCAACTCCATTTTCAGGTAACATGTTTTTAAATTGTAGACGATAGCCGTCTTCGTTAAGCTGATATTTCTTTAACAAAGCGGCCCTGACAACCTCATAATTGTTCTTGTCAGGTTCATCCACCATATTTAATATACTTAGAGCTTTACCTGTCAGTATCCCTGATAACTGATAAACATATTTTGCTTTGTCTATGTTATGAGCTGTACATGCTTGTTCAAATCTGTCCAGATAGAACATTATGTCATCGCTGGAAGGACTAAATGTTGGTGACTTAATCTTAAAAGTATCATTATTAGCCTTACCAGAAGATGAACCCTTGTTTGAATCATTACCATTACTCATGCTCGTCAATTTCAATTTTTCCAACTCTAAAGCTAAGACCTTTTCTTCATGTTCCATTTTTGCTTTCTCTTTCCTCTCATCAGACTCTCTCTGTAATCTTCTTTCCTCAGCCTGAGCCTCTTTTTGAAGTCTTTCATTTTCAGCTTCTTTTTCAAGTCTTTTATTTTCAGCCTCTTTTTCAAGTCTTTTATTTTCAGCCTCTTTTTCAAGTCTTTTATTCTCAGCCTCTTTTTCAAGTCTTTTATTCTCAGCCTCTTTTTGAAGTCTTTCAGCTTCTAGCTGTAGCTGGAGTTTTCTCTCCTCAGCTTCTGATTCCCTTTTTTGTTTTTCCATTTCCATTTGGAATCTTTTTTCATCCACCTGCATCTGCAGTTTTTTTTGTTCAGCTTCCATTGCTTTATCATATCGAGCAGTTGCAAATTCTTCTAACTTATCACCAGTCTTCCCAAGCAATTTACCCTGCTCAATAAAGTGCTCAAATGTAGACATGTTGTCTAACATATGAGTCCAAAACCTGAAATAATTAACTAATTTATTTCAAACCTAAGTGTAACAAGTCTTAATTAAGCACTTGTATATTCACATCACATTATATTATCCCAGTCTCTGTGGGAAACAAGTCTCCAATCAAAGAACTTGTATATGAAATATCAGCACTCAATTCTTGATCATAAGTGCACTTCTCATTCAATAGTGCACGACACTATTCATCATTCATTTATCATCAGTGTAGTAGTAACAGTGCATTAGCATAGCCCATTAACTAATTACTATAACTGTAAACAATGACTATGTAAACACATGCAGAATGTAAACATTGAAAATGTAAACAATGCAAACAATGTAAACAATAACAATGTAAACAATAACAAAGATCAGCAAAAAATACAAAAACGTTCGCAGAAATCAACTAAAAATAAAGCAGAAATTAATGAAATATCACAAAAAATGTGACGATATCTGCGCTATAATTAAACAAAATACATGACACCACAGTGTATAAACAAAAATGTTGTATGAAACTAAATTATAGACAAGAGTAGGCTAACAAATACAAACAAATCAAAACAAAACTAAAGAATGCGAAATAATAACGAAAACAATATTAAAACATGTCATCACAGCTAACATAAATAGCAACAGAAGTCGCTTAGCAAATTCCAGTATCGGAAATTTGCAAACCCTACAGAAAACGCTCACAATAGACGACCTCTATGACGTGGCATAATCTAACGGAGACACCACCCAACCGAGAACCCGCTGAAATATAAACATATAAATATACAAATAACATATAGACATATAACATATAGAATGAGATGATACACAGAAGACTCAGCAGAAGTATAAGGGCACAGTTTACATACAAACAGGCCACTTAACTTATAGGCTTCCAATCGTAGAACAGCAGAAAAAACGGATGTCAATCAACGTCCTAAAGAGCGAAGCTCCAACGATGATGGCACATCTGAACTGCTTCCACTGCTAACACGATGGTACAAGAGCTTCTGAAATACTGTGTGTTGAGTTGTTTCGGCACTTGACCTTCTAATCCAAAAGTAAGTTGATGGAAATCGGTACTTGGCCTTCTTCAGAAAACAACCCGTTTCAACCGGCACTTGACCTTCACAAAAACGACAGCACTGGAACCTTGACAGCAGCAACTTGCTTGACTTGCGTAAAAGATAACAGCAGTCCGAGTTATCCGGCAACATGTAACAACGCCGGGTACTGTCAAATTCTTGTTTCCGTCAAAAAGTTGAAATTTTGACTTTAACCGGGCAACGCCGAGTACTTTGAAAATTTTGAAGATGTTGACTGTATTGAAGAATGTTAATTTCTTGAAGGATGCTGATGAATTCTTGTTGAAAATGAAGTGGGTAAGGGACCCCGTGTTTGCTGGTACCAGAATCAAACCAGCTTATGGCCACCAAATGATGCGTGATGCCATATGATGATGGATGGTATCCGCATGTCTGGTTTTGTGTAGTGTGCAAATGTGTTCAGTCGAACAATGTTCATACAAAAATAACAGGGCAATCCACATAGGACGTCAGTAAACTCACGACGTATAAAGTCAATGATTCTTGTAACAGCCGTTGACGTTTTTCTTCATTATTTATTGTGGACGCCACAGTGACAAAATGGTTACGCGAATATGTAGGCACATCAAACAGTCATTATCACAGCAACATTCAATACAGCAATAGACGGTAGACAGCATTACAATGATGAGTCAGATGCATGTTATATTTCATAGTGCTGTAAATGTAGTCAGGTGAAAAACTCCATCCTTTTCTATAACAGCCAGGAGATAACCAGATGTATGAGATCAGTTCACTCTCCTTAGTCTGACTTCAGCAAGACAGACACGTCTGCCGAAGTATAAATAATGTCCTCAAAAATATCCTCTAGATAATAAAGGTTTTCCAAACCTAGTTCATTTAACAAAGTAGCAAGTAATGGTCCTTGGGACATGCATCAACCGATGCAGTACAATACAGCGACATGTGAGCTGGGAAAACATCTCGTGACGACGACTTTCGAAGACAGGCTATGAATCGAAATCGCTCACGACCCAAAATCGATGGAGTTAATGAAAAGTCAATTTACCTTGCCTTCAGGAAATACACAGAAATATCACGCCTCCCGACATGTGGGAAACACTAGAGGTATTATCTCGAATAAACGAAATATCCATTAAGAGGACTACACATCCCTGACAGAACAAAAAATAGCGGAGATCCCCTCTTCAACGAGGCATCTCTTTCGCCATTCAAATCGCTCACTCCCCTAGTGGTGGGCGGAAACCGATCAATCAAAAAACAAGACCAGTCATGCGCAGTCCAGCGCAAAAAGACCACAGCTCAAAACTTAACTGCATTCAATACCAACGCGGGAAGACAAATGCTTACCGAGAAAAGTGACTATAAATTTCAAGCAGTTGTTGCCCTTGCGTTATAAAATAGATATTGTAATAAAACGATGTTGCGAGAATTTATCACGCAACAAGTCCCCGCCCCAATTTAAAAAAAAAGGACAGAGATAACAGCCCATTGGTCAAAATGTTATAAAAGTTTGCACAATATACCCCACTTACAACGGAGAGATCACACCTCTTGTCAGGTTGCGACGTGATTTCGAATCTCGGAAATAAACAAAACCATGTGATATTTTTAAACAGTAGAGATAGAGTAGTTAGGGGAAGGCATCCAATTTTTTTCAAGGGAAAAAACTTACCTATTTAAAAACTATAAAACTAAATAACATATTTTCATTATTTCTTTAACTTTATCAATTCGTTATGTAAAGTTATTTAAGGCACAAAAGATTCATCTATTTTCATTAATTCATTTTTTACATTGTTAAAATGTTCTTTTGTTTTTCATGTTTAGAGTAAACTAACTTTTAATATTATGGATTTTATGCACCTGCTAACATAGCGAACACTTATATGCTCTGTCACTTTTAATGATAATCTCAAACAAACATGAATTAGAATACCAACATGTTTTATCGGCGCCTGAAAGCGCACTTCGACAATCCTTTAAACACATTTTTTTTTCTTGGTCGTTCCTCCTCTACCCTGGGGCTGGAGTGGCTAAGATGTAAAGCGTTCGCCTCTAAGTCTAAAGGTACCGGGTTCGTTTCCCGGTACAGGGAATGGTTTTGATGGAATATTTTCATAACCACTGGGAACTAATAATGTCATACTACCCCTGATCTCCTGCGTAGTGAGATCACATACCTAGCCTTCACGGATAAGGGTGAAAAAATAGGAGGTCCCGTCTGCAAGTTGCGCCCTTTAAAAGTTCTTAGGCAGTTTAAAATCGCAAAGAGTAGTCCATATGGCACCTGAACTCGTGTAACAGGGTAGACTATTAAGTAGCTACTACTGTTAGCCTTATAGTAAAGTATTTTATGAATGACTAGTTAGATAAATAAACCACTAGTCAAGAATCAATGACATCATCAGTCATGACACACATGAACCCATGATGTCATCAAACCTTGTGTGGCCTCCATACAAGTCAGACCGGAAAACATTTAGATTAGAGAGAACTTTAAACAATGGTTGGTCATCATCACATAGAAACAATAATTTCAGACTAGAGGATTTGTAGATGGTTAGGTTAAAGATTATTTCAACAGTCCAATAGCCCCCAAGACCAATCATTAGAAGGTTTCCGGTCTTAACTCCAATAAGAAATACTTCCTCTGGCGAGCCAGAGCACCAGACAAGTATAAAGACTGATGCATCTTAGTAACGAGTTAGAGAGCTTGAGACAGTTATCTCAAAGCTAGAGTTAGACCGAAGGCGTCACTCTTTCTTGAGGTTTGTGTGTGCTGTGGTGTAGCTGTTCAGCTAACAGCTTCGTTCGTTGTGTTTCCATATTTGGTTTTTTCTAACCAAGAGGAATAATTATTATAAGATGGCAGCGCCAGCAGTTCCGATTTTCCATGTCAACATGGAGGAAGACTTTGAAGGTGGAGCTTTCCATAAGCCAGGTACGTTGATTATTAGTGTTACCGGCCCACAGGCAAATAGGGCTTCATATTCTCTGATAGCGAGCATTCTCGCAGGGCCTGCAGGTGTAAGCACAGGTGGGATTGCCACCCTATATCGCTTTGCAGGACCTTTCAAATGGTATGCCACATTGACAGCCGCGGCCCAGCTCAAGCATTATAAAGGCCTTCATGGGAAGCGATTGGAATGGACCAACCCACAAATGTCGGTGTATATTGAGCACCAAGATAAAGAAAAAGCCAAGGGGATCCTGAATTGGATTCCACCAACTATGAAGGTTGAGACGGTGCAACGACTGGCGGCAGCAGCTACCGGAGATAAGGACGCCGAGGTAACCAGAATAAAAACGGCCTCTGATAAATGGAATATCATGTATACACCATCGACATGCCAGGTCCCTCATTTTATGCATTTAAAAATAGCGGGACATGAAGAAAAATTCCAGCGCATATGGGTGTCGTTGCCAGGCAGGAAAATTCAATGTGCAATCTGCGGGTTAGACACCCATTGGGTGAACCAATGCCCCAAGAAGCGAGCGCCACATCCCCAGGTCAAGAAAATGAGGGAAGAAGAGACAGCTGTCGACAAAACACTGGCAGAGCAGAGCAAGGCAGACGAGCCCCCTACCCCAGATTGCCCAGATGCCAGTGAGGGCGATGGATATAGCAAAGTTGTTAATAACAAGAAAGAAAAGAAAGAAATAAATAGAAAGAGATTCCTGCTCCAGGCAACAGAGCCTGTGAGATCAAAAGAAGTAAAGCTTAGTGAAAGCAGGTCGCCGGGCAAGCCCTCCCCTAGCCGGAGAGACTTACCACCATCACCCAGGGCGCCTACGCCGGTGCTCTCCCCGAGAGGGAACTCGTCGACACCTGTCGCCGACGAGCGTGTGATGTCAGCACCTAACAGCAGAAGATCATCACCAACAAGACATGAGGTTCTAGAGGCGCCGACGCCGTTCAATACGCAAGCCTCCTCCTGTTGGGCGGCAACTACAGAAGAGGACGACATGGAGGCCATGTTGTCTTAAGCAGATATCTTCATAGATGGGCAAGCCTTTTGAACATGTGAGTAAATGAGTTTACTACTAGAAGTTCTTTCCCCGTGCACTGAGGCCCAGTGCATACAGACCTGTCCAGTTCCCAAGTATAGGAAAGCCTTGGTTGCACCTACAACAAGAACAGACAGTGAGCTGCCGGTGTCCGGAGAAATGAACTTTTTTCCTTTATTTCATAGTGATGTAATTTTAAAAGTAAAACGTGTAAACACCTATAGTTTAGGGAGTGTGTATTATTATTATTATTATTTAAGAGTTGTGCTTAACGTAAGTAGTTCTTCGATGTTTTTGCTTTTACACACAAACACACACACACTTACACTTTTAAATGCGCACAGTTTTACTTAGGCAGCCAACCCTCCCCCCGTCAAGGCGGGAAGGTCTGACGGTGCGGCTTTGCCTGCACCTGGCCCGAACTATCAGGGCAATTTGACGAATAGCCAGTCCTCAGTCACTATCCAGTCAAGCAACCAAGAATTTAGGTTAATCGGTCAGCCCTCATGCACTGATTGGTCTAACAATGTAAACACGAATGTGTCGAGCGGCCTAGTTAAGACAGAAGGCGGTCAGCCCACAGTCACACCTCTGGTGTGTAAACCATGTGCAAAAAGTGACCAGCCTATCACTTTGCCTATTACAACCCTTAAAGCACATGATAAACCATCAACTAGCGCTTTGTTGAATATTTCACCTGTAGCGGGTAGCCAGCCTCAGACCACTACTCCGCTTCGTACTTCAAAAAAGACGAACGGTCCAGTCCCCGTTTTGTCAAATATTTTAGACATGGCAAGTGCCCACTCTGCCACTTTGCCAGGTAGACAGTTTGCAACAAGTGGCCAACCTTCAGATACCACTTTGTCAAGCAGCCTAGTTCTAATATCCCTCAATATCAACGGTTTGAGGAATAAGCTGGAGCACATTATCAAACTGATTAAAAAAGACAAACCTGATTTTTTTGTTCTTGCAACAGACAGGGATCACGTCCCACTTTTCTGCCAGTCGGATTGTAACTAGATTAGGACTTAAACACGGCTGGTTCGCCCTAGGCCCCAGGCATAGCAGTGTCGCCATCTTACAAATTAACGAAGATTGGGACACAGTACATTATAGGACAGACGGTTGTGGCAGAACCGTCATAATTCAAATACAGAGCAAACACAATAAACATGACACGCACGCTCATTAATATATACGCACCCGCAGTAGACACTGACCAACCCAAATTTTACGACGGACTGTATGCCACTATAGATAAGCACTACAAAGGAACTAGAATAGTGTTAGGGGGAGATTTTAACTGTGTTTTGGCAAATTTAGACAGTAGTTCCTTAGGCCCCGTATCTCAGAGAAAGAAAATTCAAATACCCCTATCAATACGACATTTACAACCCATTCTTGACAAACATGACCTAGTAGACGTTTACAGAAAACTACAACCGAACACACAAGCTTTCACATTTCACGACAAGACAAACCCATATTTTAGACAGGCCTCAAGACTGGACAGGTTCTACGCATCCAATAATTACAATATACACAAAACTTACCATATAAAAAACATGCTTAAATTTACAGATCACCAAGCAGTATACACAGTTCTAAGTACGGGACACACATATACAAAATTAAAGAGATCCCCGCATTGGAAATTCAACAATAACTTGCTAACAAATACCTTCTTCACAGATACAATAACACAACTCATTCAGGGTTACACACAGGATATCCCCAATAACAACATTGCAGAATATTGGGACCTGCTAAAAAACACAATAAGGGACAGAACACAGACTTTAGCAACAACAATACACAGGGCTTTTAAGAGGGAACAAAATATATTGGAAGACGCAATAAGTTTAACTAAACAGATAGACATATCTAACCCACACATTCATACTTTAGAAGAGAAATTAGACCTGTACAAACAACATACATACCAAGGGGCTCTCCTTAGGTCAAAATTAAATACTATTACACAAGAAACACCCAGTAGACAATATTTAGCGATTGAACAAAATGTACAACACAGTAGGCAGATCCAGGAAATATTTGACATGAATGGGAAACAACAGACAGAAGACATTAATATTAGACACGCTTTTTTTTGAATATTACACAAAATTATACGCTAAAGAACCAACTAACGTAAACATACAGGATAAATTTCTACACTACACAAAACGTTTAAGTGATGATGAGAGCAAGAAATTAGACGAAACTTTAACTTTAGAAAACTTAAGGGAAGCGATCAGTACATTCCAGAAAAATAAATCACCCGGCCCAGATGGGTTAACGGCAGAATTTTACTTTTTCTTTTTCCCAATTTTAGGCCCCCTTTTAATTAAAGTATTTGAGGAAGCCTTCCAGAAAGGAGAGCTTCCGAATAGTTTAAATGAATCCTTTATTACTTTAATACCTAAAGATAATGCTGACAGAAAGTCAATAAAAAATTACAGGCCTATTTCGCTTTTAAATACTGATTATAAAATCTTGGCCAAAGCTCTCACTCTGAAACTTAAATTATTCATGAAGAATTTGGTTCATCCTGACCAACAATGTAGTGTACATGGTAGGAACATTTGTAGACATACACACTTCATAAGGGATTTCATTACATACACGCATGATAGACAGTGTCAAAGTGCAATACTATCACTAGATCAGGAAAAAGCCTTTGACAGGGTATCACATTCCTTCCTACACAAAACTTTACAAGCAAACAACATAGGTACATACTTTAGAACATAGATAGAGATCTTATATAAAAAACCCCACAGTAGAATACTAATTAATCACAGTTTAAGTGACCCAGTTAGGCTGACACGATCAGTGAGACAGGGTTGCCCTTTGTCTCCCCTGTTATACGTTTTAACACTAGAACCAGTGCTGGAAAAAAATAAGACAAGATGTAAACATCACGGGGACCTTTGTACCCGGGCAAGGAGAATGAAAATCATTAGCGTATGCTGATGATACTTTATTCCTTCCAGCAACTGTAGATTCCATAAGAAAGATATTAGAAACCTTTACAGAGTTTGGATACGCTAACGAATCCAAACTAAATATTCAAAAATCTAGTTTAATGGGATTAGGTAAATGGGCAAATAAGACAGATTTCCCCTTTCAGTTAACGCAAGTTAACAGAATCAAAATTTATGGGATAAACTATTCTTGTAGCCCCCACGACCCTAATACAGAGACATGGGTAAAGTTTGTAGATAAAATTCAAAACATGTTAGAGAAATATAAATACAAGACAGCTACTATTTTTGGGAGAAGTATCATAGTGAACTGCTTCATTATGCCTAAAATAATATATACAGCAAATATCCAGATTATGCCAAAGTCAGTGGTAACTAAAATAAATGTACTAATTAGGAATTTCATTTTTAAGGGCACCTTTAAAAGCATTAAACATTTAACCCTAATACAGCCCAAACATAAAGGGGGGATAGCTTTACAAGATATCAACACTAAAATTAAAGCTTTAAGGATTAAATATATAGGGGAGATAATTAAAAACCCAAGCTTGTACCCCCTAGCACATTACTATATCGGACTTAGGCTAATTAAGTTACACAAACTAGAAAACAACCAACCACATTCCTTTGACACCCCACCACCTTTTTATAGGATATGCATAGAAAATCTAAAAGGGAATGAACAGTTAATAAAACAAGACACTAAACTCATATACAAACTTTTAGTAGGAGCACAGGAACCCCACTTAGGTACTCGAATAAAACGAGGGTACAACCTTTTCATAACAGACTACAAACAAAGCTTCACAAACATCCATGCAATAGACGTCAAGCCACAAGCCAAACAAGTTACATTTAGGATACTGTACGGTTTAACACCTATCATGAGTAGGCATTCAGCAATGAAAGCAGGCAAGGCGCCACCAAGGTGTAAACTGTGCAGTAACAACACAATAGAAACAGAGGACTACTTGTTTTACACATGTAAAACAGTGGCCCCCACATTAAATAAACTAAGAACACTGATAGCTTCCAAAACACCGCAATCACTCAACATGTATCAAGCGGTCATGTTGAATACTTTACCGACTTTACCGAGACAGACGGAGCTTAAACTCTTAACTTTATTAGCAGAATTTAGATACTTAGTGTGGATATGTAGAAATAGGGCAGTACATGACGGCATACATTACGACAGTAGAATATTTTCACAGATATACGAACAAATAACAAAAAACATAACAGAACAACTTTAAAAATATTTCTTGTTGCTTAAATACTTCTTTGTTTAACTATACAATGTGAAGCAAGTAGCTTTATATCAAGCAATATAAATATCATTTATCATTTATGTCTTCACTAATCACCTCATGGTAGAGTGTCATCATCATTTAGTCAATGTACCATCAATCATTTCACCTCCATTCATCATCCATGTGAACATTGACTTGAATAAAAGTTATTTGGGGGGAGGGGGGAGGGGGGGGTTTATCGTTAGTATGGTTTATTATGTGATATTGTTTATAATTTGGTATATTGTTTTGATATTGACTTGTTGCAATGCTAGGCTGGGGGAGCGAAGGGTGGGGGGGGGGTTATTAGTCTTTGTCTTTTATAACATGTGATAATGTAAAAATTCTTTGTAAATTGATATATTTACCTGAATAAAGGTTTTTAAAAAAAAAAAAAAAAGTTCTTTAGTTTAGGTTTGGAGCAACCTGGCGCTACGACTACTATTGAACAAAAGCCCTTGACTCCTACGTTTTATCTAGAGACCTCCTACCGACCAGGAAGGTTAGTGAACCAGCGCTAACCCCTGCCACGATTATGTGAGTGGTTCATTCCACTTGAAGTAAGTTCGAACTAGTTTTGATTGAAGTCTCGAATCGTATTTTATTTCGCTAGGATTTCCACAGATCATAAAACGACTAGAGTATTAAGGAGCCGTAAGCCTTTCGCCTTGGAGGCTAAAGCTGGCAGTTTTGCTTTCCCCCACCAGAAATTTATCTCGAGCTGCCACTGTTTGTTTGAAATACGAAACGAAAATAAAGAACATCTTTTATAACCATTTGGACTTATCAAATGCTCTGCACCATTGAAAGTTTCCATTGACTGTTCGAGTTGCTAATTACTTACTACCATTTGAAGAATCAATACTAAATCCGTAAAGGCACTTACAAGTTCTCTTAATTACCTGGGTTGTCCTCTCTTCTGGAAGCAACATCTCTGGTGTATAACCAGACTTTCCCAGAAGAACTCCTACAAAGAAAGTCCTGGGATTGTTTCCTTTATATCAAGTGATAGAAGGATTTACATCCCCTCCACAAAATCCACGGTCACATTCGTCGATGTAAGAAGTATCATCATTTCTGTAAGGTCTTTTCAGTGCCCACCTGTGTCACGAAGGCCTTCCACACTTGGTCCTTGGCTTCAACCCCTCAGTTATTCATTGTACTTCTCTTTCGTGCTTTTGTCCATTCTGTCGTCGCTTTTTCGTTTTCTATCCATGCTTTTTCTACATCCTCAATCCACCAGGGTGGTTGGATGAAAGGTGTTCTAGTAATCTTTTTCCTGGCATTTTGACGCAATATATGTAGAGGGCTATTACAGTCACGTGAGTCTGCAGTGCACTTATAGTGTGTATAGGCCTCCTGTGTCTGGTTACACCCCCCGCCCCCCCCCCCCCCCCCCCGCCCCCCCCCCCCCCCCCCCCCCCCCCCCCCTCTCCCCCCCCCCCCCCCCCCCTGCCCCTCCCCCCCCCCCCCCCCCCCACCCCCCATTACCCCCCCCCCCCCACAACCCCCCCCCCCACCCCCCAAAGATACCCCCCCCACCCCCGCGCCCCCGTTGCAATAAATAAGTATATGGATTGAACAAGCAGAAACACTCGAATAAACTAACGACGTAACGGCCAGACAGCCAGGTAGCGGTCTCTCACATAAATTTACTTCTTAATGGCTAATACAAAAGTGAGGTCCCGCCCAATTTATAAAAAAGGACAGAGATAACAGCCCAGTGGTCAAATAGTTATATAAATTTGCACAATATACCCCACTTACAATGGAGAGATTACATCTCTTGTCTGGTTGCGCCGTGATGTCGAATATCGGAAATAAGTGGAAAAACAAACATAACCATGTGATATTTTAAGGAGGAGTGATAGAGAAGTTAGGGGAAGGCATCCACAATTGTTTCAAAGGGGAACAACTTAACAATTTTAGAATTATAAAACTAAATAACATATTTTCATTACTTATTTGATTTTTTTAATTTGTTGTACAACGTTATTTAAGGGAAAAACGATCCATTTATTTTTATTAGTTCATTTTTTGAATTGTTAAAATTTCTTTTGTTTTTTCTGTTTAGAATAAACAAGCTTTTAATAATATGGAGTTTATGCACATGCTAAAATAGCAAACACTTATACGCTCTGTCACTTTCAATGATAATCGTTTTGAATCTCACACGCGAACACCAACATGTTTCATCGGCGCCCGAAAGCGCATTTCGACATAACTTTAAACATATTTTCTTTCTTGGACGTTCCTCCTCTACCCTGGGGCTGGAGTGGCAAAGAGTTATGGCGTTCGTCTCTAAGTTCAAAGGTACCGTTTTCTGTTACCGGTACAGGGAATGGTTTTGATGGAATATTTTCATAACCACTGGGAACTAATAATGTCATACTCCCCCTGATCACCTGCGTAATGAGATCACATACCTAGCCTTCACGGATAAGGGCGAAAAAAATAGAAGGTCCCGTCTGCAAGTTGCGCCCGTTAAAATTCTTCGGCAGTTTAAAATCTCAAAGAGCAGTCCATACGGCCACTGCCCTGGCAGAATTTACACTGGGATCTTCGTGGTGCTTTAGAGTTTGTGAGCTGTGCTGAGATCTTCCTTGTGTGATCTAATGGAGGAGATCGTAGCACTGATGGAGTTGACCGTGTGCATTGAAAATGGTCCTTTAAACTAAACAAACAAACCTCTTCTACCTTGGGGTGTAGAATTTGTCACAGGACGGATTGGGGCGACCTCTTCTCAATGTCTTCTCCACTACGGCAGTACTCATTTTCAATTGTTGTACGTACTGATTATCTGGAATTTCCGGGTCGACACATTTCTTTCTGCTATGTAGCAGACATTTTGTATTTTCAAACATTCTTACACTCCTCACAGAGATAAGTCGTCATGTCTTTTTGGTTACGCGTTCCTCCCTGCTTTGCAAGGAACAGTTGAGATAATGATTACTAGATAACCATGTTGGTTAATCTCGAGTGTGGCAGACATCCGACTAGAGATTAACACTAAAATCGCTCAGCGCATCTGCTTACTTGCTGATAAGGCCATGGTACGATCTTCGCCAAGATCGTAATACGCTGAAAGTTTAATAGCCACAACGGGGAGACATTTTATGGGCAGACCACCTTCTGTTACTTGGTCATCATTTAGGTTTTGGTACAGGCTATCGCATGAGGTGTTAACTTCCTAAATGACTTTATAATTTTCAGGTCCATAATTCACCCTTGCTTACAGTTGTGTGACGATGTCGTTTTAATTCTCCAACAGTAATTCCAAACAAAACAGCAAAGTTTATGTAGTCGGTAACTGCCAAGTGATCATATAAACCTTTATTCAACTTGAAGAAATACGAACAGTTTCATGTATATTATCAAAGTACATCAACGAAATCACCTTTATCAGTTCTTCTAATTTTGTCTGTATATCTTTCAATATTATTGACAGTTTGGCAATGCTTCTTCGCAGTCTCAGCCTTTATAGCTTGGTTAATTTATTCCTCGTAGTACTCAATTAGATTCTTTATACTTTTTCTATGTAATTATTCTTCAAGTGTGTCTATTCAGGATTTGCTCGCTCCACTTGGTGGAGCCTCTACTTCATCAATTGCTAATTCTATCAGTTTGCTTATCTCTGCTATATCGTTGCTACATTGGTTCATAGCTACAACTTTTATAGCTGAAAGTAATAATTATACTGTCAACATTGATAGGCAGTCAGAATGACTGTGTACTTATGAATAAACGTCAAAAATACGATTTGACACAAAATCTTGTTCTTGGCGATGAGGTTAGAACCCTTGTCAATATACTGTAAACCACAGTATAATAAATGTCTTGAGATTCTCGAAGACTGAGCCGGACTTTTGTGACAGTCTGGGTGAGCACCTGGTTGCTACATCAACAGATAAAATCACGACCTTGTGCTAAGGCTCTCTAGATGCAACTAACTAAAAAAATATATTCTTTTACTAATCTCATAAGTGGTGCAGGGCTTGCCGACTTAGAGCATTTTTCATTGGTTATACAAATTGTAAAGATTTATTTCATTAGCTACAACTATCGTTACCTACTTATCATATAATTTAAATAAGCTCATGCAAATGCGGTGATGAAGTCCTCTTTTTAGAGTTGCTGGGAAACTCCCGCAAAAACTTATGGGAACACAGTTAGAAAAAGTGTAGGGCTTCGATTTCTATGATGAATTTAGTAATTTATTATGTCTTTATTTATTACGTTAACGTGGGTTACTAGCGTAGGCCATCCGGTAAAATAAATATGGAATCTTGCTTCACAAAAAATGCTTTTGAGTAAGTTGAGCTTCATTCAACACAATTTAGCTCCCCAAGGAGCATAGGCCTTCAACAAACACATGCTAAGTCTTCCTGTCCTGTGCCATCTTCTTAAGTTCGTTCCTCGTTTTCCTCATCATTTTCACCTCTGTTTCCAGTTCTCTTCTCCATGTGTTTTTTGGTCTAACTCTGCATCTCTTTCCTTGTGTATTCCAGAACAAGGACTGCCTTGCAATGCTATCAACAGGTTTCATCAATGTGTGTTTAATCCATCGCCATCGTCTTCTTCTCAACTCTTGTTCCACTGGCACTTGTCTGGTTCTTGTCATCAGTTCCACATTTGCGACTTTGTCATACCATTTCAGTCCTTCTATTCTACGCAAGCACCCGTTTATAAAAGTCTGTAGCTTTTTGGTTGTTGTTTTTGTTGTTCTCCATCGCTCAGAGCGTACAATAAGACTGACTTCACATTTAAGTTGAAGATTCTTATTTTCGTGTTGGACTTGATTTCTCTTGTTCTCTATATGTTTCCCAAAGCAATGAAAGCTCCTCTTGGCTTTTCTATTCTTATTTTGATACCTCTGTCTGTCCCTACAACGTTGTCTATATTACTTCCAAGATATGCGTGCGATTCTACATTTTTTAGTGGTGTTTCTTCAAGTTCAACCGTCTTATAATTTCTTTCATTTATTCTCATAATCTTAGTCTTCTCCCTGTGTATTTTCAGGCCCACTTGTTGTGACCTCTCATCGAGAATTGTCATTTTCTCTTGCATCTGATTATGGTTATGGGACAGGAGAACCAAGTCATCCGAAAAATCAAGATCATCAAACTGTTTAGTCAGATTCCACTGGATTCCATTTCTGTTGTGTGATGTCGATGTTTTGCTAGTAAGAAAAGAAATGGAGACAAAAGGCATCCCTGTCTCACTCCAGTTCTAATCCTAAACGGTTCTGTAAGTTGTCCTTCACGAAGAACTCTGTATGTCATGTCTTCACATGTGTTCTTTATTAAGTTATTGAGTTTCATGGGAACTCCATAATGCCTCATCAAATACACCCAAAACAATGCTAAATGTTATAGAGAAAGATGGTTAGGTTTTTATTTGTGGCCACGTCTTTTGATGTAAAAATATGACAGGGAATTTGCGTTGCAGGGTGAGTACATCTAAAAGACTAGCTTATTGTGTTGTTTATTGAGATCATTAGTACATTTTTCCCGCCCCGCGCTTGTAGTTTAGTGAGAACCACCAAAAACGTGTGTTTGTCTAAAGTGTTGTGCTGTTTATTGAGCCAATTAGTACTAGGTGTATTGTGCTCCTTGAAACAACCCAGGGGTTCCCTTCTCGTATCATTTCCTACCCTGGGAGTTCTGACAAACGATTCGTGTTTTTACCCTCACTAGTAAGAAAACTCGGCTCGATGGGCGTCGCGAAACTTCGCGCTGAAAACCATTGCTCGTATACTTTATCTAAGAAAAACATTATACAAACATGACACATAATAGAAGAGAGCTATTTTTTTTAGATGGGAAGCGGTGTAGTAGTTACGTTGTCGTTATGTACCTGTCCGTTTATGTAAAAATAGAACAGGGTATTTCCGTTGTTGGGTGAATGTAATTACATATTGATACAGGGGCTGGGCCATGGGGTAGTTTTCTTTATTATTTATAGTATGTCACGAGTAATAAGTCTACACAGGCCAATGCACAGCTAGTGGTATTTAAGTGACCCCCCCCCCCCCCCACACACACACACACACACACAGAGCCTTATTCTCCAGGAAATACCACAAGAGCTGACGTATTTTTATTTGGTTCTTATTACAACGACTAATTGTGTTACCGCTAGTTTGGAACCGGATCGTTGACCCGCGCAAAACATCGCGCGTAAATCATGACTCGTTTATAAAATTTCGGTACCATAGAGGGCGACGTCAGGGCTAAATATAGCTATCTAGAAAAGCGTACCCCTGTCTATGTAAAATAAATTGAAGTTACGGAAACAACAATGAATAAACAAACTTTACTGCGGGACGGACATCCGGAGTCTGAGGCTCGTATGACTGACAGTGGTGAAGGCCAAAAGGAAGCCACTGTCATGAGAACGGACGTCATGACCACAAAACACGATACAAGAATAGGATTTTGGAATGTCAGGACAATGAATGAGACGGGTAAACTAAAACAGGTCATGGCAGAAATGAGAAACTATAGGCTACACATTCTAGGGATAAGCGAGAGCAGATGAACAGGGGCAGGAAAAGTTAAAACAGCAACAGGAGAAACAGTACTTTACTCTGGAAGAGAGGATGGACAGCACAATAAAGGTTAGCCATTATTTTACAAAAAGGAATAGGAAGGACATTACTGGAATGGAAACCCATCAACAACAGACTGATAAGATCAAGATTGAGAGGTAGATTCACCAATACTACAATAATACAATGCTACGCACCAACGAATGACAGCAATGAAGAGGTCAAGGATGAATTCTATCAACAACTGCAGAAATAAATGGAAGACACACCTAGAAATGATCTTATCGTAGTAATGGGAGACCTCAATGCGAGAGTTGGTACACACAATACATATAATGAAAGAGTAATGGGGAAATGCGGCAGCGGAACAGCAAACGAAAATGGGGATAAATTATTAAGTTTCTGTAGTATTAACAACCTGGTCATTGGAGGAACACTTTTCCCACATAAAGAAATTTACAAATTAACATGGGAATCACCAAATGGTCGGAACAGAAACCAGATAGACCACATTATGATTAACGGTAGATGGAGACATGCATTACAAGATGTGAAGGTAAGAAGCGGTGCAGATGTGGGAAGTGATCACCATTTAGTAGTAGCAAAACTGAAAGTGAAACTAAGAAGGGCTGGACCAACTGTAACTACACAGAAAAGGTTTGACATCAGCAAATTGAAGGACCCACTTACCAGAAAAGCTGTTGCGGCTGACATAAAGAAACGATATCAATTTGCCAAAAGTCAGGAAAAGACATTGACTGATGATATAGACCAGAAATTCAACACTGTGACGTACGTCTAGTTCGACAAGGGAATTTTCCCTGATATGATGGATGTTTAAAATGGACTTTTAGCTTTTCATAACATTAAAACCCCTGAACATTTGTTGTAACTTTTTGTTTCGCCAGAGCGAACCGATTTCCACCGGGACTCATTTAGTATGCGGCACGAGATCAAAGACACTGAGACGATCCCCGAGCAGAGTAGCTTGTTTCTCGCAGATATTTATCATCTCCGCGCGAACTCAACCGCTCGCAAGATGGACCAGAGCGATTAGAAGAAAGACACTGGTGGAGATCTCAGGAAGGACGGGCGGCATGCTATCAAAGACAGTAGTGGTCCCTGAAACGATTTCGCATCTCGGTGTTAAGCACGGAACAGATCGCAGCCAGAGCGAACGGGGAAAGCTGACGCAAGCAGCGAGCGAAGATACGAGAGGCCAGGGGCGGCTTCTCTCTTTGGATTTGGCGGTCAGATCCCCCAAAGTTCATGAGATAAAAAAGCTGTCAAAGTTCTCATGTCCCACTCATCTTGCATTCCAGTTGTAGATATACAGATCACGTAGAAATACACTTCATCATTCGCTGGCCAGAACTTGATAGAAGCACTAGCGATATTTGAAATCTTGCTAGATTATCTTATGAATTTTCATTTATATTTGCAGTGAATTCTATTTCTGTGCAAAACGGTAATATATATATATTGTGTAAAGTGATCAGTGGTCTAGTTCATTCATTATATTTCATGGGATTTTGTGTTAATTTAAACCTATTAAATTAAACCGTCTCAATAGTTCCAGTTGTAATTGTAATGATATACCTGCTATATTATTTCCAAGAAGATAATAGATGTTTAATGCTGAAATTAACTTTTAAAGTCGCGAAGGAATTTATAATTAATAAATTTCGTTAAGTCCTATATTTATAGATGTGTGATTTAACCACTAGAACTCGCGCAGTGTATATTAAATACATAAAAATATATAATAGTCTTAACGGGAAATTTATCGCGCGCTTAGAAGATTATTTGATTTTTAAAGTATGATTATGTTGTTATGGGTTTTCTATCTTTTTCTCTAGATTGATCACCTTTTGCAATCCCAGCAATAACGAAATCTTTCAGAGTTTCCATACTCGGTTCTTAAACTTCCAGACAGTTTGATGAGACATTTTTTTAAAGTAAATCTTGTGGTGGTCCGGTGCGGCCTAGCTAACATAATTACATGAAAGAAAGCCTACCCAAGATCATTTGATTATTATCATCAAATTTAACTTACAATCTGTAAGATAAACTGGAAGATGAACAGTGCCAGTAGCGATAGTTTATATACTGCTCTATTGTGAGAGATTACCGATTTACCTGACTGTGACTGAGCCTAGATTTTCCTCACTGGATTAAAAAAACTTTACCGGTCAGTTGCTGTCATCACGCAGTGAAGGAATATTGCCATCACCTCATTTTCACCCCTGTGTTGAATTGTGTAAGTGCCATCCCATAGACTCCTTTTATATAATAAAACACAAGAACTCTTTAAACTTCAAGTCCGGCGATAAGCGGGAATATTTGCTCTCAGTAAAAACTCGCAATATCTGGGGCGGGACATAGAAGTGCTAGACAGTTTCACATGTCAAGAGTTAATCACTGTGTTTATCATTCTAGGGATTGACTGATGCTGCAACTCGGTAAGTGTGTGGTGTATATGAGTGTGGATCCACACAGTGTGCATGAATGACAGGAGATTTTTTTTTTTGCAAAAACCATTTGTTAACTTGCCTACCGGGTAATACGTTTTTTTCTGTATACCCGGCATTGTTCCTTTAGTGGGATAATTTGTTAACTCTGTTTCATCCCCCCCCCCCTTTTTTTCTTTGCTTAGTAAAGGGAAGACACAATTGGGATAACAGTATTTTTTTGTCTACCACCATAACTAATATTGTAAAACCTCTTTCAGATTAATTAAATTCACTGTTGGGTTACATTTCCTATGCTCCTGATAACTATCTATCTTGAGACTGGGTTTATCTTTGTCTAATACAAGCGGGAAGGGCTTAGTCGATACCAATCTTCATCACCCCCTCCCTACCTTGATATTTGCATTTATCTGTACTTATGATAATTTTATGTAACACTTGATATTGTTTTTTTGTGATTTGATCTTTACGGTAAATAAACATCATAAACTTATATCGGACTGTGTTGGAATACCCAAAAGCCCAAACATTCCCTATTTGTTTAATATAGCTGTATACACGTCGTCTGAGTGTTTGAAGCAACAAATCGGTGTGAGCGCAGACGTGTGTCTGGAAAACTGGCAAATAATTGTTTGACCAGGAGAGTGGAAGAGAAGATTGAGAGAAACGATTTGTCGTAAATAAGTCTGTCTTTACTCTCCTCCAGCACTCTCTGGAGCATCATATTTAATCTATACATTTCTATCACTGAGTTTTCATCATCATTCTACACTCTAAAACGGACTACTATTTCTAGACTCTTTTCTCTCAAAATAAATTTACGACAATATTTGGCTGGCTCGCCATGAAAATTTTGAGATACATTTGATGCACACATATTTGTGGGCTGGTTCTGCATCTTGAGCTACATTTGAGGCCATCGCATAGCCGGGATAAAGATATTTGAGTGTGATCTAAGTCTGGGTCTAACTAGATAGAGTGTGAGTGATTTGTCTTTGTGATTTAGGGAAATAAATAAATAAGTAATTACACCCCTAGACAACGCTTTTTAGTATTTGGGTCGTCCACACAGCATATTTACAGGTTGTTTTCTTTCCACAGCAGTAGAAAGTACGGATAAACATAAATAGTTGTTATTTAAATTATTCTCTGGCAGAGAAACATTACATTTTTCTTTATAAGATTTGCTGGGATTGCGTGATTGTTTTACAGTCACTAAAGGGTTTTTGAAGTTAAAAGAGTTGAGCTTAGCTAAAGACGCCTTGTTCTGACTTTTTAAGTCTAGTTAACATCGTCTCTTCTCATATAATTGACTTCAGGGGGAGTTTTTCGTAGTGGAGAATTAAAGTTTCAGGGAAATTTTTTTTTCCTTTAAATTGTTTTAATATAAAATTTTCTCTACTGTTAGTAAGAGTAGATTCTTTTCTAGTGTAACTTACCAGTTTAGTGGCATAGTCGCTTGCGTTAAGAGTCTTAAGTGACAATAATAGCAGCGATAAGTTAACGCATTTAAGGTAGGAGGTAACTCAAGTAAATTTTTACTTTGGTTTTTCTCGTAGCGGTTCCGAGTTTCTTCCCCTTCTTGTTCCATCTTACTATTCTCTAGTCTTAGAAGCATCCAGTTCTTTGGTATGGCAGAGAGAATTAGGATAAGATCCATTTTGAGACAGGAGGTGAAGGACTCAGGATTAGAAGGAGAAGCCTCGAACCTGTTTGTCAACAAAGAACTTGAAAGATATGACGCGGACCAACAGAGAGAAGAAAAAGAGAAAAAGGAAGCGGAAGAGCGGGCAGAAGCTAGGAAGAAAGAAGCGGACGATCGTCAATTGGAGCAGAAGAAAATTGAGGCAGAGATGGACGCCCGCAGGGAAAGAGAGAGAGAGCGAGAAAGATAACGTGAACTGGCGCTTAAGGCTTTAGAGAGTCGGGGCGCCTCTACTTCGAATAACGGAGAGCCGTCTTCGCCCCAGTCTCAGTCAATGGATCTCTCCAGCACTCAGTCTGCCCAATTAACTGCGATGTCTTTTGCTTTAGAGTCTTTTCCTAGTCCCAATGAGAAAATTGACAGCTATCTAGAAAAATTCGAGAGGCTCGCAAATCTGTATGGGTTGGAGAGTTCCCGCTGGGCACTTAAACTCTCAACGTCACTGAAAAGTACTGCTTATGACGTATATACAAAGCTGGGAACCAACCAACATGATTACGACATGCTGAAGAAGGCCTTGCTAGAGCGGTTTGAGATGACCGCCCGAAAATTTCTGCAAATGTTCAGAAACAGCCGGAAAGAGAGCACGGAAACATTCCCGCAGTTCTCTTCACGTCTCACGGGCTATTTGACAAAGTGCATTGAATTATCTGACCTACCTCTTACACATGACGGACTACTTGAAATTGTTCTTGTGGAACAGATAAAGTCAACTTTGTCAAACGAAACCCGTAGATTTTTGGCTGAACAGGGCGCAGTCAGGCTTGAGGACATACTCAATAAGGCAGAACGCTATACAAATGCAATGGCCGAACTTCCCAGCACAAAACGTAAACCCACAGATGAGCCATCTCGTAAACAAAATCTAGAGCAGTCATCCTATTCCTCTAATTCCTCTCAGAATTATAACCAACGAGAAAATAATACCCAGAGACTCCCCAGGAAAAATCAAAATTCTACAAAACCCGATACCCCCCTAACAACAATTCTGATCAACCCACCAAGCCTACGTGGCAGCGCGGTCACTAAGGTCAAGGAAAAGGGAAGACCCCTACACCAGGAACGTCTGATCAGGGCAAACAAACCGGTCCAAACCGCGTCGGATGTTTGCATACAGCCTCGAAAGGTAGAGTCAATGTCAGTGATTCTCAACCTGAGGGGGACCGACCCTCAACTCGAGGAACTGTAATTTTGAATGGTACCTCAACTACATGTCTCTTTGACACTGGATTAAGCTTTAGTTGTATTGTTGCTAAACACCTAGTCAAACCAGGTCAGGAGACAGAGGAAACCGTCAAACTTAGTGGAGTTTTCACGAGTGATGCACCCAGGACGCTGCCTATCGCACTGGTAGAAATACACTCTGACTTTGTCAGAGGAGTTATTAAAGCGGCCATAATGGATGATCCTATCTACCCAGTTATCCTGGGATGTAGATATGTGTTTATTGGGAGACCAAAGGAGCCGATTGTGGCAGCGGTAACCACAAGAGGGCAAGCCAAGAAGGAGAGGGAGCCTGCGCCAAATTTGTTGCCGAACGAACTGAAGGAGGCGCAACAAAAGGACCCTACTCTTGAGCTCTGCTTTAAAAAACTGCCCATGGCTAAGGACCCCAGACACAACGGAGACATCTTTTGTAAGGATGGCGTATTGTATCGTAGAACGGGCAACCCGGACACGGGGAATAACCAGTTCCTAGTACCGACGCAGTACAGAAGCCAGATCTTAGAAATGGGGCACTCTCTTCCCTTTAGCGGACATATGAAACAAAACGCCACTATTCAGCGAATAAAAACCACTATTGGTGGCCAGGAATGAACTCTGACATTATCAGGTACGTGAAATCCTGCGCCCAGTGCCAACGGGTAGCACCAAAGCACTTGACCTCCCCAGTACCTATAGGGCAAATGCCAATAGTGGGTACTCCATTTGAACCGGTTGCTGTCGACATCATTGGACCCCTGGAAAGGACCAAAAGAAAGAGCAGGTTCATCCTGACTTTAGTCCACACTTGCACAATGTGGGCCGAAGCTATACCGCTAACATGCACAGATTCCAAGCATGTCGCAGAAGCCCTCGTGCAAATCTTTACACGGTTGGGATTCCCTCAACAAGTTTTGACGGACAATGGATCCCAATTCCGTAGCCTGTTAATGGAGTAGATCTTTAAGATCTTGAGGGCCAAACATATCTACACAAGTCCCTACCATCCGGCCGGAAATGGGCTCGTTGAACGTTTTAATGGTACCCTCACCACCATGTTACGTAAGCTGGGTCAGGAGAAACCGGAAGACTGGGACCTATATATATCGGCTGCCTTATTCGCCTACCGAGAGGTACCCCAAGCGTCTACGGGATTCGCGCCAGCTACACTTTTATTTGGCAGACCTATTAAGGGGCCACTAGAAGCCTTACTTCGGTCCCTGACAGACCAAAAGGCTGACGAGACAGTCGTCTCTGCAAGCAAGTATGTATCTGAGCTCAAGGAAAGGCTAAAGCTAGGATGGGATCTAGCTACTACCAACCTTAAGAAAGCCCGCGCTAAACATGCTAAAAGATACAAGAAAGCTGCAAAAGAGAGAGAACTACAACCAGGGGAGAAAGTTTTGTTGCTACTTCCAACCGGAAGCAATAAACTTCGCATCGGATGGCAAGGGCCGTTTACCGTCCTTAAAAAGATCTCACGTACCAATTACAAGATCTCCATCAAAGGAAAGGAGAAGGTCTTCCACGTAAATCTGCTTAAGAAATATTTAGAAAGACCGGTGCCATCCTCCGAGCATCTCCTGGCCGTCGCCATAGCAACGGAAGACGAGGAAGATGATGATGGTTGCATGGAGTATCCATTGCAACCCACAGAATCCTTTAAAGATGTCAAGTTCGGCGACAATCTCTCACCGGAACAACAAACAGAAACCAGGGCTCTACTAAAACAGTACAGTGCAGTCTTAACGGATGTACCTGGTCGAACAAATCTCATCGAATTTGATATGAAATTAACAAACGAGACCCCTGTTCGAACCAGAGTTTACCCCATACCGTACGCTAAAGCTGATGCACTTCGCGGAGAAATAGACAAGCTGCGTCAAGCAGGAATTATCAGTGAGTCTACATCTCCTTACAGTTCCAGTGTAGTGCTGTTGCAGAAGCCCAATAAGGAAGTTCGGCTGTGTATATTTTACCGGCTGCTAAACGCTGTAACGGAATTCCAGCCCGAACCTCTCCAAACTGTTTCTGAGTTGTTCACCAAGCTCAGCAAAGCAAAGATTTTCTCCAAGATTGACCTCAGTAAAGGTTATTATCAGATACCAGTCAAGGAGGAAATTAAACCTTTGTTAGCTTTCAGCACTAGTGAAGGACATTACACATTTAATGTGATGCCGTTCGGATTGCATAACGCACCAGGAGTGTTCACCAGGATGATGAGGAAACTTCTAGAACCTTTGCAAAGTCCCCATATCCATAATTTTATGGATGACATATTAATTGCATCGGAAACCTATGAAGAACATATTGCTACGGTTGCTATGCTCCTCAGGAGACTACAGGAAACGGGTCTCACAGCCAGACCTAGCAAATGTCTCATCGGGTTTGAACAGTTAGACTTCCTGGGGCATACTATTTCTCACGGATGCAGTTGGCCTATTAAGAAGAACGTGGAGAAAATAGCTGCAGCCAAAAGACCCCAAACGAAGAAAGACGTACGTTCCTTCCTATCATTATGTGCATATTATCAGAAATACATCCAGAACTTCAACGGACTGACAGCACCTCTGACTGACCTCACAAAGAAAGGTTGTCTTGATAAAGTCATATGGGATCAAAAGTGCGAACACGCGTACAGCACTTTGAAAGGACAGTTGTCTGCATACCCCATTTTGAGGTTGCCTGACCTCAACAAATCAGGTCAGGGCATCGGGTCAACACTGCTTCAAGCCGATGACAGTGACCCAAACATGCTATTTCCAGTTGCCTATGGCAGTCGGAAATTAAATAAAGCTGAACGGAACTACAGCGTAGTCGAAAGAGAATGTCTCGCTCTGATTGACGGTATCAGACGCCATCATGAGTTTCTCTATGGTACATCTTTCACGGTGCAAACAGACCACGCTCCGTTAGCATTTCTTGGTGCCAATAAAGAATTTAATGCAAGGATCATGCGTTGATCGCTTCTTTTAAGCGTTTATTCTTTTAAAGTGGAATATATTTTGGGAAGACAGAATGTCGGGGGCTGAATCCCTGAGTAGAAACTGGTCTACAGAGGAAGAAGAGCAAACTGAAGATACCACTCATCCTAAAATCACCAATCAGGTCACCTCCATTGTCAAAAAATGAAACATGAAAAAAGGTTTCATGTCTAAAAGTGGGGACGATTGTGACGTACGTCTAGTTCGACAAGTGAATTTTCCCTGATATGATGGATGATTTAAAGGGACTTTTAGCTTTTCATAACATTAGAACCCCTGAACATTTGTTGTAACTTTTCGTTTCGCCAGAGCGAACCGATTTCCACCGGGACTCATTTAGTATGCGGCACGAGATCAAAGACACTGAGACGATCCCCGAGCAGAGTAGCTTGTTTCTCGCAGGTATTTATCATCTCCGCTCGAACTCAACCGCTCGCAAGATGGACCAGAGCGATTAGAAGAAAGACACTGGTGGAGATCTCAGGAAGGACGGGCGGCATGCTATCAAAGACAGTAGTGGTCCCTGAAACGATTTCGCATCTCGGTGTTAAGCACGGAACAGATCGCAGCCAGAGCGAACGGGAAAAGCTGACGCAAGCAGCGAGCGAAGATACGAGAGGCCAGGGGCGGCTTCTCTCTTTGGATTTGGCGGTCAGATCCCCCAAAATTCATGAGATAAAAAAAGCTGTCAAAGTTCTCATGTCCCACTCATCTTGCATTCCAGTTGTAGATATACAGATCACGTAGAAATACACTTCATCATTCGCTGGCCAGAACTTGATAGAAGCACTAGCGATATTTGAAATCTTGCTAGATTATCCCATTGATTTTCATTTATATTTGCAGTGAATTCTATTTCTGTGCAAAACGGTAATACATATATTGTGTAAAGTGATCAGTGGTCTAGTTCATTCATTATATTTCATGGGATTTTGTGTTAATTTAAACCTATTAAATTAAACCGTCTCAATAGTTCCAGTTGTAAATGTAATGATATACCTGCTATACTATTTCCAAGAAGATAATAGATGTTTAATGCTTAAATTAACTTTTAAATTCGCGAAGGAATTTATAATTAATAAATTTCGTTAAGTCCTATATTTATAGATGTGTGATTTAGCCACTAGAACTCGCGCAGTGTTTATTAAATACATAAAAATATATAATAGTCTTAACGGGAAATTTATCGCGCGCTTAGAAGATTATTTGATTTTTAAAGTATGATTATGTTGTTATGGGTTTTCTATCTTTTTCTCTAGATTGATCACCTTTTGCAATCCCAGCAATAACGAAATCTTTCAGAGTTTCCATACTCGGTTCTTAAACTTCCAGACAGTTTGATGAGACATTTTTTTAAAGTAAATCTTGTGGTGGTCCGGTGCGGCCTAGCTAACATAATTACATGAAAGAAAGCCTACCCAAGATCATTTGATTATTATCATCAAATTTAACTTACAATCTGTAAGATAAACTGGAAGATGAACAGTGCCAGTAGCGATAGTTTATATACTGCTCTATTGTGAGAGATTACCGATTTACTTGACTGTGATTGAGCCTAGATTTTCCTCACTGGATTAAAAAAACTTTACCGGTCAGTTGCTGTCATCACGCAGTGAAGGAATATTGCCATCACCTCATTTTCACCCCTGTGTTGAATTGTGTCAGTGCCATCCCATAGACTCCTTTTATATAATAAAACACAAGAACTCTTTAAACTTTAAGTCCGGCGATAAGCGGGAATATTTGCTCTCAGTAAAAACTCGCAATATCTGGGGCTGGACATAGAAGTGCTAGACAGTTTCACATGTCAAGAGTTAATCACTGTGTTTATCATTCTAGGGATTGACTGATGCTGCAACTCGGTAAGTGTGTGGTGTATATGAGTGTGGATCCACACAGTGTGCATGAATGACAGGAGATTTATTTTTTTGCAAAAACTATTTGTTAACTTGCCTACCGGGTAATACATTTTTTTCTGTATACCCGGCATTGTTCCTTTAGTGGGATAATTTGTTAACTCTGTTTCATCCCACCCCCCCTTTTTTTTTCTTTGCTTAGTAAAGGGAAGACACCATTGGGATAACAGTATTTTTTTGTCTACCACCATAACTAATATTGTAACACCTCTTTCAGAGTAATTAAATTCACTGTTGGGTTACATTTCCTATGCTCCTGATAACTATCTATCTTGAGACTGGGTTTATCTTTGTCTAATACAAGCGGGAAGGGCTTAGTCGATACCAATCTTCTTCACCCCCTCCCTACCTTGATATTTGCATTTATCTGTACTTATGATAATTTTATGTAACACTTGATATTGTTTTTTTGTGATTTGATCTTTACGGTAAATAAACATCATAAACTTATATCGGACTGTGTTGGAATACCCAAAAGCCCAAACATTCCCTATTTGTTTAATATACCTGTATCCACGTCGTCTGAGTGTTTGAAGCAACAAATCGGTGTGAGAGCAGACGTGTGTCTGGAAAACTGGCAAATAATTGTTTGACCAGGAGAGTGGAAGAGAAGATTGAGAGAAACGATTTGTCGTAAATAAGTCTGTCTTTACTCTCCTCCAGCACTCTCTGGAGCATCATATTTAATCTATACATTTCTATCACTGAGTTTTCAACATCATTCTACACTCTAAAACGGACTACTATTTCTAGACTCTTTTCTCTCAAAATAAATTTACGACAAACACCATTTCAACAATATATAAGGAAAGCAGCAAATCATGCTTGGGATTCCAGGAAAGGAAGAAGCAAGACTGGATAACACCAGAAACACTAAACACCATAACACTGAGAAAGGAAATGAAAAGAAAGAAAACAGAAGCGAAGTCCCCCAGGTTAAAGCAACTATATAGGGAACAGTACAGTCTGCTGGAAAAGGAAGTTAAACGCCAAACCCGAGCCAACAAAAGGAATTTCCTAGATGATCTAGCAAGACAGGCACAAGAGGCAGCACTAAGAAATGAACAAAGCACAGTATACAAAATAACTAAATTCATCAGCGAAAAACGAGGTGCAAACAATATTAAATTAGTAAGAGATAAGCAAGGAAATCTCATCACGACAGCAGAGGGACAGGAAACAAGATGGGCAGAGCACTTCAGAGAAACTCTGAACAAGGAACCACCAGAGACACAATTGAATGTTCCTGAGGCTGAAAACGATCTAGATGTAAATACAGACATTCCACGAAAAGAAGAAATCATCACAGCTATCAAAGGGTTAAAGAACGGAAAAGATACTGGCCATGATAACTTAAATGCAGAGCTATTTAAGACAGACCCTGAGCTAGCAGCAGAACTATTAGAACCACTATTTGCACAAGTTTGGAAAACGGGGACAACACCATCAGACTGGAACAAAGAAATAATTGTCAAATTGCCCTAGAAGGGAGATCTTGCAGACTGCAATAATTGGAGAGAAATCACTCTTCTCTCAGTTCCCAGCTAAATACTAGGCAGGATAATTATACAGAGAATTTTAAAAGCAGTAGACCACAAACTGAGGAAAGAACAAGCAGGATTTAGAAAGAACAGAAGATGTGTCGATCATATATTCACTATCAGGAACATTATAGAGAAGTGCTCAGAATGGCAAAGACAGCTGTACATTAATTTCGTTGATTTTGAAAAGGCTTTTGACAGCATACATAGGGACAGTTTATGGAAAATACTGAGGGCTTATGGAATTCCAAGCTGCATAGTGTTAATCATAAAAAGCCTCTATGCCAACTTTACGTATAGTGTTGGGCAGAGCAACCTAACCTTTGAGGTGAAGACAGGAGTACGACAGGGATGCCCCTTATCAAACACTCTATTTTTAACAGTCATATACTGGGTGATGCGAAAGACAACACAGGGCAGTCCAAGAGGAATAATATGGACTACATTTTCTACAATAGAAGATCTGGAATATGCAGATGATATTGCACTACTAGCACATTCACATCAACACATCCAAGAAAAAACGGACAGACTTAATAAGTTTAGCCAGCAGGTGGGCTTGAACATAAATTTAAAGAAGTCAGAGGTCATGACGCTCAATGTGAGCAACCCTGACCCCAAATCAGTAAGGAATCAGCAACTGGTACAGACAGACACCTTCACATACCTAGGATGCATAGTAACACCAGTCGGCGATGCAGGCAAAGACATCAACATCAGAATGAAAAAGCAAGAACAGCCTTTTTTAGCTTAAACAACATCTGGAAGTCCTCTCAATACAGCACAAGAACAAAATTAAGATTATATCAGAGCTGTTTGCTTTCTGTGCTTCTCTATGGTGCGGAATGCTTGAGAGTTACAGAGAAGGAAATGTCGAAATTGTCCTCTTTTCACACGACATGCCTAAGAAAAATGCACCGAATCTTTTGGCCGAATACCATCACCAACCAAGATCTGCTTACTCGGAGCAAGCAAGAGGACATGCACACCATCATAGCTGGTAGACGCTCGAGCTGGGTTGGCCATGTCCTCAGAAGAGACCCCGATGCCATCACAAGAACAGCTATGCTTTGGACCACTGAAGGAAAACCAAAGAGAGGCCGACCAAAAACAACTTGGCGGAGGACTGTGGAAACTCAGATGCAAAGAATGAACCAGAGTTGGGGCACTGCACGAAGGATGGCCACCGACCGAGCAAAGTGGAATCAATTTGTTGTCGCCCTACAAGACGCCATTAGGCGTGATGGCCACTGACTGCTTTGACGGTCGGCGGCTAAGGATCAAAGAAGAAGAAGAAGAAAAGCGTAATAAAAAATCTAACATGCAGAGTTTAGGGTAGTGGTAGACGAAAAATCCTATCTGCAACGGGATTTATCTTTGTAAGACTAACATTTTACCTTTGTAAGACTAACCCTGCTGCTTATTTCTGTTCACGTCACAAGTTCAAAACACAATAGATCAATAGTAGAAATTTATAAAAGAAACAGTTCTTCGTTCGTAAGTTCGAACCCCCGCGACTAAAGGTTTCACTTTTTTCACACGGGCGACATCTGGTGATAGGTTTTATATTGTCTCCCAAGCGGTTCATACATGCCGCGAACACGGAAATGTAGTACATTAAATAAATGTAACTAAGTATTTGTTCCAGTTATCAAACGGGTATCTACGTTTTGTCCTGCAATTTTCAAACTTTAGTAAAAGCTTTTCTTCCAAGCAGCAAAGATGGTCCCACAATTTTCTCCCAGGCCTCCGCAAAGGGTCCAACCTGCAGGCAATACTTCTTTAAATATTTCTTCAAATATTTCTTACCGTTGTCAAAATATTTCTTCCACTTGGCAAATATTTCTTACCGTTGTCAAATTATTTCTTACCGTTGTCAAAATATATCTTACCGTTGTCAAAATATTTCTTCCACTTGTCAAAATATTTCTTCGACTTGTCAAATATTTCTTACCGTTGTCAAAATATATCTTCCAATTTGCAAAAAAAATTTCTTCCACTTGTCAAAATATTTCTTACTGGTGTCAAAATATTTCTTCCACTTTGTAAAAAATTTCTTCCACTTTTCAAAATATATCTTCGCCTTGTCAAATTATTCTTACCGTTGTCAAAATATTTCTTCAACTTGGCTAAAAATTTCTTCCGCCTATCAAAATATTTCTTCCACTTGTCAAAATATTTCTTCGACTTGTCAAATATTTCTTACCGTTGTCAAAATATATCTTCCAATTGGCAAAAAAAATTTCTTCCTCTTGTCAAAATATTTCTTACCGTTGTCAAAATATTTCTTACCATTGTCAAGATATTTCTTCCACTTGGCGAAAATTTCTTCCACTTGTCAAAATATTTCTTACCGTTGTCAAAATATTTCTTACCGTTGTCAAAATATTTTTTCCACTTGGGAAAAAAATTCTTCCACCTATCAAATATTTCTTCCACTTGTCAAATATTTCTTCCTGGTGTCAAAATAGTTCTTACCGTTGTCAAAATATTTCTTCCACTGTGCAACAAATTTTTTACACTTGTCACAATTTTTCTTACCGTTGTCAAAATATTTCTTACCGTTGTCAAAATATTTCTTCCACTTGGCACAAAATTTCTTCCACCTATCCAAATATTTCTTCCACTTGTCAAATATTTCTTACCGTTGTCAAAATATTTCTTCCACTTGACAAATATTTCTTCAAATATTTCTTACAGTTGTAAAATATTTATGCAAATGTTTTTGTTAGCTGTCATATATTTCTTCAAACGGGTCTTCCAGTTGTCAAATATTTCTAACAGTTGCCAATTACTACTAACAGTTGTCAAATATTTCTTAAAATATTTCTGCTAGTCGCCAACCATTTCTTCAAAGGCGATCATCTTTCATGCGGTGGATATGGCCAAGACAGCGTAGGCTTCCCTGTCTCAACAGACTATACAGGCTTTGCAGGCCAGCACGTGACAACACCTCAACATTTGGCACTTTATCTTTCCACGAAAGGTCGAGAAGGTGGCGCAGAAACGGTAGATGGCAGGTATTGAGCCTTCTTTCGTGCTTAGCATAGATTGTCCAGGTCTCACTAACATATAGAAGTGTACTGGTGATGCGGGTGTTATAAACCGCAGCTTTGGTCTTCGTTGTGGGTTTGGCGTTTCCCCAAACACGTGATGTGAGGCGGGTAAAGGTAGCTGCAGCTTTGTTAATGACGCTATCAATTTCGGTGCCCAGAGAGAGTGTATCGTTGATGATATACACAAGGTATGTGTAAGCCACGTGGTGTTAAGTCCGCCGAAGTGAAGCTAACGGTGTTACTGTTAGTTATGAAACCAGATCGAGGGTCAGGGCAGACTTCGCGAGGAAACCATTGAGCGTAGACCGCATGAAACTCCGTTAGCATAGAGGGTCGAAAGGCTTCGGTTAGGGTGTTTGTCGTCAGCTCTAAATATAGGCTATCGGTAGCCAGCTAGCGTGATACAACGGAAACATGTTTATGTTCTTTAGTTCTTGTAGTATTATTTTTTTATACATAAACTTGTATGCTCTTCCTCCCGAAGCTTCTCGTCTTAGGATTCACGACAGCTATTTGGGCAAGCCTGTATCCTCCAGTATTCTACATGCTCCCCAAAATTCATAAGATCGACAACCCTGGCAGACCTATTGTCTCAGCCTGTTCCTGTCCTACTGAACACATTTCTGACTTCCTTGATAGCATTTTCCAGCCTATCGTTGAGAATCTTCACTCCTTTGTCAAAGACACCAATCATGCTCTTACAACTTTCTCCTCTATCCGACTCTCAGCAGACCGCTCCTACCGTCTTTTCTTGTTAGACGTCTGTTCTCTGTACACCTCTATTCCCCACTCTGATGGTCTCCGAGCTCTTCGGTTTTTTCTTGACCAACGCACTTGCCCTTTTATATCCACTGTCACCCTTCTCCGTCTTGCTGAACTGGTCGTTCAACTGAATTCCTTTGAATTCAATGGTCAGTTTTTTGACCAAATTAGTGGTGTTGCCATGAGAACGAAGATGGGTCCTAGCTATGCCTGCCTGTTCATGGGCCACATGGAGCATCAGATATGGCAACAATACTCCGGTCCTTTCCCCGGGTTTTACCGCAGATATATCGATGATGGCATAGGTCTCACAGATATGTCTGAGACTGATTTATATTGCTTCATCGACTTTGTCAACCACTTTCCCCCCACCATCAAGTTCACTTCCCTCGTCTCCACAGTATCTGTCAACTTCCTTGACATTACTATTTCTATCACGCCGTTCGGCCTTAATACCTCAGTATACTACAAGCCGACAGATGCCCACAGCTACCTCCTGTATACCTCTTCTCATCCTCGGGGCTGTCGTGACTCCCTTCCTTTTTCACAACTTCTCCGCCTCCGCCGTTTGTGCCAAGACGACGATGACTTCCACTTCCGAGCAAATGAGATGTTGGATTTCTTCCGTAGCAGACTTTATCCGGAACATGTTCTCACCTCTGCTCTCCAACGTGTGCTCCCCATCTCTCGTCAGGAGGCCCTCATACCTCACTATAAATCCACTTCAGATAGAGTCAAATTAATCTTGACCCATCACCTTCACAGCACTGCTGTCAAACAGATCCTTATCCGCCTCCTCCCTATCCTCCAAGCAGAGCCTGCGACGCAAGAAGTATTCGGTGAAGCACCTTTGGTGGCATATAGACGTGACAAGAACTTGAAGGATCTTCTTGTTCACAGCCGTCTCCCAAAGGAGAATGCCACTCACTTTGGCACACTACCCTGTGGTCGGACACGATGCAACACGTGCAAGTATGTCATCTCAACCCAGAAGGTGTCCTTTCCTAAGGCTACGTACACCATCACTAGTAGCTTCACGTGTGAATCGCGTAATGTCATTTATACGATCATATGTAAACGTTGCTGCAAAACCTATATTGGCCAAACAGGCAAACGACTTGGGGACAGATTCAGCCAGCACTTAAATGACATCTCTCAGCAAAAGTCCACACAAGTTGCCACACACTTCAATAGTCCTGACCACCATGGTCCCATCGACATCCAGGTCACTGCGATACGATCCTGCTCCTCTGACACTGCCAGCCGAGAACAGCTTGAGAACCGTCTTATCCACCGCATGGGGTGTCTAAAACCAGCCGGTCTCAACACTTTCCACACCTTTGTCTGAGGTCACCCTTTCCTCTCTTGCTCTATTTGGACTCTTTCCTTCTTATCCTATTCTTCTATTTTTATGCCATCCTCCATAATATGTATGGATGTACACGGTTTCTAATTTGTCTTGATTTTTTATTTCATATTCATTTATCTCCTACTTATTCTGTCCTCTTCTATTTCCAGTCCCCACTTTTATTACATTTGGATAGTTTTTTGTTCAGTTTCGTTTTTTAGTTTTTAGTTTCTTAGTATGCATTGTGTACATCCGGGGTCAGACGTCACTTCCTTTTCAGCCATGCTTCGCCTTCAGGGAAGTACCTAGGTTTTATTTTTATTTTTATATTTCTTTAAGTTCTTATGTCTCATATCTAGCCTTCACTTTCTTTCTTTTCCTGACGAAGGCCTTGTGGCCGTAACGTAGACTACTTACTTTGTCTTTTGTCCTCGTAAGACGAATCACCTTTTTCGATTTTTTTTCAAACCCACCCATTGTACTCCACGTCTTACCGCAGTTCCCCTCAACTTCCTCGATTTTTTAAACACCAAATTAAGATTATACGAGAGTTGCAAACTTTCTGTACTTTTGTGTGGCGCGGAGTGATGGAGAGTAACAGAAAAAGAAATGTCCAAATTATCTTTTTTCCACACAACCTGCCTAAGGAAAATTCTTCGACTTTTTCATCTCCAATCAGGAACTGCGTACACAGTGCAGTCATTAAGGCATGCACACAATCGCTGCAGGCAGACGATGGAACTGAGTTGGCCATGTCCTCAGAAGGGACCCTGACACCATCAACAGAGCTATCATGCTATGGACCCCAGAAGGACGGTGAAAGCGAGGCAGACGAAAGACAAACGTGAGGAGAACAGGGGAGGCTAAGAGGCAAGACATGAACTAGAGTTGGGGCTACGCACTAAGGACGGCCACGATCGAGCAAAATAAGGTATTTGCCCTACTAGACTGCACTAGGAGTGATGGCCACTGACTGCAGAATCAGGATTCCCCCTGTATTGAAACGTGTTGAGAACCGAGCATTGCAAACTAGGCTGATGGGGATCACTTGAGCCCCCAGACTTGATTCCAACTTCTATATGGCTGCTGCTTGCAGACGGATCTCACAATACATTTACAACAGGCACATGGGACTGGGAGGTGGCTCTGTGTAAGATGTCATGAATCCTTGGTGTTGCTGTCATTTTCGACGGAGTCATCTGTCAAGTTATTTGCTTATGTTTGTATCATAAGTATAATTGTGTCTTTACCTGCGATGTCAGGTTGATTAGGGGTTGTCTTCCCTTGTTTATTCATTCATTGTGTTTGACCTGTAGGGTCAGAGGTTGACAGTTTGGCGTAGGCCTATGGGAAGGTTTTTTAAGCGGGAGTGAGATATACTTCCGGGAAGCCGGGAGGTCCTGTTTTTCTGAAGGGACCAAGAGTCCATTGTTTTTCGGGGAGAATCTTCGAAGTAACTGCTATGGCAGTTTTCCCCAGTGAATCTCTGTGCGTCGGGATGACGACAGAATTCCTTGTGATGTTCTGAGGATTCATTTGCCAGGTAATACCGACCTTTATGCATTATTACGCTTTTCGGTGGCAGAACATGTAAAGGATTACCTAGGGTGAACAGCAGCTCACTGATCCGCCATTTCAGAACTTATATATTTGTGCTCGAGGTAGCCATCCAAGACTGTTAGTCTTATATTGTCCAGAAATCCAGTGACGAAGATATATTGTGGAGCCGCAGATTGGCGGAAATTCATATCTACAATAAGTATTACTGCAGGGTTGATGATAACCTATTTAACAGAAGTACACGGCCGACGTCAGAACGAGGCCTGTGCTTTCGGCTATTATACTACAGCCTGATAATGTGCAATTGGCGGGGAGGGCCAAGTTGCACCTGTGTGTCAAAGTGACTAAGGCATCTGACGCGTTTAGTCAGAGACGCCAAGGGCGACGCTACGAACTGTCATTATTGAAGAACTTTGCTATTGACCATGCACGTCTATTCTGATGTTTACCTTTTTGAATGCCAAATGTATACCTATCGATGTCAGGTCAGCATGACCTTGTTACACTGACTGTTCCTGTTGATATTATGTGTGTTCCCGTCAATAAATGTCTTGAAACATGCCTGCAGTGTCAAAGCATCCTTGATTACTGCATGTGAGAGTATGGGTTGCAGGATCTACATCTATACGAGCCTAAACACATTCGCGTCTTCATTCGCACCCACACTCAATTCATCATACGCTCGCACTACACATCTAACAACATGTATACTGTCTTGGGCCAGTGATCACATCAACAAGAGAAAAAAGACAGTTACATTTCTGGTGGACCAGTTACGTGGGCTCTTATGATACATTTCTGGTGGACCAGTTACGTGGGCTCTTATGATACATTTCATGTCGCCAATGTGGCCTAGAAACTTACATTTCTGATGGACCAGATCTGTGGGTTTAAAAAGAACAGAGCGAGCATTTGACATTATTGTTGACATTTATGGATCCAGAAATTTACATTCCTGGTTGGCTGTTACATGTATGATGTCTCCAGTTTTGTCGAGAAAGTTACAAGAAGGACAAGTACACATTACACTTCTGATCTGTGGGTCTAAGCTACACACGGGACAGCCGTAACACACAGCGCTAATTCTACACTTGCAAGTTTTGGCTACAACAGGACAGAAATAGGTCATCAACGGTTGACCCAAATAAACAGTACGAGCATTTATATTATAATGCTACATAAAGCATAACAAGACATGTACTGAAGTTAACTACTAGGCATTTGCTACGTGGACCATAACTGCATAGAAGGCGGGTTCCTATTGTAAACAGTACTGCTGGTTGTTACACGTTTCATTCAACAACAGACTTTTCTAGGTCAGAGCATTCAAGCTACATTGTTGGAGGTCAAGTGTTTGTAAACAGTACGTGGAAATTGTAAACATTCAATGTGCAAGGCGTAATTTGAGAAGGTCATAGTAACTTTGGTTCGTGAATACCACTTTATGTTACAGTGGATTTGACGTTCAGTGCGCGTTTGACATTTCGTTTCTGTGTTCGCAAGGAGCAAGGAATTTATTTTAGTTTCAGCTGTGACTGAACTTGTTCTGCAACACATTGAAATTGATTGCTATATTATGTTACTTCTACTGTTTTGTGTATTTTTCTGCGGGTTTTTCGGTTGGTGGGTCTTACGGTAAATATGCCACTTGATCGAGGCTTACTGTAAGCGTTCTGTAGGTGCAAATTTTCTTAATTTGGAAATTTGCTAGTGACAATTGGTCGCTATTGATGTTAGCTGTGATGTAATTGTACTTAACGTTGTTTTTGTAATATTTTGTCTGTTTTTTTCAGTTTTGATTGTCGATTTGTTTTGTTTGTATTCTGTAGGTCTCTCCTTTCTTGTGTATTTCTCTACACATTTTTGGTTAAAACAGTGTTGCCATTTGTATTGTTTTGTATTTTTGTCTTTGTATTTTTTTTTTGGTTGTACTACATTACTGTCATGCACAGTCTACATACACATACTTGGTCATGTTTTGATATTATTGATAAGGTAGACTCTTCATATAGAGTTTGTTAAATAATATTATATAAGATATATACAAGTTCTTTGATAAAAGACTTGTTATCTACAAAGATTGAGACAAGGTGAAATACATATTCAAGTTCTTTATAAAAAAGACTTGTGCCCATAGTGAGTGGGATATAAGGGAATTTTTTTTTCCACAGGTACTCAAGTGATTTTTTGGGTACATTATAAACAAGAGGAACATACAAAGTCTTTGTCTAAGACTAAGACAGTAAAATAAAGTGAAGTGAGTATACAAGTCTAGCATTTCAGACTTGTCTCCCATTGAAGTGGGATAAGGTAATTTATTTAATTTTTTTTCAGGTTTCTGATCTCATTAGACAAGATGTCTACATTGGACTACTTTATTACACAAGGGAGAGCCCTTGATAAGACTGGTCAACAGTTAGAACAATGGGTTGTTGCTCAGTATGACAAAGCATTAGCTGCAGAAGAGAAAAAAGCTCAGGCTGAAGAGAAAAGATTAGAAAGAGAAGCTGCGGCGGAACAAAAAAGGCTAGACAGAGAAGCTGATATTGCTGCTGAACAAAAGAAATTGCAGATGCAGGTGGAGGAAAGGAGATTTGAAGCTGAACAAAAGAGATTAGACAAAGAAGCTGAACAGAAGAGATTAGACAAAGAAGCTGAACAGAAGAGATTAGACAAACAAGCTGCTGCAGAGGAGAGGAAAGCTCAAGCTGCTGCAGAGGAGAGGAAAGCTCAAGCTGAGGCTGAAATCAGAAAAATGGAACATGAGGAAAGAAAACAGAAGATGGAACTTGATGAAAAACTCGCAACTTTGGAGTTAGAGAAATTGAGATTGGCGAGTACGGGTGCTCAGCAAACAACTTCGAGTACGACAAGGGAGTTTGTTAGTAGGATTAAATTGCCTCATTTCAATCCTTTAAAGGATGACGTAGCAGATTATCTAGATAGATTCCAATTTTTGTGCGATACGCATAACATAAAAAAGGAAAAATATGTTGAACAACTGATGCCATTTTTTACAGGTGACACAGTGACTACTCTTATGACAATAGACGAACATGAGAGGACTAATTATGATGTTGTCAGGGCAGCATTACTAAAAAAATATCAACTAAAACAAGAAGACTATCGTCTTCGTTTTAGGACAATGTTGCCAGAAAATGGAGTAGATTTCTCTGATTTTGTTACAAAGATACGTCGTACATTTACACGATGGGTTGAGTTGTCTCAGATTGAGAAAACATATGAAGGTCTAATGGACTTATTATTGCGAGATAAGGTTTTGTCATCTGTTAATGATTCTTTTCTTGCATTCCTTCATGAGCGTAAGCCTAAAAACTTAAAAGAAATGGAGGAATACTGTTGTCAGTATGCCACAGCACATCCCCATGCTACAGTTAGCAATTCTAAAGTGAAAGAAGGGTTGCCAGCTGCTTCGGCAACACCATATGGCCCTAATTTCAAAAAAAAAATTTCAGGGTGCTCAACAAAATTGGAATAGGGGAAGTAATCAAAATTACACTCAGAAGCGGAGTAATCCAACACATGATGGTTCTTCGTCTATGCAGTGGAGACAAGATGGTAGTTCTCGTAATTTTAGTGGTAATAATTTGAGACACTTTCGCAAAGGCTATCCAAATAATAACTATTCAAATTTTCGAGGTAATCATTCTCGACGTCAAGATTATGACGATGGTGAATTTAGAAACCGGGATTCAAACCGGAATGATGATTACAATAGGCAATATGATAACAATTACAGGGGAAATGATAGTCGAAATAATTACAGGGGAAATGATAATCGAGGTAGACCTAGGTTTAACAAGAAAAGACCTTACCAACAGGCAAACTCTGCACAACAAGAGTTTGATGGAGCCTGTAATACAGCAAATGATAGTGGTAACTCTAGGGCTATCACTGGTTGTGCTTTCGATTTTGGGAGAGCAACTGAATGCCCCCAATGCTTAACATTGTTTGACTCATCAACTGTATCTACGCTAAGTTGTGGTCACCCTCTTCCTGCTCTACCTGCTACAGTGCGCATGATGGGAGAGGATCTCTCATCTTAGATAAAGGTCTAATAAATGATAGGCTAGTCTCAGTACTTTTCGATTCGGGATGTACTACCGTCGGGGTTAAGGAGTCTCTGATAGATCCTTGCTGTGCCACTGGAAAAACAATCAAATGTGTTACATTTGGTGGTACTATGGAAAGCTATCCTACTGCTATTATTAGGATTGACACTCCTTTCTTCACAGGAGATGTCCATGCATGTCTTCTTCCTAATCCTATTGCGGATCTTATAATCGGTCGTATTCATGGGGTTAAGGAATGCACCCCGCAACAAATTTCTAGTTGGGAAGAAAAAAACATTCAAACGGTCAATGCAGTGATGACAAGAGCTCAAGCTCTTAATCCCCCAACTTCATCTGATAATAGTAATGAAGTTGATAGCCAAGACGAGCACTTGGTGATTTCCCATGACTCGTTTGTTAAACGTCAAGAAGAGGATCCTTCTTTGAAGAAATACTTCCTTCTTGCAAAGAAAGGGGATCCCAATCAAAATACGAATCACAAATCGTATATTACTATGAAGAATGGTATATTGGTACGAATGGTACAAAACTCGGACAAGTCTATGCATTCGCAAATTCTTGTGCCTAAGTGTATGAGAGCCTTAATTCTTCGGCATGCACACGATTCTCAGTGTGCTGGACACATGGGTTTTTCCAGAACTAAAACTAGAGTCCTTGCGTCATTCTTTTGGCCATTCGTGAATAAAGACATCCGAATTTATTGCCGATCTTGCAAAATTTGTCAAGAGGTCAAGTCTAGGGGTCCGAGACATGCTGCTCCTATTCAGGCTGCAGATATTCCGATTCGGCCGTTTCAGAAAATGGCTATAGACATCATTGGTCCGTTCAAAATTAAGTCAGCCAGAGGACACCAATTTATCCTCACTTGCGTGGACATGTGCACGCGTTGGCCAGAGGCTATTCCTCTGAAGAGCATATCAACTGTCGATATCGCTGATGCTCTTTGGCTCGTATTTTCTCGTCTGGGATTCCCCGGAGAAATACTGTCGGATCACGGCACTCAGTTAATTTCGGACGTTATGTCTCAGGTAATGGCTACGCTAGACATTAAAAGGTCTCTCAGTAGTATTTATCATCCAATGTCCAATGGATTGGTAGAACGTCTTAACAGGACACTAAAGAACTTACTTGGCAAGATAACGGAGGATCATCCTGAAGATTGGGACAGGGTTTTACCTGCAGTCCTCTTTGCCTATAGAGAGGTTCCCAACGAGCATACAGGGTTTTCTCATTTCGAACTTGTCTTTGGCGCGCAACCGCGCGGGCCAATGTCCTTGTTACACGATTTGATAACTTCCGATAATATTGACGATGATACACAATCGTCATATGAATATGTTATAGCTCGTAGAGAAAAGATTATCGAATCGTGCAGGTTAGCAACTTCATCTTCCGAATTTGCGAAAGAAAAAGCTAGGCGATTTGCTAATAAGAAAAGACGCCTACGTCAACTTTGTCCTGGAGACAAAGCATATGTCTTACTGCCCTCAAGAGAGAATAGACTTCTCATTTCTTGGAAGGGTCCATACACTATAGTCTCGAAAATTTCTGATGTCGACTATATTGTCGATGTGGATGGAAGGCATAAAACCTTCCATATAAATATGTTAACAGAGTTTATTGAACGTCCAGACTATTTACAGCCTATTTTCCAGGCGACGGACGACTCTCCAGTTCAACATGGTCACATCTCATCCCTGTCCGTTATACAGGATGAGGAAACTATTTTTTCTGACGTGAACTTACCTCTTCCTACGATTCCACTTACTTCAACGGAATCGTGGAGAGACGTTACAGTCTCTTCCAACTTGTCTTTTGAGGAACAACGTCAAGTATCCTCTACGTTACAATCATATCAGGATGTCCTTACCGACATTCCTGGACACACAGATGTCATAGAACATGACATCATACTTACTGATCGTAATCCGATCAGAGTAAGACCATACCCAATACCTATTCATTTTCAAGCACAAGTCGAGAAAGAATTGGATGAAATGATTCAACTACAAATAATTGAACCATCCACTTCAGCTTATTCTTCGTCGATAGTTATTGTTCGAAAGAAAGACAATAACATACGTCTTTGCGTTGATTATCGCAAATTAAATCAAGTTACGAAGTTCGATGCTGAACCTATGCCGTTATTAGATGATCTACTTATTAGACTTTCTAAAGCTAAATTCTTTACTAAACTAGACTTGTCGAAAGGTTATTGGCAAGTCCCACTGACGGAACACGCCAAACCTCTCACTGCTTTTTCGACACCTAGGGGTCTGTTTCAATGGAATTTTATGCCTTTCGGGCTTATGAACGCCCCAGCGACTTTCGTGCGCATGATGCGACGAATTCTATCAGATCGTGCAGATGTCATTGCATATTTAGACGACATCTGTCTTTTCAGCGATACTTGGGAAGAACACTATGTGGGTCTAAAGGAATTGCTATCTACTCTACGTGAGCATAGTTTGACTGCTAAACCCTCTAAAGCTTTTGTTGGGTTTAGTGAAATTTCCTTCCTAGGTCATCGAGTTGGTCATGGTCTGTTGAAGACAGAGGACCAAAACATTTCAAAGATATTAAATATCTCGGTTCCGAAGACAAAAAAGCAAGTGCGTAGTCTCTTGGGATTGATACAATTCTATGGAAGATTCATTGAGAATCTGTCCTCCATTATGGCACCACTTTCAACGTTATTGAAAAAAGGTTCTCCTAATATGGTGCGTTGGTCCCAAGAATGCCAAACTTCATTGGATCAGGTTAAGAATTTGTTCTCATCTCATCCTATCTTAAGACTACCGACGATTGATAAGACTTTTGTCCTTCGTAGTGATGCCTCTTCCACTGGCATTGGAGCGGCACTAATGCAGGAATATTCAGGAACTCTGCATCCTGTAATGTATATTTCTAGGAAGCTAAATGCGGCAGAAAGGAATTACTCGGTTTTGGACCGTGAATTGTTGGCTATGGTTTGGTCCATTCTTAAGCTACAAAGGTTCCTTCTGGGCGCGCATTTCTTTATGGAAACCGACCAAAAAGCTCTTACGGCTATGCAAAGTAAGGATTTGAAGAGCTCGAGATCTACACGTTATGCTATTGCTCTTCAGCCTTTCCATTTCACGGTGCGAGCTATCCGTGGTTCGGATAATGTGATGGCGGACATATTGTCTAGATGCCCACATGATTCCAGTTAAATCTTGTGTCCTAGTTTTTCCTGATATATTTTCAGACTTAGGTCTGTCCTTAATATCATAATATGTTGTAATACAAATGTATTTGGATGATGTTTAGATAATTTAACAAATTTCATTTTGTCCATCCATCACTGATATGTTGCTAAAATAGCATTGACATTTGTATATTGCTATGATTATTTTATTTAGTAATGTTTGATATATGATTGGTATTGCCAGCAACTTAGGTTTCTTGAATGGTATCCCTTAGTTTGTTTGGCTTAAAGGAAATATTTTCTCCTATGTTGGGAGATGATTTGTACCCTCTTCTATTGTACCTGATATTAGGTTCATTGTTTGCATGAGCATAGAAGTGATACTGGTGCTATCTTGCTCATGAACATATTAAAAAAAAAAAAAAAAAATTGCATTTTTTTTTTACAGGGGGGTGGTAGTAATGTTGCTGTCATTTTCGACGGAGTCATCTGTCAAGTTATTTGCTTATGTTTGTATCATAAGTATAATTGTGTCTTTACCTGCGATGTCAGGTTGATTAGGGGTTGTCTTCCCTTGTTTATTCATTCATTGTGTTTGACCTGTAGGGTCAGAGGTTGACAGTTCGGCGTAGGCCTATGGGAAGGTTTTTTAAGCGGGAGTGAGATATACTTCCGGGAAGCCGGGAGGTCCTGTTTTTCTGAAGGGACCAAGAGTCCATTGTTTTTCGGGGAGAATCTTCGAAGTAACTGCTATGGCAGTTTTCCCCAGTGAATCTCTGTGCGTCGGGATGACGACAGAATTCCTTGTGATGTTCTGAGGATTCATTTGCCAGGTAATACCGACCTTTATGCATTATTACGCTTTTCGGTGGCAGAACATGTAAAGGATTACCTAGGGTGAACAGCAGCTCACTGATCCGCCATTTCAGAACTTATATATTTGTGCTCGAGGTAGCCATCCAAGACTGTTAGTCTTATATTGTCCAGAAATCCAGTGACGAAGATATATTGTGGAGCCGCAGATTGGCGGAAATTCATATCTACAATAAGTATTACTGCAGGGTTGATGATAACCTATTTAACAGAAGTACACGGCCGACGTCAGAACGAGGCCTGTGCTTTCGGCTATTATACTACAGCCTGATAATGTGCAATTGGCGGGGAGGGCCAAGTTGCACCTGTGTGTCAAAGTGACTAAGGCATCTGACGCGTTTAGTCAGAGACGCCAAGGGCGACGCTACGAACTGTCATTATTGAAGAACTTTGCTATTGACCATGCACGTCTATTCTGATGTTTACCTTTTTGAATGCCAAATGTATACCTATCGATGTCAGGTCAGCATGACCTTGTTACACTGACTGTTCCTGTTGATATTATGTGTGTTCCCGTCAATAAATGTCTTGAAACATGCCTGCAGTGTCAAAGCATCCTTGATTACTGCATGTGAGAGTATGGGTTGCAGGATCTACATCTATACGAGCCTAAACACATTCGCGTCTTCATTCGCACCCACACTCAATTCATCATACGCTCGCACTACACATCTAACAACATGTATACTGTCTTGGGCCAGTGATCACATCAACAAGAGAAAAAAGACAGTTACACTTGGTATAGCCAGGGCACAGAATTTTAACCTTGCATATATGAAGAGCCCCATAAATAGTGTGGAATGAATAGTATGCCGTATCTCTTTCCCTTCTGGCGTAAAACCTTATGTGAAGGTAAAAGATCCCGTTACATGCCCATTGATGCATATTGGGAATATGGTGTTAGGCCCATATGTTCTTGACCATACGGTACACGAGGGTAGATGTGGTTAGTATAATGCTGCCTGCCTTTAACCTTCCAAGAGTTGCTCTGGTACCAAATTCATGAGGCCGGGTCGACCCTGGAGCCGTTTGTGGTCTAGAAAATCCCACGTCAACTGGGGATCGAACCATAGACCACAAAGCTATGAAGCCAGTGCACTAACCACTGGGCTACCGCGGCTCCTAAAACATTATGTGAGTATCCCTTTAAATTCACGCCAAGCCAAATGTACTACTTGTCAAAAGTCAAGGGCCCCTTAGAAAAACCTTGGTTCAAACCATAAAACAAATCTGATATAAACGTAATTGGTATCAGTCAAAACGGCATTTATTAAATACCAAATTGACATGTAACGTAAAGAAATGGAAACACACATTCAAACGCAATGAAGCAGTGAAGTGTGTCACCCACCTTTTCAAAAGTCACACAATAGATATTGGACAAATAGACATTTTAAAATCGGGTAAGACCACCGTTTGCAGCAAGGCATTCAAGACAGCGGAGGCGCATCTAGTCCACAAGGGTCCGAAGAGTATCCTGAGGAACAGCTTGCCATTCCTGAAGCAGAAATGCAGTCAGCTGTGCAACATCCATTGGCAGGGGATGATTTGTTGACAATCTTCGACCAAGGACATCCCAGAGGTGCTCAATCGGAAAAAGGTCAGGTGAATGAGCTGGCCACGCCATCCTGATGATCCCATGTTGCTGAATAAACTCATTCACCACACGAGCTCGATGGGGTCGAGCGTTATCATCTTGGAGGATGGCATTACCACCTATGGCCTCCAGAGCAGGCTGAACAATTGGTCTCAATATTTCGTTCTGGTATCACGGTAGAAGGGGAACGACTAAGTAAGTAAGTATCTTGGGCCGGTCAAGTTGCCTTGGATGATGTAGAGTGGGGTCCTGCCTTGTCTGTAGAAGCCTTCCCAGGCCATGACAGAACCCATACCATAACGATCCACCTCTCGAATTGTTTCATCAGTAAATCGCTCTCCTGGTCGTCTCCAAACTCGAATCCTGCCATCATTGAATGACACAGTGAAGCGAGATTCATCAGTGAAGAGAACTTGACTCCATTGTTGCCTTGTCCATCGGATGTGCTCGCGACACCATCCAACACGGGCTCTGCGATGAGCAGGAGTGGGAGGGATTCTGACTGCAGAACGTCGAGCAGCCAGTCCAAATTCATGTAAACGTCTGCGAATGGTGCTTTGACTGACATTAACGTTTACAGTTTGTCTCAGCTGACATCTTAGAGTGGAACAAGTCACTGTTCGATGGCGCAGGGCTGACAACAAGAGGTACCGGTCATCATGTCTATTGGTGCATCTAGGGCGACCTGGCCGGTGGCGATCCTCCACACTTCCTGTGGCCTGAAATCTCTCCAAAATTCTTTGGATATTAGAGTGTGACACTGCAAGCCGTCTAGCAACCTCACGGACAGATAAACCACTTTCAACTCACGCTATAGCCCTCATTCTTTGTAAGGTGTCAAGACTTCTTCTCGGTGGTATGGTTTTTGCAAGTGATGAAACTACCCTAAGTCTGCTGATTGTAAAACAAATTAAGAGTGAACTCTGTTCACAAAAAGTCGCCATTGTACGTGGAATGTCAATCAGCACGATTACTTCACCTGTTTGGTTGTACGGAAGTTTGAAAAAACAGATCTAAAATGTGAATTTATTGTCAGCAAACCAAATTGCACGTGATCACCATGGTTGTCGGTGGGTTCTTTTTATGCTTAACGTGCATAGAGGACTGTCAGAGGAAGATATTGCACCCATTTTTACTAAAAACTTCCTTCATTTAATCATTCTATGCGCTTATATAAAAGTGTATTGAAAATAATAGGGTGGCCCTTGACTTTTGACGAGTAGTATAGAATATCTCGAAGGGAAACTGAAACTTATGACTCCAAGTCAACACGTTTTAACATAGAAAAAAAAAAGCCATGCACAAATCCTTGATCTCCAATTTAAACAAAGTCAAGGAAATTAGCATGACCTTGGCTTAATAAGAGCGACAAGCACAATAGTCCTAGTTAAGCAGCAACAACAACTATTCTCATCTTTGTAACATCGTGCTCAAAATACTACCCAGTATAAAGACAGTAGCGACGATTTTAGGGAGTTTTTCTGGTGTGTGTTCAGCAAATGTGTAGGCCTGGTCTGTTAAAGTTATGATATTGCCAACGTGCCGAAGGACAATAGCGATAATTGAAGACCGAAGACCAGTCTCGAGGTCAGTGTCAGCCTATAAACTATTTACGAAGCTGCCTCCCTATTAGGATATAATCCCATAAATGACCGCATTGTCACAATCAGACTAAAAGGAAAAAGAAAAAACATCACAATTATACAAACATATGCGCCAACAGCAGCTGCTGAAGAACATGAAATTGAAGATTTTTACAATGAACTGCAACACGCATTAGAGAAAGCAAATAAGCAAGATATTAGGATAATAATGGGAGATTTTAATGCCAAAGTTGGAAACGAAAGATTAGAACATGAAAAAAGAGTGAAAGGAAGTCATGGATTGGGTCAGAAAAATGAGAGAGGAGAACGCTTGACAACATTCTGCCTAGAAAACAACCTAGTCATCACAAATACTCTTTTCATGCAACACCCTAGAAGACTATATACATGGACGTCACCGGACGGAAAAAGTAAGAACCAAATAGATTCCATCTTAATACAACAAAGGTGGCGATCTTGTATCTCATCCATCAAGACGCTCCCAGGAGCAGACTGTGACTTCGACCATGAACTTCTTGCTGCAAACTTCAAGATCAAATTGAAAAAAGTCGTTACAAGCGACAAAGTAATACGTTATGACACAAGCGCCATACCAGAAGAGTACAGTGTCGATATTCAGAACAAATTTGACATTCTTATGGCAGTACAGGAGGAAATGACACCAGATGAACTTGCCAATAACATCAGAGATGTTTATATTACAAATGCACAGAGGTTAATTCCTAAAAGAAGTATAAAGAGAAGAGAATACATCTCATACGAAACACTGAAGTTGGTGGTAGAGAGAAGAAAAATGAAGTCCAAAAAAGATACAGAAAATCAGGAGTTGTACAAGGAATACACAAAGCAGATTAAAAAACGAGTCAGACAAGACAAACATCAATACATAAACGACACCTGCAGGAAAATAGAGGAAATGCGCGAACAGGGATTGAGTAAGAATATGTTTTCTGAAGTAAGAACATTGAAGAACAGCAACTTTAAATCATCACCTCGAGCAATAAACGACAAGAAAGGCGACACTCTAACAGAAAGTAAAGATATTCTGAACAGATGGAAGGAGTACTGTGAAGAAATGTATACGGAAATAAACAAAGCGGCAGATAACAACGTCATGAATGAAGCGGAACGTGAACCAGAACCTACCATAGAGAAAGTCCGGAACGCAATCAAACACTTAAAAATTGGAAAATCTCCGGGTTGTGATGAAATAACAGCTGAAATGATACAGGCAGGAGGAGAAGGCAGCGCTCGTATATACCATGCATTATGCTGCAAGATCTGGCAAAGCGGAATTTGGCCCAAGGAATGGAAAAGATCAATTTACATACCCTTGCCAAAAAAGGGCAACCTGAAACTGTGCACAAACTACAGAACTATAGCTCTTATAAGCCATGCCAGCAAAATACTATTACAAATCATAATGAAAAGGATGCACCACAAGCTAGAAACAGAAATAAACGAAGTACAGGCGGGTTTTCGACCAGGTAGAGGCACTAGAGATCATATATTCAACATGAGGATCATCATAGAAAAGTGTAGAGAATTCAACGTTGACCTACATACTTGTTTTATTGATTACACCAAGGCTTTCGATTGTGTACAACATCAGCAATTATGGGCTATTATGGAAAATATGGGATTTCCAAACCACCTTATACAACTCATCGCACTGCTGTACCAAGAACAACAAGCAGCCGTAAGAATAGAGGGGGAAACATCAGAATGGTTTGAAGTACAGAAAGGAGTAAGACAAGGCTGTACCCTTTCCCCTTACCTGTTTAACATTTATGCCGAGAATATCATGAGAAACGTAAGAGACGACCAAGATCACACAGAGTTTGACTCATTTAACATCGGCGGGTACCAGATCCCGGAAATCAGATATGCTGACGACACAGTCCTCCTATCGACCAACCCAGAAGGACTTGAACAATTAATTCTGTCACCAAAAAACTCAGCAAGGCCCAGAATCTATACCTAAACACCAAGAAGACCAAAGTATTGACAACAGACAAAGTAAAGATCAAACCAGAAATTGAAATTGATAACGAAGAACTGGAAAGTGTTAATGAATTCGAATACTTAGGATCAATCATCTACAGCTCTGGCGACTGTGCAGTAGAAATTAAAAGAAGACTTGCAATTGCTTCACATAAACTAATACAGATGAAAAACCTATGGCAAGGCACAAGCAAAGAAACAAAGTTACAACTGATCAGAGCATGTATATTCCCAGTAGCAACATACGGCTGCGAGACTTGGACACTCAATAAAACAGTTGCAAAAAAGATTACATCATTCGAAATGAAATGCTACAGAAGGATGTTGAGAATACCCTGGACAGAAAAAAAGACCAACAGAGAAGTACTGCACTCACTAAACGTACAGGAACATTGGCTCCTAATTACCATCGCAATAAGGAAGCTGAAATTTTTTGGTCATATAAAAAGACATAATAGTCTGGAAAAAACAGTGATGGAAGGCATGGTCCCTGGAAAAAGGGGAAGGGGTCGACCTAGACGACGGTGGACCCAGGACATCACAGAGAGTCTGAACTTGTCTTTGGCTGATGCAGGTCGATTTGCCCAGAATCGTGATGCGTTCAGAGCAGCTGTAATGGAGACAACGTTCTGGAAAGAATACGTCACATGATGATGATAAAGACAGTAGCGACGATTTTAGGGAGTTTTTCTGGTGTGTGTTCAGCAAATGTGTAGGCCTGGTCTGTTAAAGTTATGATATTGCCAACGTGCCGAAGGACAATAGCGATAATTGAAGACCGAAGACCAGTCTCGAGGTCAGTGTCAGCCTATAAACTATTTACGAAGTCATTTCAGCGGCAAGTCCACGTTTTGCGAATGTCCTTTTGTAGCAGGGTAACTGGTCCTAAGACACCAATTATGTATTAATAATTTGTGTAAACTTCCTTTTTTCCTTTTTGTTAGTCCATGTCTAAGTCTGTGTTGTATTACTGGCTTATAGCTCGCCAGAGGTGTTAATTACATAGACCCTATCTGTGTGTACGGTTCGTTCGTCCTTTCTACAGGTGGTGAACGGGGAGAGCTTTAGTGGTTGATATTTTTGAACCATGACAATGCATCTATGTTATTCAACAGGAAAATAATGTTATCCAACAGGCAAAGAGTTCTTCAGCAGCCTTATCCTTCACAAGTGAATTTTATTTAACATCAAAAGTGGACAGAAAATGTCAAACAATGTTCATCGATATTTACATCATGGTTAGTTGTCAGTGTCATATTTGCTTTCTAGTCCAGTATTTATCTTCGTTTTATCTACCCTTGGTTTCAAATCCTCTTCCTTCGTTTCACCATACGTATCTTCCATTTTTTATTTCTCTTCAATTAATATCATGGCTTCATTTTCTCGAAAATACGCTGCAATATAAAACAATAGGCGATCGTGCTACTTACGTGGGTCAGTACTTAAAATAAACAGTTCGATGTGTGCAAACACACATAGATGAATGTTGTTCATCATTTGTTAAAAAAAACCTCAACTGGGAGCTGGATAGACATTGAACGTCATTCTACGTGGTTCAATTTCCCAGGACTGCCTGCAAAAAAAAATTTCTTTCTGACAATTTTCGTAGTGGCTGAGCTGGCAAGGTTTTCATTGGTTGGAAGCTTATTCTATTTGATAAATTATTGGTCAAACATCACGATCTCCTAGCGTGATATTAGCTGTCTCTGTTTGCGTCACTACATGTCTATGACGACTACCGCGTAAATTAGCGTGCATTGTGTCAAAAGCTGACCTAGCCGATTTCTACCACTCTGTACCCTACCCTTAGTGTCTCGTTTTATTTTTTTTATTTTAGTTAAGAATCTTGCTTGTTTATTACAGTGAATGGTAGTTTTATATTTAATTATTATGACTAGACTCTAGCACGAATACATGCTCAAGTGGTCGGACAAACGGCCACACTTTGAGCGACGTGTTTCATACTCAAGACCGGTTTAAAGGCAGAGTAATCTAGGCCATGGACACTTTAAGTGAAAGCGGACGATAAAAAAACGAAGAAAATTCACGTCAAACAACTCGACTTTTTTTTCCCAACTGTGACTCAACTGGTCCATGGTGTAGTGCGCTATGTCAATATTGTATAAGACAACAATAGATCAAAGTGTGATTCGTACTTATACCATTCTATGTTTAGTTGTTGTAGAGTTCTGTGTTTTGGCAGTAATAACTAACTACCGATCTGCTAGTTTATTTACAAATCTTACTTAATTTTTCACGAGAGTTTAACCAACATTCGCTGTGAAAAGTTCAAGAGAGAGGGCGCATGTAAAACAGGTCTCCCCCGGTCGCCAAATACCCAAGTGCCGGCTCTGCCTACACGCCCAAAGCCACAATAATTATTTTAATGTCGTCATTATCATCATCATCATCATCATCCCCTTTTGCTCCTTATAGAGCATGGAGACACTACAGCAACTGTTGCCTTGTGGGAAGCCTACACCAAAGCTATAATTTCCCTGGCAGTAGTTTGTTTCTGTAGCAATGTGTTTTATATGATGAGGTTGTCAGCCTCATGTACAACCTCATATTAGTTATCTTTTACGACATGCTCGAGGGAAAAGTAGTCCTACTGTCTCCACCCCCCCTCATTACCAGAACTACACAGGCTTATTTGATCGTACTTTAGCATTTTTTTTCCCTTAACCAGCGGCACTTGGGATTTCAGCCCTTCGGCCCAATGACATGTCATTGCGAGACTGGGGAGCCTGTGAACGTTCCTTCCAACCCGGTCAGGAGCTTCGCTCCTTCCCATCCACAGAGGGTTTATCTCTGGAGACGTTATTCAGCGAAAATCCCGGTCGATGACACTCTTTCAAATGCACACGCCCGGGCTTGAACCTTGAACACTGATTGCCAGCGCAACGTGGTAACCATTACACCAGCGCGGCTCCCTAATTTAGCATTACAGGCAAACCTTAGAGTTATTGCGGGTTTGGTTCCAGACCACCGCAATAAATCAATTATTGCAATAAAGCATGGCACACCCATTTTTTGGCTTCCCGGTGCATATAAAAGCCTAAAATCATGTTTACATTATGTCTATTACGTGCGCAATAGCGATAGGTCTAAAAAAACAATGTGATGGAAAATTAAAAACACTTCATTGCTTAAAAACATGATCTTTATCATCCGAGCCTTTAGCGAATCGTAATCTTTTTGCCAAAATCTATCCTGAGAAGAAGGCACGTTCTAATTAATGAACAAGAATATTCTGAAAAATTACGCTCAATCTGCAAAGCGCAATAAAGCGAAGCGCAATAAAGGGAGGTATGTCTGTATATGTTAATGTATGTTTTGATAGTAAAGATTCTCTTACATATGAATGCATGAATGTGTGTGCATTAGTATTTTGGAATATATGCATACATATGTGCTGGAATGTTCTTACTCGCCAAACAGTCCCCAAGCTCGCTCCAGGGGACCTTGTTAAATGACTTCTCCAGATCCATGAAACAAAGATGCATCTCATTTTTATACCCAATGGCCTTTTAACTTAGCTGCCTCAGTGTGAAGATAAGGTCCTGAGTACTTAAGTTTGCTCGGAAGCCATGTTGGACATCGTCCATTTGTGGCACAGCCAGGTGTCTGATTCTCTGTTCCAGGATTCTAGAATAGATTTTACCAGGGACACTGAGAAGGGATATAACTTTACGATACCAGCATTGTCGGCTGTCACCCTTTTTGAATATGAGTATTATGATGGCAATCTCCCAATCCTTTGGTATGGTCTTGTTGCACCAATCTGCCTGTAGGATCTATAAGAGTAATAGGTCGCCTGCTGCTCTCATAGACTTAACCATTTCTGGTGTTATACCATCATGCCCTGCTGTTTTGCCCATCATGATTTTCTCCAGTGCTGCCTTCAGTTCTTCCATCTTTATGCGCTATCTTCACCACCATTGGTTCCTCTTCTGCGTTAGTGGTTATCATTTCTATATATGTGCACGTAACTAAACTGTATGTTTTATGTCTTCTTCTTCCGTCCTTAGCCACCGACCGTCAAAGCAGTCAGTGGCCATTACGCCTAGTGGCGTCTTAGGGCAACAGCAGATAGGTTTTATTTGCCATTGTTTCCCATCACGCCTGGTGGCGTCTTTAGGGCAACGGCAAATCAACCCATTTGCTGTTGTTTCTGTAATCAAAGTGACTGGCAAACGGGTGATCAGCCCGTAGATGTTTTATGTGCTATGTACATATAGATGGAGCGTTGGGTTGACAAAGTGATAAGAACGTTGCCTCTCGAGCTAAAGTTTCCAAGTGCAAACACTGGTAACGGACCGCTCCAGTTTACCCAGGTGTAAATGGGTATCTCCCACTTATCTTTAGTTAGAAACGGTAAAGGCATCGAGGAAGGGAATCGGTCACCCCACTTTATAAAGCTTGACATAATTTAGCGAATTCTCAAATACTAAACGCTCCTACATGAGTATTTTCTATACGACTACATAAATGTTTGAATGTGTGTCTAACGGTAGTATTATATGCATTCATATATTTGCATCTGTTTATGTTGCACCATAAAGATCCGGGGTGTGGGAGGGGGGTTAGCAGGTGACACAAAAGAATCAAACCACAGCTACCCCAAGCATATCGTAAAATGAGATTAATGTGAGGTTCTGAATGGGAATATCACAAAACAACAGCAGATGGGGCACGGGTTTTAGCTCTGGCTTTCTGCAAGGGAGGGAAGTTACGGTTGTTAGTCTGTGCTCCGAAAGAATCTAAAGATGACATGAATACATATGTGTGTGTGTGTGTGTGTGTGTGTGTTTCTGTGTACATATATGCATGAATGAGTAGATGCTGATGTCCTTGGCGCTAATGTGACTTGAAGCCGGAGTATTGTGTAATTACCCGTGTAATTGTGGGATCGTACGGTATAATGAAGGTTTTATGTGAATCGAAAACATCCGTACCCAAATTACTGTAGATTTGTCCACTTACTTTACTTTCTTATTTTTTTTGGGTCAGTGAAGCGTAGTGGGGAGCTGAATTTTACGTTGCTGAGTCTTTTTAACGTGACAACACAACATCCGCTAGAACGCATACAGAAAGACAATCATAAAGATACATTGCACGAAAAACAAGAAATTTCCATCTTAGTTTTTAAATATCTGACATTGGACACGTTATCCTTGTAGGTCTATGAATCTTGCCGGCTGTATCTTGTGACATGGCAAGACAAGGATTCGTGTTACACAGTGTCTAGGCGCCAATGCTTTAATCTAACGTGTCTTAACTCCTTTATCTTGAGGCCGTGATCTGGCCTGCTTATACTGTAATTTTTTAATGGAAAATAGGTGTCTTGTATATATTATATTTTATTATATTTTCTGTCCTTTGATTGTATTGTCGCAAGGCATTTGTCAAACCTGGTCAAGAGACAGAAGAAACCGTCAAACTATGTGAAGTTTTGAAAGGTGATGCACCCATAACGCTTCCCATCGCACTGGTGGAGATACACTCTGCTTTCGTCAGTGGTGTTATCTAAGCGGCTATAATGGATGATCCGATCTACCCAATCATACTTAGTTGTAGATATGTGTTTATTGGAAGACCGAAAGAGCCAATTATGGCAGCAGTAACCACAAGAAGGCAAACCAAGAGGGAACGGGAGCCTGCGCCTAACATGTTTGCAAAGGAACTAAAAGAGGCGCAAAAGAAGGACCTTACCTTGGAGCCTTGCTTTAGGAAACTGCCCATGGCCAAGGACCCCAGACACAACCGAGACATCATTTCTAAGGCTGGAGTATTGTATCGTAGAACAGGCGACCCTGAACAGGGACATAACCAGCTCCTAGTACCGACACAGTAAAGAGACCAAATCTTAAAATGGGGCACTCTCTTCCCTTTAGCTGACATATGGGTAAAAACGCCACTATTCAGCGAATATCGACTCACTGGAAAAGACTAAAAGAAGGAACAGTTTTATCCTGATCTTAGTCGACACATGCACTTTGTAGGCAGAAGATATACCGCAAACGTGCACGGATTCCAAGTATGTCGCAGACGCCTTAGTGCAGATATTTACACGGTTGGGATTCCCTCAACACGTTTTGACGGATAAGAGATCCCAATACCGTTGCCTGATAAAGGGGGAGATCTTTAAGATCTTGAGGGACCAGTACATCTACTCCAGCCCCTATAATCCAGCTGGAAGTGGGTTAGTAGATCGTGTTAACGGAACCCTCACCATGATGTTAAGTCAGCTGCCACAAGAGAATTCTGAAGAGTGGTACCTTTTCATCCCTGCAGTCTTATTTGCCTACAGTGAAGTCCCACAGATATCTACAGGTTTACCACCAGCTACACTCTTATTTGGCGACCTATTAAGGGCTAGCTTAAAGCCTTACTCCGGTCACTGACAGACAAGAAGGCTGATGAGACAGTCGTCTCAGCAAGTAAATATGTATCGGAACTTAAGGAAAGATTACAACTAGGAAGGGATCTAGCAACAACCAACCTTAAGCAAGCACGCATGAAGCACGCTAAACGATACAATAGAGCAGCGAAAGAGAGAGAATTACAACCAGGAGAGAAAGTTTTGTTGCAACTTCCAACCGGAAACAACAAACTACGTATCTGACAGCAAGACCGTTTACCGTCCTTAAAAAGATCTCGAGAACTAACTACAAGATCTCTATTAAAGGAAAGGTAAAGGTCTACCATATAAATCTGTTAAAGAAATATTTGGAAAGACCAGTGCCTTCCCCCGAACATCTCCTGGCGGTCGCCATAGCAACAGAAGACTAGGAAGATGACGATAGTTGCATGGAATATCCACTGCTACAAACGGAATCTTTCAACGATGTTAAATTCGGCGATACTCTTTCAAACGCACAACAGACAGATACGAGGGCGCTACTGATACAGCACTCAGCAGTTTTAACGGACATACCTGGTCGAACGCATCTCGCAGAGTTCGATATGAAGCTGACATGTGAGACCCCTGTGCGAACCAGAGTTTACCCGATTCCGTATTCTAAAGCTGATACGCTACACGGAGAAATAGACAAGCTAAGTCAAGATGGAATTATTAGCGAGTCTACATCTCCTTACAGTTCGAGCGTAGTACTGTTACAGAAGCCCAATAAGGAAGTTCGTCTGTGCATCGATTACCGTCTACTTAACACAGTAACGGATATCCAGCCGGAGCCCCTGCAAAACGCTTCTGAACTGTTCACCAAGCTTAGCAAGGCAAGAAACTTCTCCAAGATTGACCTGAGTAAAGGTTATTACCAAATACTAGTCAAGGAGGAAATTAAACTCCTGCTAGCTTTTAGCACCAGTGAAGGACACTATACTTTCAACGTTATGCTTTTCGGTTTGCACAACGCACCAGGAGTTTTCACGAGAATGATGAAAAAGCTTTTAGAACCATTGCAAAGTCGCATATTCACAATTTCATGGACGACATATTGATTGCAACGGAAAACTACGACGAACATTTAACTATGGTCGCTATGCTCCTCATGAGACTACAGGAAACAGGTCTGACAGCCAGACTGAGCAAATGTTTAATCGGATTTGAAAAGCTTGACTTCCTGGGGCATACCATTTCACAATGTTCCATGTGGCCAGTTGCCAAAAACGTAGATAAAATACGTGCAGCAAAAAAGCCTAAAACTAAGAGAGACACACGTTCATTTCTATCACAGTGTGCATATTACCAGAAGTTCATTAAAAATTTCAATGGCCTTACAGCCCCTCTTACTGACCTCACCAAGAACGGGCAACCTGAAAAAAGTTATTTGGAATTCAGAGTGCGAACACTCCTACGTCAGTCTCAATGAACAGCTGTCCAAATACCCAATTCTAAGGTTACCTTACCTTAAAAAACCTTTCATTTTGCGCGACGATGTATCAGGATTGGGAATCGGGTCAACACTGCTTTAGGCAGATGAAAATAATCCGAATCTCTTATTTTCAGTTGTATGCGGCAGCCGCAAACTGAACACAGCAGAGAGGAATTATTCGACCGTGGAGAGGGAGTGTTAAGCACTCGTTAATGGGATAAGAAGACATGAATATCATTTTAGCGTTCCATTTTAGGTACAAACGGACTATGCTCCACTGGTTTTTCTTGGAGCCATTAAGTAATTTAACGCAAAGATTATGCATTGGGCTTTGCTGTTAAGAGTATATTCATTTACAGTACAATACATCGCGAGAAAAGAAAACGTAGGAGCGGATTTTATGAGTCGAAATTGAAGCATGGAGGAAGAGGATGAAATTGAAGACAGCTATCACTCGGAAGATACGGATAACAGCAGCTCTATTTTCATAAGTGAGACATGAAAGGGTTTCATATGTTCACTGTCACATATATATGTAAATATAGCCACAGTGATCCGACCACCTTTGCTTCCCCATCAAAAGTTTTTAATTGTGCTACGCACAAAACCCTGCAAATAGCTGCCTGTAGACTCACTTTGAAGCCACGTCTATTATTTCCTCTCTACATGCGTTAATGAGCGATTACAAATTTTTGCACCCGACAGTCTTAACAAGAGGGGCGCGAACCGGGGTGTTTATCTGAGTTCCCAAGCGAGCTGAGATGTCAATAATCGATAGTGACAGATCAGACGTTGGTAGCAAATGCAAGGGTGATAACAATATTTACCGACCACATTTGATGTCCGTGATCCAAGGGGACTTAATTATGTGATCTACAGCAGAGGGACTAAATCAATGAAGGCCTGTTCGCATGCCATGGCTTTGTGATGTCGTTTCGGCATCGCGAGCGACGAACAGGAAAATCCTTTACCTCGGGAGACGAACTCGTTGATTTTCCGTGATACGACCGAAGGCGTGAATTATCGCACCCTTTAGTAAAAATAACACCATTTCTGTATAAATACTCCGTCCACTCACAGTCAGTTATCCAGACGCTCAGAAAGTTTGGATAATCTAGCTCGTTATTCTAGAGCCATTGTGAAAGTGTGTTATAGCATTCCGTGGATATTGTTTCATTTCTGATTGCGGTAATAGAAATTAGCATTTACGTGATTTAATGTGCTAAGTTTATCATTATAATTTATTGGGATTTTCTAGATGCTAAGACTAGCGTATTAAATAACGCATTTATAATTTTTTCAGTTGTAATGTAGATTTAATCACCCGCTGTCAACCAGAAAAAGAGGTGTTTTAATTGACTAATAAATACACTAGGAGACTGAAAATTGACAGAATACAATTCACTTCTATTTCATAATGTGTAATAATATAAGTGACTAGTGTAATATCATGTGACTAAACAAATAGTTAGTAATGACAAGCGACATTTGTAAAGTAGTCATAATTAAATTAACACTGATATTGTGCGCTGAGTGTTTTACCGGGCGGGAGGGGAAAGGCGCATACCTAAAACCCAACCCGTACCAGTTGAGCGAAGCGTGATAAGATAGGCTAGGACACGTGTGCCTTTTAATTTAATTAGATGACAGAGAGGATAAGAGATCATACCCTTACACGTGATAGGATAGGATATTGATATTGTGGTTAAATGTTTTGTTTTCTTCCTAATTTAGTGCTGATCTCAAACCAGCTGCCAGCGGTCTAATAGCACCAGTATCAATTCTTATTATTATCTGGTCTTCGACGTTGACCTGTTCGGTCATCTTGCTTCATCCAAAGAGAGACCAAAAATATAAACAATAATAGTAAACGTCACGGGGCTTACAAAATACCCAGATTTTTGCATTCAATTTTATCAGCCCGCTAGGAGCAGCGCTAGCGTAGTGGTTACAACACCGCTCTGGCGACCGGGTGATTCAGGATCAAACCCGGGCGACGGCATTTGAGGATTTTTCGTCCACCGGGAATTGGACTAGATTAACTCGAGACCTGGCGAGGACATTTGAAGGAGTGTCGTCGACCAGGGATTGGCGGCTCCTGAGCCGACCCAGCTCTAATGTGTACCTCCGAAATCGGCGAGTATCTGCCTGAATGGCGAGGGACACCTGTCTCTGTACACGAAAAGGGATACTCACGTAAAATCAATGTCAGGTTAGACATTAACAATAACCTGAGATTTCGCCTCGAGTATTAGCGGGCGTACAAAAAAAAAAAATCAGCCCGCTGTAGCCATATATATATATATATATATATATATATATATATATATATATATATATATATATATATATATATATATATATATATATATATATATATATATATATATATATATATATATATATATATATAACATTTTTCCCGACTACTGATAATCATGTTTCCAAGTGAATTTATCCAGGAGAATATGGTGCGTCATAATCGGCACTCAACCCCAGAGAGAAAAACCGATAGGATATACCCTCATCCTCTTTATAAACAGTTTACCAACCAGATGTTTCCTTTAGCTATTTGAAGTACTATCTACTGTCTACTGTGAACACTAGATCGCGGTATATATTTAGCTGCATGAACTATCTGATGTGACATTTTTCATATCCAATAACCCACCACCAAAGTAGGCGTTCCCCATTAGGAAAATTAATTATTCGTGGAGGAACTGGGGCTCACTTCGGAGAAGCACAACACTGGATCATGATACATGTACATTGATGTTTACCTTCAAGAGGTTGTTAACCAAGTATTAGGTAAGGTGTGACAGATGTGGCCACGACTGACAGAGTGAGAGGAAATACGTTCTAGTTACGGAAACTGTACCATCCTTGATTTTCTTTGCAATTACTGTTATTTTACGGGATAGCTTAACCAGGAACTTTGTTCTTTGCTTTACTGTCTATTCTATGCCCTAGTGTTAATCTGTGACCTTTTGGGTAATTACCTTCTTTTGGGATCTCTTCTCAACAAGAGGGGAGGGCACTTATTGGGTTATTTTCATATGTCTTTAACAAACGATTATATTGATTTCTATATGTTTGAAGTTGTAACGTTTAAGTAATAATAAACTAAACAAAACTTAATTTATTGTGTTGGTCAGCCCCAATCTCCATTTACCATAGTTTTCACGTCTGTGAGTCCTTTTGTCACATAACTGTGCGTGTGTGTGTGAGTAGTTAACTTATAATTGTATTTATAGGGAGATTTGATAGATTGTCTATTACCAAAAGATAGTCGTATAGATGGGCTGGACTAGAGAATTCACTCATTCCAGAGACAGATCTTCACCTTAATCTATTCATTCGTGGAATCTATTCTAACACTTTCTTTCTCAGAGAACCCCACTTTTTCTGGGGTTTTTTTCAGACGGGACTGTAAAGTTTTGTTCTTTCCACTCTGTAAAGTTGCTTTCACACACACACTGTACAGTATCAGTCTGTCTGCTCTGTAAGGAAGAGTGGTGTGTTGTTGAGATCAGGCATGCTCCAGTCTACCCAGCTGTAAATGGGTAACTCACCCTAGTCCTGAGTTAGGGAAGGCAAAGGCTCCAGGGGAAGCAGGCCCTAAACTTGGTCACTTCAGCCGACGCAGGATGGTGTATGTATGAAGTAGAAGTGTAGAGTGTGATTACCGCGAATGGTGTACTGTTTGTGTGCTGACCAATATAACCACTCACACTTGTGTCTACAAGGCACCAATGCAGACTGCTGGAATCTTAGTTTACTCAATTTATTCAGACGTACACACTGGGACATACGAGTACATCATAATTCGTTGACATATCAATTTGTAGGTATGCATAGCAGATCTGAAGTCATGACACATTCAGAAATAATGGGCAGTACATCAAAAGTTCAATGTCATGATACATTATGGCCACATCCCCCTATCTGACTAAACGCGTCAGTGAAGGCGGATCGATAAATAACCAAAGTTACTTGACGTCCATAGTTTGTAGTATATATTATGAAACCACGAAAGGGGGTTTCTAGCAAGATTGAGATCTCCCTGTCACTGTCCGATAATAAGATAAATAATCTGTTCTCTTGGCAGTGATCAAAACATATGATGACCGAAATCCAACATGGCTGTCTCCCTGAGTTGTCGTTCACTCATTCATAGGAAGGAGAATATAAGCCAGAGTTAATTTATAATGGTTATATAAATGATTTCGTAAATGTTTCCATACAGCTCTACGGTGATCAGGTTAATTTCACGTAGCCATAACCGCTGCAGGAAAATCTGTCATCTTCGTCGATACCAAACACGACACTAGCATAACGAAGCACCAAAAGTCAAGCAAGGCCTAACCGACGAGAGATCATCAAAAATAGGAGCTGGGTTTACCTGGAGTCTGAATCATCTATATACTGACATAAGGAGAGTCTCTAACACAAACTATCGTAGAGACACCATCTCCTTCAGAAGAAAAACCACGTCGTAAGACATTTTTTCTGACGAAAGGACCAGCTCTTGAAAAACGTACCCCGCCATTTGTAAGCGGTCCATCGGAACTCATCACGACTTGTCAAGACAACTCATACTTCCGCTAGCAAGAATCTAGTCCCTCCTACCCATCCAAAATATACAATATAGGACTGATTCTACTTGTACTAATAATATGTAATACATATGAATTCAGGCCATAAACACAATAAGCAAATTAATATATTTTCTGGCCCTAAAAAATAAGTACAAACTCAAGCGCAATATCCTTGCGCTGGATCAATATCCAGAACGATTACTCCTATAATCAAAAGTGTGAATCAAACATGGATTATCTCGCTTTTACCATAAACAGCATTTTCATACACAAATGAATGCATGTCTATATTTTTCCCATATTAAATAGCCATATCGATTTTTGTAAAATGTGCGTCAAAATATGCACGCAACAGATTACCACACCCCTCGGGAAAAAAAATGGTACATTTTTTTTTTGAAATACATCTAGGAGCAACATACAATAGGCTCACAACGCACCAATAACAATGCGCAGATGATAAGCATAAGTTTTATGACCTTAGAGAAAGTACTTCTCTAAGTATAAATATTTCCAGAGAGGTGTCACCAACGCATACTACAATATTAGCAATGACACAATTTCCACATTAGTTTATACATAAATTCCATCTAAGATATCTTAACATCATGATCATCAAAGACGAAAAACATTGAAAGATCAGCGGTGAATACATATCAATGAACCGCTAAGTAGTGTTACAATCAATATATGATATATTACATATGTGTACACATTTCAACATAGAAACAACTGTATCAAAGTTGTATAATAGTTACGAATCATGTGGGCATCTAGACAAAATATCTGCCATCACATTTTCTGACCCACGGATAGCTCGCACCGAAAAATGAAATGGCTGTAGAGCAATCGCGTATCGCGTTGATCTCGCGCTCTTCAGATTTTTACTCTGAATAGCCGTAAGAGCTTTCTGGTCAGTTTCCACAATGAAATGCGCGCCCAGAAGAAATCTTTGCAGTTTAAGGATTGACCAAACCATAGCCAATAATTCACGGTCTAGGACCGAGTAATTCTTCTCTGCGGCATTTAATTTCCGAGAAATATACATCACAGGATGCAGAGTTCCAGAGTACTCTTGCATTAGTGCAGCTCCAATCCCGGTGGATGAAGCGTCACTACGAAGAATAAATGTCTTATCCTTAGAAGGCAATACTAGGATAGGTGAAGTAGAAAACATAGTTTTAACCTTATCCAAAGAGGATTGACATTCTTGAGTCCAATGGACTACGTTAGGAGACCCTTTCTTTAGCAAGGAAGAAAGAGGTGACATAATGGAGGACAGATTCGGGATGAATCGTCCATAAAATTGTATTAGACCTAAGAGACTTCGTACTTGCTTTTTAGTCTTAGGAATAGAAATGTTAAGTATCTTACTTGTATTATGGTCTTCTGTTTTTAGGAACCCATGACCAACACGGTGTCCTAAGAAAGATATTTCGCTAAAACCAATACATGCTTTCGATGGTTTCGCTGTCAGGTTATGCTCGCGTAAGATAGACAATAGTTCATTTATACCATTATAGTGATCGTTCCAAGTATCACTGAAAAGACAGATGTCATCAAGATACGCAATGACATCTGAGCGATGAGATAGGATTCGACGCATCATGCGTACAAATGTAGCAGGGGCGTTCATAAGACCGAAAGGCATGAAATTCCATTGGAATAGACCCCTAGGCGTCGAAAAAGCAGTAAACGGTTTGGCGTGTTCGGATAGTGGAACTTGCCAATATCCCTTAGACAAATCGAGTTTAGTAAAGAAGTGAGAATTCGATAGTCTCGTAAGTAGCTCTTCTAGTAAAGGCATAGGTTCAGCATCGAATTTAGTCACTTGATTCAATTTGCGATAATCCACGCAAAGACGTATGTTATTGTCTTTTTTTCGTACTATAACCATCGGCGAAGAATATGCTGATGTGGATGGTTCAATAATTTTTAACTCTATCATCTCATCTAACTCTTTCTCTACCTGTGTTTGAAAATGTATCGGGATAGGATACGGTCTGACTCTTATAGGACTATGGTCAGTAAGAATAATGTCATGTTGAATGACATCCGTTTGACCAGGAATGTCAGTAAGGACATCCTGAAATTGTTCTAACATAGTAGAAACTTGTTTCTGCTCTCCTGGAGATAATTCTGGAGAAATTGCAACATCTTTCCATGATTCATTAGAGTGAAGAGGAATCATTGGAAAAGGTAAATTTACATCCGAGAAACTCGTTTCCTCATCCTGTATTACTGACAGAGATGAGTACTGTCCATGTTGGACTGGAAAATCGTCCGTTGCCTGGAAAACAGGTTGTAAATAATCAGGACGTTCATGGAATTCCGTGAGCATGTTGATGTGGAAGGTTTTACGCTTCCCGTCAATATCGACGATATAGTTGATAAGGTGTAAATTCTGGTACAGTCACATTGATACCTTATCATAAAGCAGCTGACCGTTTACTTGTTTACAAATATAAAGGGCACAGCACTGTGTATGTGAGTGTAAAGGTCAGGTCAACCCAAGCAGTGCAGGAACGTGAATGTAGGTCAGCCTGTTCGTTAAGTCTTGAGGCGCTGGCAAAGTGCAGTGTTGACATAGAGTATGAGTGTAGATGTAGTATACGCGAATGCATGTACGGTTCTAAAGCCTGGCTCAGTACTCACACTCAATCACAAGTAGAAGTCAGTGAAGGTTGTAACAGCAACTGACTTTTTCTCAAACTTTAATGTAGTACGACGACATCAGGACATGGTCATTTAACAAGACTCAGGAACGTTGTAGACATGATCATTTAACAAGACTCAGGAACATGTAGACATGACGATAGTACATGGATAGCATCATATATCACAAGTCAGTAAGCTGGGCCTAAGCACGATTGTTGACCACAACCTAAGTTCCCTTCCAAACAAGCCTCAGCAAAAATACCCCGCATTGCTCGCGGGTGTTGATACACGAGTTAACCAACTCTTTCCTGACATGAGTTCATCAGATGTGTTGCTTGCATGCAACAGGCCTTAAGGTAGCAGGCCTATAAGTTTAACTAGCCTCTGTGACTGGCAGGCAAGGTGGGTCAGACCTTGACTATAATATTTTACCGCTGAAACAGCGGGATGCATCAAACTGCAATGTTTCCTGGGCGTACACAAGCCCTCAGCTAATAAAGTCAGCCTAATTTAAGAGCTTAGCTCATATAAACTGTTAGATGCTTTCCCACCCTGGGAAAAGTCAATAAGCTGACAAATATATGTGGTGCGACACTGATAGGCAAGGAGAATAACAAAATGTCCATTTACTTTGATAGACCATCAGAATGCACTAATAACACACATACATACACGTCTCAAGGACGTAAGAAATATATCACTATCATCGGGGAATATCTCCAAATACTTCTAAGTCCATCCACAGAGGTTTTCCATTTCCCCAGGCATGAAGCCGAAACTCAAAGACGTCGAAAATACGTCTTGACCCTCTGACATTTTTCGTTCGACTTCCAGATCGGAAATCTCGTTTAACCCCTACTAAACCGCGCATGCGCCTGGACGCTACGCTTCCTTGAGCGAAAACTCAAACGCAGTGTTTCAACACATTCCAGGTAAAGATTGACCATTGAAGCCTTATATGGTCATGAGTTAAGACCTAAGCTCTAGTTGCAAACATTCTTAGAAAAGTTAGCCATAAGCCCAAATATGGACATGCAACTAAACCTCGGTTCTCGTTTTAAACCGGTAAGTTGAAACCGGTAAGTTGAAACCGGTGGACAGACAACCACTGTTAAATACTCCTCCCAGAAAAATCCTGGGTGATATCCCTTAGGTCATGAATCAAAATTAATATAGACATTTTTATTAAAGCAGAATATTATACATAGCGCGAAACTGCACGCTACAATAGTCAACATCGGAAACCTTTGATATTATATCGTACGGACCTTTCCAAGAAATGAGAAGTCTATTTTCCCTACAAGGTAGCAAGACAAATGCTTTGTCACCTGGACAAAGTTGACGCAAACATCTCTTTTTATTGGCAAATTCCCTTGCCTTCTGTTTCGCAAATTCAGAAGAAGCAGTTGCCAATTTGCATGCTTCAATAATCTTGTGTCTAAGTGCGATGACATATTCATAAAAGGATTTTGTGTCATCGACAATATTATCAGCAGTTATAAGATCATGCAGTAAGGACATAGGACCTCGCGGTTTCGCGCCAATGACAAGTTCAAAGGGAGAAAATCCTGTATGTTCGTTGGCGACCTCTCTATATGCAAAGAGAGCCGCGGGTAAAACCCTATCCCAATCCTGAGGATGATCTTCTGTAATCTTACCTAGTAGGTTTTTCAGAGTTCTATTCAAACGTTCCACCATCCCATTGGACATAGGATGATAAATACTACTCAGCGATCTCTCTATCTTCAGAGTCGACATTACTTGAGACATGGTATCCGATATGAGTTGGGTACCATGGTCGGATAATATTTCTGCTGGAAATCCCAGACGAGAAAATATTAACCAAAGAGCATCTGCGACATCAGCAGTAGTTATGCTCTTTAGAGGAACAGCCTCCGGCCAACGTGTGCACATATCAACACACGTCAAAATAAATTGGTGTCCTCTAGCAGACTTTATCTTAAATGGACCAATGATGTCTATCGCCATTTTTTGAAATGGCCGAATGGGAATGTCTGCAGCCTGAATAGGTGCATCATGGCGTGGACCTCTGGATTTAATCTCTTGACATACTTTACAAGATCGACAATAGATTCGTATGTCCTTATTCACCGCAGGCCAAAAGAAAGATTGAAGAACTCTAGCTTTAGTACGGGAAAAACCCATATGTCCAGCACACTGCGAATCATGAGCGTGCTGTAAAATTTTAACTCTCATATTTTTAGGCACAAGGATTTGAGAATGAATGGACTTAGCGGAGTCTTGTACCATACGTACAAGTACGCCATTCTTCAACGTAATCCAAGATTTACGATTAGTATCCTTATTCGGATCACCTTTTGTTGCCAGAGTAAAGAATTTCTTTAGAGTAGGATCATCTTCCTGCTGTTTGATAAAGGAATCGTTTGAAATCTCCAAGGGATCATCTTGGATCTGCGCATCATTATCTTCAGAATGTGAAGATTGTGGCATATTGAGAGCTTGAGCCCTAGTGATTACTGCATTAGCAGATTGCATATTAACATTTTCCCAATTAGAAATTTGCTGTGGAGTGCATTCTTTCACTCCATGAATGCGACCGATGATAAGATCAGCGATCGGATTCGACAAGAGACATGCTTGCACCTCTCCTGTAAAGAAAGGCGTAGCAATATTGATAATGGCAGTGGAGTACTTCTCCAATGTGCCACCAAATGTTACACATTTGACTATATTGCCTGTAGCTCGAGAAGGATTTACGAGTGATTGTCTCACTCCAATGGTAGTGCACCCCGAGTCGAAAAGAATTGATACCGGAGTACCATCTATTAGGCCCCTATTAAAGACAAGAGCACCCCTTCCATTATGCGCGATTGACGCATGGAGAGCGGGAAGTGGGTGACCGCAGCTTAAAGTAGACACTGTGGTTGGATCGAATAATGTTTTGCATTGCGAACACTCAGATGCTCTAGCAAAATCAAAAGCGGAATTCGCTACACTATTGGAGTCTTTTTTATCATTATTCTGATTATCGGTGTCGTGGAACTCCTGTTGTGCAGAGTTAGCCTGGTAATACGATTTACCATGTCTTTTGTGTTGTGATCTACCTCGGTTATAATTGTCTCTATAATTATTATTGCCTCTGTTATAACCCCTATTTGGGTTTGAATCATAATATTCATGATCATAATCATCATGCTCGTTATATTGAGTATCCCTGTAATATTGCTTCTTTTGTTTCCATGAAGCACTTGGGTAGTTCCTATAGCTACTCCCTTTCCGAGAATTTCTAACATTATGGGTACCCCTCGCGTGTCGAGGACTATCAGCCCGATTCCAGTTCTTCAAAGAAGAACTCTGATTTGAGTGGTTATCTTGGTTTTGATACTTATTCCAATTAACCTTTTTATCAAATTTATTTTTAGCTCCTTGGAATTTGTGTGAGTAATTCTGATTATATTCTGTTGCCGAAGCAACTGGCATACTCTCTTTAATGTTAGAGTTACTAAGAATCATGTCAGGGTGTGCCGTGGCATACTGGTCACAATATTCTTCCATTTGCTTTATTGTACTAGGTTTACGCTCATGTAAGAACTCTAGGAATGATTTATTTACAGAAGACATGACCTTGTCTCTTAGCAATAAATCTGTAAGACCATCAAATGTTTTCTCTGTTTTGGATAATTCAATCCATCGTGAAAGTGTAATTCGTGCTTTTGAGATGAATTCTGAGAATTCTACACCTACCTCAGGTCTCATTGTTTTAAACAAAAGACGATAACCTTCTTCAGACAGCTGATATCTCTTTATCAAAGCTGCCCTAACAGCATCATAATTATCTTTGTCGGCCTCTTCAACAAAATATAACTTACTCAGAGACTCCCCTTTTAGATTTTCAGACAACTGATTCACATACTGTGATTTGTCAACATTATGAGATCGACAAGCCCGTTCAAATCTAGAAAGCCAAAATGTTATGTCATCACTGGTAGGGTTAAACGCTGGTACCTTGACCTTGTACACGAAGGGTTTACCATTACCACCAGATGCCTGATTAACATTACTCATACATGTCAATTTTAATTTCTCTAATTCAAACTCATGTTCTCTTATTGCTTTTCTCTCTTCAGCTTCTCTATCTAATCTTCTCTGTTCTGCAGCAGCTTCTAATTTCTTCTGTTCTGCAGCAGCAGCAACTTCTAGTTTTTTCTGTTCTGCAGCAGCTTCTAATTTTTTCTGTTCTGCAGCAGCTTCTAATTTTTTCTGTTCTGCATCAAATCTCCTTTTCTCCACTTGCATCTGCAATTTCTTAAGTTCAGCAGCAGTATCAGCTTCTTTTTCTAATCTTTTTTCTTCAGCTATTGCTTTCCTTTCTTCTGCAGCAGCTTTTTTTTCTTCTATTTGAAGTTTTCTCTCCTCAGCCGCAGCTTTTTTTTCTTCAACAGCAGCAGCAGTTTTTTTCTCTTCTGCAGCTAATGCTTTGTCATATTGAGCAACAGCCCATTGTTCTAAGTCTTTTCCAGTCTTATCAAGAGATTTTCCTTGAGCAATAAATAATCTAATGTAGACATATTGTCTTCTTAAATCAGAAACCTGAAAAAGTAAATAAATTACCCTCTTTCAAGTTAATGGGAGACAAGTCTATACCTTAGACTTAGTCTTAGTCCAAACTTGTATGGTTTATAATAACCAATGATAACTTGAGTACCTGTGGACAACAATAATTGTATCTCAAATACTGTGGGGGACAAGCCTTACAAAGGTCTTGTATACCTCAATGTAATCAAAGATCACTTGAGTACCTGTGGAAAAAAATATTTCCCTTTACCAATCACTTTGGGAGACAAGCCTTACAAAGGTCTTGTACATTTTGTTTTATAACAATAACAATCAGAAAGTACTGATCTGTACTATACTATCAGTGTATACCACTATACGTCATATGTCAACTAAAGACATTACAAATGACAAACAAGAAAAGACAATCTGAAAACATTTGCAGAGATCAAATTAAATCAAATAGGAGAAATGAAAAAAATGATCACAGAAACCGTGATGATAACTGCCATAAGATAACAAGACAAATAACGCCACAGTGTATAAACATAAGGGTGTAAAAAACTGAAATGAAAGAAAAGATGAGACCTACAATTATACAAACAAATCAAACAAAACTAAGGAACACAAAAAATGTTACAAATACAAATATGAAACAGTCGTCACAACTAACCAAAAATTTGCAAACTATGTTGCATGCAAATTTCAATTAAGAAATTGCTCCCTATCGAACGCCAGAACAAGACCAATATTATTCGGTATTTCCTGTTCTAGTCACCACCCATCCAGGCCCGCAACATATAAACCCCTACACATATAAACAAATAACATGTAAGCATAAATAGCATATAGCATACAATATCATTTATGTCATGAATGGAATGTGTTGCAGGTATAGTGTTGTAAAGCAGGCACAGTTTATTTTAATACTAATAACTTGCCACTTTATTCAGTAATAGATTTAATTTTAAACTATTACACTGTCAATTTTTCTCTGTTGAGCATCTGAAGAACCAACGATGAACTATGCACTTTATGTTCAACAACACTGTGATTCTTCTGTACGTTGAGAAATGTCAACAATATTGCTCCAGATATTTTCTACACTTGATACCACTGTCCTGTGTAATACTGTCTGTACAGCGAAAAACTGTCAACAAGCGCTGACCTAGATACAGCATCCTATCGGTAATACAGGTCAAGCTGACATCGACTGTATAGCTGTCCTATTGGTGTTGATGTGTTCAAACAAATGTTCTTTCAGCTGTAAACTGTGATTCTCAACACAAAACTGCGTAAGCTGGACCCAGGAATCTGGCTCGCCACTGTAAAGTATCGTTCTTTCCACTCTGTAAAGTTGCTTTCACACACACACTGTACAGTATCAGTCTGTCTGCTCTGTAAGGAAGAGTGGTGTGTTGTTGAGATCAGGCATGCTCCAGTCTACCCAGCTGTAAATGGGTAACTCACCCTAGTCCTGAGTTAGGGAAGGCAAAGGCTCCAGGGGAAGCAGGCCCTAAACTTGGTCACTTCAGCCGACGCAGGATGGTGTATGTATGAAGTAGAAGTGTAGAGTGTGATTACCGCGAATGGTGTACTGTTCGTGTGCTGACCAATATAACCACTCACACTTGTGTCTACAAGGCACCAATGCAGACTGCTGGAATCTTAGTTTACTCAATTTATTCAGACGTACACATTGGGACATACGAGTACATCATGGTTCGTTGACATATCAATTTGTAGGTATACATAGCAGATCTGAAGTCATGACACGTTCAGAAATAATGGGCAGTACATCAAAAGTTCAATGTCATGATACATTATGGCCACATCCCCCTATCTGACTAAACGCGTCAGTGAAGGCGGATCGATAAATAACCAAAGTTACTTGACGTCCATAGTTTGTAGTATATATTATGAAACCACGAAAGGGGGTTTCTAGCAAGATTGAGATCTCCCTGTCACTGTCCGATAATAAGATAAATAATCTGTTCTCTTGGCAGTGATCAAAACATATGATGACCGAAATCCAACATGGCTGTCTCCCTGAGTTGTCGTTCACTCATTCATAGGAAGGAGAATATAAGCCAGAGTTAATTTATAATGGTTATATAAATGATTTCGTAAATGTTTCCATACAGCTCTACGGTGATCAGGTTAATTTCACGTAGCCATAACCGCTGCAGGAAAATCTGTCATCTTCGTCGATACCAAACACGACACTAGCATAACGAAGCACCAAAAGTCAAGCTAGGCCTAACCGACGAGAGATCATCAAAAATAGGAGCTGGGTTTACCTGGAGTCCGAATCATCTATATACTGACATAAGGAGAGTCTCTAACACAAACTATCGTAGAGACACCATCTCCTTCAGAAGAAAAACCACGTCGTAAGACATTTTTTCTGACGAAAGGACCAGCTCTTGAAAAACGTACCCCGCCATTTGTAAGCGGTCCATCGGAACTCATCACGACTTGTCAAGACAACTCATACTTCCGCTAGCAAGAATCTAGTCCCTCCTACCCATCCAAAATATACAATATAGGACTGATTCTACTTGTACTAATAATATGTAATACATATGAATTCAGGCCATAAACACAATAAGCAAATTAATATATTTTCTGGCCATAAAAAATAAGTACAAACGCAAGCGCAATATCCTTGCGCTGGATCAATATCCAGAACGATTACTCCTATAATCAAAAGTGTGAATCAAACATGGATTATCTCGCTTTTACCATAAACAGCATTTTCATACACAAATGAATGCATGTCTATATTTTTCCCATATTAAATAGCCATATCGATTTTTGTAAAATGTGCGTCAAAATATGCACGTAACAGGGACCAAATATATCTCTAATACCTATCTAAATGTACGACACTGAGTAATTCATTCATTCATAACCCTCAACTCCCAAAGGAGCATAGCCCTTCAACAAACACATGCCAAGTCCTCCTGTCACGTGCCATCATCTAAAGTTCTTTCCACGTTCTCCTCATCACTTTACCTCTGTTTCCAGCTCTCTTCTCCATGTGCTTGGTTACAAGGACTGCCTTGTAATGCTATCAGAAGGTTTCCCCAGTGTGTGTCCTATCCATCGCCATCGTCTTCTTCTCATCTCTTGTACCAATGGCACTTGTCTAGTTCTTGTCCTCAGTTCCACGTTGGTAACCTTGTCATACAATTTTAATCCATCTATTCTATGGAAGCACCCATTTTTGAAAGTATGTAGCTTGCAGGTAATGTTAACAGGGTTGAACATGAAGAAACACCAATACAAGATGTAGAAATGTACACATATCTTGGCAGAAACATAGACAAAGTTGGAGGGACAGACAGTGATATCAAACTAAGAATACAAAAAGCAAGAGGAGCTTTCATTGCATTGAGAAATATATAGAGAACAAGAGCAATCGGATCCAATACTTCTTCTTCTTCTTCCTCGTTCATCCTGAAAAGGACGTTGGTTGCGTTGTGTCCGTTTACAGCAAAGCTGCGATATTTGCGCCTTTCGGCCGACACATCCGACTTCCGCACGGCATTTTTTGGGACCGGGTTTGCCTTCCCTCTTCGATCCCTACTCCTCAGCCAGACTGCAGTGATGCAGCCTGTTTCCAGGACCACCACGTGGAGGTGGAGTAGGGTCTTGGTCAGCTCTGGTTCGCTGACCCTGACGCAGGCAGTCAAGCTATGGGTTGCTGACTGCATTCCTCACTTTTGATGTGTCTTGGGTCCCGGATCCAATACAAAAATAAGAATCTTCAACTCCAATGTAAAGTCAGTCCTACTGTATGGCTCTGAGACATGGAGAACAACAAAGACAACAACCAAAAAGCTACAGACTGTCAGACTGAGTAATGCACGTCCTTTATCTTCATCGGTCTACAGACGCATTCCCGCGGAGCTCAGAATATTAGGTGTGGGTTGGCTTATATTGTTTCTATACATTTGTCGATGTAAGGACCAGAATTTCTGTAAGGTCTTTTCCGTGCCCACCTGTGTCACGAAGGCCTTCAACACTTGGTCCTTGGCTTCAACCCCTCCGTTATTCATTGTACTTCTCTTTCGTGCTTTCGTCCATTCTTTCGTCGTTCTTTCATTTTCTATCCATGCTTTTTCTACATCCCCAATCCACCAGGGTGGTTGGGTGAAAGGTGTTCTAGCTTTCTTTGTCCTGTCATTGTGACGCAACATATGTAGAGGACTATTACAGTCACGTGAGCCTGCAGGGTGCTTAAAGTGTGTTTATGCCTCCTGTGTCTGGTTACCCAACCTTTTTCAATAAATAAATAAGTATTTATAAGCCTTCGATCGAGTCTGGCATGAAGGCTTATGACAAATAATGAGAAAATTCAATTTTGATACCAACATCATAGATATCATTGAAGCACTATACAAGGACCCAAGCAGTGCTGTTTTTGCAAACAATGACATTGGAGAATTTTTCAAAACAACTGTAGGAGTTCGCCAGGGATGTATCCTGTCCACAGTGCTCTTTAATATATATCTAGAACATATTATGCAGGAGGCTCTCTACGATTATAAAACAACCATATCGATTGGAGGCCGACCTCTTTGCAATCTACGTTTTGCTGATGATATCGATCTGATAGCTGGATCAGAATCAGAACTTCAAGACCTTACCTCTAGACTGGAGAAAGTAACAAGAACGTATGAGATGGAAATTAATATAGAAAAGAGCAAGATAATGGTGAATAGCCATAAGAAACATGTTCCGACCAACATTACGTTAAATGGGCAAACGTTAGAAGAAGTTAACACCTTTAAATATCTCGGGTCCACTATATGTAGTGATGGAAAATCAAGTAAAGAAATCAAGACAAGACTTGAGATGGCCTCAGCTGCCATGACAAGACTGAATGTGATCTGGAAAAGTAACATTAGTTTTCCTGTGAAGATCAAATTATACAAATCACTTGTATTATCTATTCTCTTGTATGGTTGTGAGGGCTGGACACTCACTGCAGATACGGAGCGAAGGATTCAGGCTTTCGAGCATAAATGTTATAGAAGAATTTTGCGCATTTGCTATAAAGAGCACAAAACAAATGTCTATGTTAGAGAGAAGATAAACACCTATTCAGGCCACCAAGAACCACTTTTGTCAGTAGTGAAATGTCGAAAGCTTGCCTGGTTTTGGCATGTAACTCGTCATGATTCCATTTCGAAAACGATCCTCCAGGGAACAGTCGAAGGTAAACGGAGAAGAGGAAGGCAAAGAAAATCCTGGGCTGATAACATCAAAGAATGGGCAGGACACGGTTTTTCCATACTTGTACGCATTGCTGAGGATAGAGAGCAGTGGAGGACCCTGTCTGCTGATGCTTCCACCATGGCACCCCTACGACCCATGACGGGTTATGGGTTGAGATGAGATGATGATGAAATAAGTATATGGATTGAACAAGCAGAAACACTCGAATAAACTTACGACGTAACGGCCAGACAGCCAGCTAGCGGTCTTTCGCATAAATTTACTTCTTAATGGCTTTTACAAAAGTGAGGGCCCCCCCCCCCCCTCCCCAATAAAAAAAGGACAGAGATAACATCCTAGCGGTCAAAATGTTATAAAAATTTGCACAATATTCCCCATTTACAACGGAGAGATCACACCTCTTGTCAGGTTGCGACGTGATGTCGAATCTCGAAAATAATTGGAAAAACAAACATAACCATGTGATATTTTAAGTTTGTCTAATATTTACAGGCCTCGCTTTTCCATTCCTTATGTGTTATAAATGTTTATACAGTACGAAAACCTACCCTCTGTCCAGTACTTACTGTTCTTAGTCTTCTATCATTTACTAGACACAGTATTAAGGTCTTTGTCTTGTGTGGACAGACCTATACTGTATAATAGGGGAACAACACCAGTCATTGCGTCATTAATAGGCTGGACTGCCCATGGTAAACGTCCGGTGTTATGTGTTGCGGGTCGCACTAATGACCCGTCATTGAACCATTGTTTTTTGGTGATGCCTAGATGGCAGGGAGAATAGTGTGATTCGCTTGCATAGCTAGGATGGGTTGTCGCACGGAAGGTCCTGGGTTCGAGTCCTGGGTAAGTTACACACGTCTGTTATTTTTCTGTTGTCTAGTTTTCTACTTCTTTATTTCTTACCTGTGCCTGAAAACATACCTTTATGTTTGTCTAATATTTATTTACTGATATTTTAAGCAGCAGAGATAAAGAAGTTGGGGAAGGCATCCAATTTTTTTTCAAAGGGAAACAACTTTGCAATTTAAAAAGCATAAAACTAAATGACATATTTTCACTATTTATTTAATTTTATCAATTTATTATATAAAGTTATTTAAGGCATAAAAGATTCATTTATATTTTATTAGTTTTTTTTAAATTGTTAAAATGTTCTTTTGTTTTCCATGTTTAGAGTAAACAAACTTTTAATAATATTGAGTTTATGCACATGCTAAAGTAGTGAACACGTATATGCTCACTCACTTTCAATGATAATCACTAGCAATTATTTCATTTCAGTCGCAGATGTGCACACCAACATGTTTCATCGGTGCCCAAAAGCGCAATTCGATAATCTTTTAAACACAATTTCTTTCTTGATCGTTCCTCCTCTACCCTGGGGCTGGAGTGGCTAAGAGGTATGGCGTTCGTCTCTAAGTCTAAAGGTACCGAGTTCTGTTCCCGGAACAGGGAATGGTTTTGATGGAATATTTTCATAACCACTGGGAACAAATAATGTAATACTCCCCCTGATCTCCTGCGTAGAGAGATCACATACCTACCCTTCACGGATAAGGGCGAAAAAATAGGAGGTCCCGTCTGCTAGTTGTGCCCGTTTAAAATTCTTCGGCTGTTGAAAATCGCAAAGAGTAATCAATACGGCCACTGCTATGGCAGAATTTACATTGGATCCTCGTGGTGCTTTAGAGTTTGTGCGCTGTGCTGAGATCCTCCTTGTGTGATCTAAGGGAGGAGATCGGAGCACTGATGGAGTTGACCGTGTGCATTGAAAATGGTCCTTTAAACTAAACAAACAAACCTCTTCTACCTTGGGGTGTAGAATTTGTCACAGGACGGATAGGGGGGACCTCTTCTCAATCTCTTTTCCACTACGGCAGTACTCATTTTTAATTATTGTACGTACTGATTACCTGGAATTTCCTATGCAGCAGACATTTTGTATTTTCAAACATTCTTACGCTCCTCACAGAGATAAGTCGTCATGTCTTTTTGGTTACCCGTTCCTCCCTGCTTTGCAAGGAACGGCTCAGATAATAATTAGTCGATAACCATGTTGGTTTATCTCGGGTGTGGCCGACATCAGACTACAGATTAACGCTAAAATCGCTCAGCGCGTTTGCTTAATTGCTGATAAGACCATGGGACGTCCTTCGCCAAGATCGTAGCACGCTGAAAGTTTGATAGCCACTACGTGGAGACACCTAATGGGCAGACATCTTCTGTTACTTGGTCATCATTTAGCTCTTGGTACAGGCTATCGCCTGAGGTGTTAACTTCCTAAATGACTTTATAATTTCAAGGTTCTGAATTCACCCTTGCTTACAGTAGATTGATGATGTCGTTTTAATTCTCCAACAGTTATTCCAAACAAAACAGCAAACCTTATATAGTTGATAACCGCCAAGTGATCATATAAACTTTTTTTCAACTTGAAGGAATACGTACAGTTTCATGTATATTATCAAAGTACATCAACGAAATCATCTTCTTCAGTTCCTCTAATTTTGTCTGTATATCTTTCTACATTATTGACAGTTTGGCAATGCTACTCCGCAGTCTCAGCTTTTGTATCTTGGTTAATTTATTCCTCGTAGTACTCAATTAGATTCTTTATACTTTCTCCATCTCTTAATACTTCAGGGGTGTCTATTAATGATTTGGGCGCTCCACTTGGAGGATCTTCTTCTTCATCAATGGCTAATTCTATCAGTTTGCTTATCTCTGCTAATTCGTTGCTACATTGGTTCATAGCTACAACATTTTTAGCTGAAAGTAATAAGAATACATTCAGCATAGATAGGCAGTCAGAACGACTGTCTACTTATGTATACAAGTCAAAAATACGATTTTACACAAAATCTTGTTCCCTGCGATGAGATTAATACCCTTGTCAATATACTGTTAACCACAGTATAATAAATGTCTTTAGATTCTCGAAGATTGAGCCGTAGTTTTGTGACAGTCTGGGTGAGCGCCTGGTTGCTACATCACCAAATAAAATCACGCCCTTGTGCTATGGCTCTCTAGATGCAACTAACTAAGAAAATATATTCTTTTACTAATCTCATAAGTGGTGCGGGGCTTGCTGAATTAAAGCATTTTTCATTGGTTACACAAATTGTAAAGATTTATTTCATTCGCTACAACTATCGTTACCTACTTATCATAGAATTTAAATAAGCTTATGCAAATGAGGTGATGTAGTTATCTTTTTAGAGTTGCTGTCGGCGTTGCTGGGCAACTCCCTCCAAAACGTAAGGGAACACAGTTTGAAAAAGTTTAGTGCTTCGATTTCTATGATGCATTTAGTAATTTATTTCTGTCTTTATTTATTACGTTAACGTGGGTTACTATCGTTAGCATATGCCATCCGGTCACATAAATATGGAAGTGAAGTACGTCCTAAATAGCAAATTGTGTTACCCAGACGTTTTCACACTTAATATCAATGGTTGACTTTCTTTTATACTACTCCTCAAAAATGATCATTTAAATTTTCTAATAATTATGTATGACATGAGATGCACCTGATAAGTGTTAAATATATTGCGCATTGGAGTGTGTGCACATTCAAATCTGTAAGGATGATCTAACAATGCAGACAAAGGGAAGTATGAACTATTAATTACCTCCTTTCATCTTAGAGGAAAATCTTTTGATTTAATTAATCATTTATGAGAAGGATTAATTGAAAAACTATCTTCTGCACATTTAGCTGTGATACTAAGTGCAAACGTGATCTTAACTAAAGACTAAGAAAACATTTTAATTATTTTTTAAAGATTCACTAACCTCCACTTCACGTTAGCAAACTTCTTTAAGAACACAATACACAACATATATTAATTATTTTATCCACACTTAATTAATTGCAGGCTATGTTTTGCGATATTCTCTACAAGTCGCTTTTGAAAACTTTGTATTCATCTCAAGGGAACATTACGCTACATTATATTTCTGAAACGACCCAGATGGATCCATTGGGCCGGTGACGTATAACTTTGCTCATAAACCAATTGCCGAGAGCCCATGTGGTCGCTGAGGCCTTGGATCTCTTTTAGGGACCCCAAGATGCTGCAATAGTGAATGCAGTCAGCGACCCATAGCTTGACTGCTTGCATCAGGATCAGCGAACCAGAGCTGATCAAGACCGTACTCCACCTCCACGTGGTGGTCCTGAAAACAGTCTGCAGCAGTGCAGTCTGGCTGAGCGAGTACGAATCGAAATGGGAAGGCAAAGCCGGTCCCTAAAAAATGCCGTGCAGAAGTCGGATGTGTCGACCGAAAGGTGCAGATATCACAGCTTAGGCACAAACAGACACAACGCAACCACCGTCCTTTTCAGGGCGAACGAGGAAGAAGGAAGAAGAAGAAGGATCTCTTTTGCCCCTGTTCAGAACGTGTCACTGGCTAAAGCGGAATGGGCTTTTCGACTCAAACTGTCAAGGCAATGCTGCATGACAAACAGGAATTTGTTGATTGGCCGGCTAATGCAAATAAAATCACCCGCCTTTTAACTATTACAAAGCTTTCTGTCTGTTTATAGCTTTGCGTGTCAATGTTTTTTTATTATCCTGCCTGCGGCTTCCTTTATCCTCGTTTCATATCTAAGATTCCTATCCTACTGTCGGCTACCATTTGGAAACAAAGATTGTCCGTGGCACGGTCCTTTGGTGTCCCTTGTCCGGAGTATATTGTTTGCGTGCGTCCATTCTGCCCCAATGTGGTGACATGTCGTCTGTTGGAACAGCGGACTACCCATGAAAAGGCTAAACTCTATTGTGCAGCCTGTTCCTTCAACAATAATAAAAATACCCTCTGACAATATTTACAGGGGGAAAGAGATATCAAAGAAGTTGTTTGGTTTGGTTTAGTTTGCAGGATTATCTTCATTGCACACGGACTACTCCAAAAAAGATGTACCATGCCCATGTGTGTTTCACCAGATTTCTTACAAAGAAATCTGGGGTCGGAACGATCACGCCAGTTGTCAGAAAAAGTTAAAAGCGTGTTACATTCCAGAAGTGATTAAAAGATTAACTTTAGCAGCGATGAAAGAGCGAAATGTTGTTGAAAATTCAGTGACGGAAGATAATGGATAAGAGAGCGAAAGACTTGGCGCTCGTTTATCTTATAGTCACATATACCAATTTTCCGTAAATATTTTAAGACCACTATTGTTCTCCATTGAGTAATCGTCAATTTCTCATCCCGCTTTCTCTCTCTTTCTCTCTCTCTCTCTCTCTCTCTCTCTCTCTCTCTCTCTCTCTCTTTCTATTTCTCTCTCTATCACACACACACCCTCTCTCTCTCTCCCTGTCTTTCGCTCCATGCCTCACTGTTACTCCCTCCCATTCCAACTTCATTTGCGTGCGCCCTTCATATTCCGATCCTTTTCCAGCTTGGGGCATATCTGAAGGACATCCCCACAAATGCAAAAGAGTTGTTTGAATAGTTTCCGTTTCACAAATCTAGACGTCACAAAACAGGGAAACTATGTTTAAACTAGCAATATCCGGTCAACATTGACATGTTATTAATTATAGTGTGTTGTTTCTGTTATATGTATTACACTACTGTGGTCATTTCATTGCAGGCGACCGTCATTAGATATTTGTAGTGAAAATTATATAGATGTATTAAATACTTGTATGAAGACATATAGTAACTGTTGACTACCATTTTGTTGAACGTCATAATGTTGAATGGCGATGAAGACGTAGTATGGTGTCTGTGGTCTGGTTTGTGTAAGATGCAGATGTGTATTCAAACAGTTATCATCACAAACAGGGCAATCCACACAAGGACGTCACATTAACTCACGATGGGTAAAGTCAATGAGATTTGCAACAGCTAGTGACGTTTTCTTGTATAATTTATTGCGGACGCCACAATGACAAAATGTATACGCGAAGGTAGGTACATCATCGATACAAACAACAGTCATTGCTACATCACATAGTTCATACAATACTGGACGGTAGACGGCATCATAATAAGGATGAAACATATTTATGTGAATGCATCAATATCAGCCATAGACGTAGTCAGGCTGAAATAAAATTCCATCCCTTTCCGTACTAGCGGCAAAGTAACAAATAGGAGACTAAGTCCAAGTCTCTTTAGTTGACTTCAGTAAGACAGACACATCTTCTTAAGTCCTCAAATTATTCTCCAAGTTCCTTTAGTTATCCAAGATATCAAATCTGGAACAAGCAGTAGAGTTTAGCAGGCAGATAGTTCTTAGGACATGCATCCATCGATGCAGTAACAGCGAACGTGATTCGTGAGCTGACGAAAACTTCTCATAGCGTAGACCCTTCTATAATCGGGCTACAAACAAAATGTCAATCTCGAAAGATATCGATAAGTGTCAAAAAATGTCATTACCTTTACTTCAGGAAATAAACATATAACTCACAGGCTTTCAAGCACTTAGAATCACCACAGATATATCATCTCCAAAGGAACAATATGAATAGGACTGATACTTCTCGATAATGTCTACTACATGTAATTCTCACTGATACTTCACGATTTTGTTACTACCAGTAGAATCCAGGAGTTTGTATTTATGGTGAAGAAGGTGAGTGTGTTTTGGGACAGTCACTCACAGTAGCGTACACACCGAGTCATGGAATGGTGTAACGTCTGATGATATTTTAACCATGGTTTATTACAATTATAACATCACGTAGATCTAGACGAATACAGTTACATCGAAACATGAATTTTCATAATGCAGTTAACATACGGCCCATACACATCCTGGCCTACAAAATCTCTACTCCTCACATCAGTGCACAAATACTGCATCTACGGCAGTTATATAATAATCATGGCCTACAAAATCTCTATACTTCACATCAGTGCACAAATACTGCATCTACGGCAGTTATATAATAATCATGGCCTACAAAATCTCTATACTTCCCATCAGTGCACAAATACTGCATCTACGGCAGTTATATAATAATCATGGCCTACAAAATTTCTATACTTCCCATCAGTGCACAAAATTTCTATACTTCCCATCAGTGCACAAATACTGCATCTACGGCAGTTATATAATAATCATGGCCTACAAAATCTCTATAGCCCTGCGCAGGCATACATTATCCAAAAAACACATCAGGGCTGACCACCTCAGTCAAAAACCCTGCACAGACTGATCCCACGGGAACACACCCCGTTCACACAGTCACGAGAATCTACTGTTCTCTTAACACCGCTCTCAAAAATCCTTGCGGACACTAGCCGCGAGAGCTATTCACACATCACTCAAAAACAGTACAGAAACAGTACATTATGACCAGAGTTCACCCGCTATCTGACATACTGTTTCCACGAAACCAAGAAGAGATATCTTTAAACAAATCCATTACCAATCTGTAAGCAAGTACTTTAACCCAAAATTAACTCTACTCAACAAGTATTTCCCAAGATCATTTCCCTTTCATCACATCTGCACTCATCAAGGACATTATTTCCTGAACAGTTTAAGCACAGACGCTGGCAAACCTTAATGCGTCTTGCTTATCACGAATCTATCTATACTCTCCATGTCGGGACGGAACCCGTGCAAAAAACGATCAAGACCAGACATGCGCAGACAAGCGCGACTCGAACGGTGTTCAGCCAACTTACGAACCAAAGAATATTCTGGAGAACAATCGTACAGATTCGAACCTAATAAGGAAATGAATCTTGAAACATTGCGATTGCCAACTGTTTCTAAGAACTGACGACCTGAGCGCTCCGTATATGGACATGACTCAAAATCGTACGCACAAACTATCGGCAACTATCGTCACACGATTAGACAACTAGTAGAAAAAAAAAGTGACTACAATACATGAGTTATTTCCCATGCATTAGAAAATAAATACATAGTCGAAAAACGGTGCAACAATTATCGCAACATTACCGCAACCTCCCGATTTAAAAAAAAATGTGCAACATATTTTTTTTTAGTATCCAAGAGTAAAGCCAAAAGCGGCCTAACAACGCACGAATTATGCGCGGATAATGGATTAAATTGCCTAATATGAGGCTAAATTGACACATAGAGTGTCTGGTGAGAATATTTCCCAACAGATAAAAAATCTGATTCAAAAGATATATCGGGGAGGTGCCACCAACACACACTACGTTAGCATGTAAATACAACATGCATATGCAAGTGCAATACTATCATTATCAAATTGCGGTGTCATACTCTAATACCGCTTTAGAATGGATGTACACATCTGATTGTAAATATTAAATAGTACATTATCTAAACGTGTAATAATATGAGTATATAATGAAATTAACTACACGAAGATCCAGGACTCATCTCCTGTCGTTCCTAAGGTAAGCAAATAAAGTGGGAACTCTCCATGTTTGAAAACCGAAAGGTAGATTCTCAGATCATCAATGACATGCTGAGAAAATACAAACAATATAATTCTATTTAACAACCATTATGTTTCATCATATACAATACATTATTATTACTAATTGTGGCCGAGTAAACTTTCGGCCCTTATATTAACTACTCAGTCTTCCTCTTATATTAAAGATGGGAACAGAAGAAGATGATAACAAAGCACAATAGTATGTGTTCACCTAAAATGAGGACTGATGTGCTAATGTATTGTAGTAATATAGGTGTGTTATGACTCTGTCGTATATCTAGAAATAGGACAGAAGTATTAGTTGGAATCATGTGGGCATCTAGACAGAATGTCAGCTATCACATTATTCGACCCACGGATAGCTCGTACCGTGAAGTGAAAAGGTTGAAGAGCAATAGCATATCGAGTGGATCTCGAACTCTTCAAGTTCTTAGTCTGAATAGCTGTAAGAGCTTTTAGATCAGTTTCTAGTATGAAATGTGCGCCCAGGAGGAATCTTTGTAGTTTGAGAATTGACCAGACCATAGCCAACAACTCACGGTCTAAAACCGAGTAGTTCCTCTCTGCCGCATTTAGTTTTCTAGAAATGTACGTAACAGGATGCAGAATTTCTTAATATTCCTGCATAAGTGCTGCTCCGATCCCGGTGGATGAAGCGTCACTTCGAAGAACAAAAGTCCTATCACGAGTAGGTAATCTTAGGATGGGAGGAGATGAAGATATACTCTTGATCTGGTCTAAGGAAGATTGACATTCCTGAGACCAACGAACCAGATTAGGCGACCCTTTCTTCAACAAAGTTTAGAGAGGTGCCATGATCGAAGATAGATTCGGGATGAATCTCCCATAGAATTGAATTAAACCCAAGAGACTACGGACTTGTTTCTTCGTTTTAGGTACAGAGATGTTCAATATTTTCGAAGTATTGTGGTCTTCTGTCTTCAAGAGACCATGACCAACACGATGACCCAGGAAAGATATTTCACCAAAACCAATATAGGCTTTAGAGGGTTTTGCTGTCAAATTAAACTCACGTAGAGTGGACAGTAGGTCATATAAACCCAAATAGTGATCTTCCCAGGAATCACTGAAGAGACAGATATCATCTAAGTATGCGATGACATCTGAACGATGAGAAAGAATTCGACGCATCATGCGAACGAAAGTAGCAGGGGCGTTCATAAGACCGAAAGCTATAACATTCCATTGAAATAGACCCCTAGGTGTTGAGAAAGCAGTAAGAGGTTTGGCATGATCTGCTAAAGGCACTTGCCAATAACATTTAGACAAGTCAAGCTTAGTGAAGAATCTAGAATTAGAAAGTCTAATAAGTAGATCTTGTAGTAAAGGCATCGGTTCAGCATCGAACTTTGTGACTTGATTTAATTTGCGATAATCAACGCAAATTCGTATGTTCTTATCTTTCTTCCGAACAATAACCATGGAAGAAGAATATGATGAAGTAGATGGTTCAATTATGATTAATTGAATCATTTCATCCAATTCCTCTTCCACTTGAGACTGAAAGTGTATAGGGATAGGATAAGGTCTAACCCTAATAGGATTATTGTCGGTAAGAATTATGTCATGTTCTATGACATGCGTGTGACCAGGGATGTCAGTTAGAACATCCTTAAATGTCTGTAACATCGACGAGACTTGACGATGTTCATCAACAGAGAGATTAGGAGAAATGGAGACATCTTTCCAAGATTCCATGGAATGTAGTGGAACCACTGGAAGAGGGAGATTAACATCGGAAAAAACAGATTCCTCATCCTGTATGACAGACAGGGATGAGTAATGACCATGAGGTACAGAAGAATCGTCCGTTGCCTGGAAAATAGGCAGCAAATAGTCTGGACGCTCATGAAATTCCGTCAGCATGTCGATATGGAAAGTTTTATGCTTTCCATCTATATCGACGACATAGTCAACATCGGAAATTCGTGAGACTATTGCATATAGACCTTTCCATGCAATCAGAAGTCTATTTTCCCTACTGGGGAGTAAGACGAATGCTTTTTCTTTAGCAATTTCTGATGAAGCAGTTGCTAGTTTGCATGCCTCAATGATCTTTTGCCTAAGAGCAATGACATACTCATATGAGGATTGAGTGTCATCACTAATATCATCGGCAGTGATGAGATCGTGTAACAAAGACATAGGGCCGCGCGGAAGCGCGCCAAAGACAAGTTCAAAGGGAGATAATCCTGTGTGTTCGTTTGGGACCTCTCTATAGGCAAAGAGAGCCGCGGGTAAAACCCTGTCCCAATCTTGAGGATGATCTTCAGTTATCTTACCAAGTAAAGTCTTGAGCGTTCTATTCAGACGCTCAACTAACCCATTAGACATAGGATGATAGATGCTACTGAGAGATTTTTTAATGTGTAATGTAAACATTACTTGAGACATAGTATCAGATATGAGTTGAGTGCCATGGTCTGATAGTATTTCTCTAGGGAACCCCAAGCGAGAAAATATCAGCCAAAGAGCATCTGCGATATCTTTAGTAGATATGCTCTTTAGAGGGATAGCCTCTGGCCAACGTATGCACATATCGACACATGTAAGGATAAACTGATGTCCTCTGGCCGACTTTATCTTAAAAGGGCCAATAATATCTATGGCCATTTTCTGAAATGGCCGAAAAGGGATGTCAGCAGCCTGGATAGGCGCAGCATGTCGTGGTCCTCTAGATTTGACCTCTTGACATACCTGACATGATCGGCAGTATATACGAATGTCCTTGTTAACAAAGGGCCAAAAGAAAGCCGCAAGGACTCTCGACTTTGTACGGTCAAATCCCATGTGTCCAGCACATTGCGAGTCATGAGCATGTTGCAATATTTGCACTCTCATACTCTTGGGAACAAGAATTTGCGAATGTGCTGACGTAGCCGAGTCTTGTACCATACGTACAAGTACGCCGTTTTTCATTGCTATCCAAGATTTTCTTTGTGTATCCTTATTTGGATCACCTTTCTTCGCAAGAATGAAGAATTTTTTTAGCGTAGGATCTTCTTCTTGTAATTTTATGAACGAGTCACGAGAAATAACCAAGTGACTATCTTGGCTATGAACTTCATTATCACTATCCAATGAAGTTTGCGGTGTTTGTAGAGCTTGTGCTCTTGTAACCACTGCATTGGTAGCTTGCATATTATGATCTTCCCAAGCAGCAATCTGCTGTGTGGTACATTCCTTAACTCTGTGGATACGACCAATAATAAGGTCCGCAATAGGTTTAGGTAAGAGACACGCGTGCACATCTCCCGTAAAGAAAGGAGTGGCAATGTGAATTACAGCAGTAGGATATTTCTCTAGAGTGCCGCCAAATGTGACACATTTGATAACCCTTCCTGTAGCACAGGATGGATCTACAAGCGATTGTCTGACACCAATAGTGGTGCATCCGGAATCAAAAAGTAGTGAGACCGGAGTATTATTAACAAGACCCTTATGTAGGATTAGAGAACCTCTCCCGTCATGCGCAACAGCAGCAGGCAGAGCGGGAAGAGGGTGACCACAACTCAAAGTAGTTATAGTAGTCGGTTCGAACAAAGTACTGCATTGGGGGCATTTGTTTACTCTCCCAAAGTCAAAAGCGGAGCAAGTGACAGCGTCAGAGGTTTTATTATCAAAAACCTGATTACAGGCTCCCTGAGATTCTTGTTGTGCAGAGTTAGCCTGCTGATATCTCTTTTTTTGAATTGAGATCTACCGCAACTGTTATTATCTCTGAAGTTATCAGAGTTATTATTATCTCTGAAGTTATTAGAATCTCTATTATCACTGTTATCATGTTTTGAACTACAGTTACTATGATTATTATCATGTCCACATTGATGTGAATATCTATTAGTTTGGTTTTGAGGTCTACGCGAGGAAAAGCCTCTGTTACCATATCCTCTTCTGAAATGCCTAAAATTATTAGGTTGGAAGTAACGAGGACTGTCAGCTCGTCTCCAATTCTTCGAAGAAGAATCACCCTGAAATTGATTTCCATAATTTTGACCGAAACTACGGTTACTTTTCCTATCAAAATTTGGTTGGAATCTATGACTAGAGTTTTGACCATAAGGTGCTGCCGAAGCAACTGGCAGACCTTCTTTTACTTTAGCGTTACCAATGGTTACGTGAGGATGCGCAGTTATATACTGGCAACAGAAATCTTCCATTTCTTTTATTGTTTTAGGTTTACGTTCTTGAAGGAAAGCAAGGAAAGACTCATTGACAGAAGACATGACTTTGTCTCTAAATATTAAGTCCATACGTCCTTCATAAGTATGTTCTGTCTTAGACAGCTCCACCCAACGTGAAAAAGTAAGACGTATCTTTGAAATGAATTTAGAGAATTGCACTCCAGTTTCTGGCAACATATTTTTAAATTGAAGACGATAGCCGTCTTCGTCAAGTTGGTATTTCTTTAACAATATAGCCCTGACAATCTCATAGTTGTTCTTGTCAGGCTCATCTACCATGCTTAACATACTCAAAGCATCACCTCTACGTATCTTGGACAAATGATAAACATGCAGTGATTTATCTATGTTATGTACTTTACATGAAGTTTCAAATCTGTCCAGATAGAATGTTATATCGTCGATGGAAGCATTGAATGGTGGTAGATTAAGCTTGAAAGTGCTTGCATTAGTCTTATCTGAGACCTTATTTGCATCATTAGCATTACCCATGTTCATCACCTTTAATTTCTCAACTTCCAAAGCTAAGAGTTTTTCTTCATGCTGCATTTTTGCTTTTCTCTCCTCAGCTTCAGCCTCTCTTTGTAACCTTCTTTCCTCAGCTTCAGCCTTTTTATTCTCAGCTTCTCTTTCAAGTCTTTTATCTTCAGCCTTTGCTTCTGCTTCTCTTTTTTGTTTTTCCATTTCCATTTGGAATCTTTTTTCATCCACCTGCATCTGCAGTTTTAAATTCTCAGCTTCTATTTTCTTTTGTTCAGTTAGCTCCTTCATTTTCTTTTCCTCCGACTTCAATACCTTGGCATATTGAGAAGTCGCAAATTCTTCTAACTTATCACCAGTCTTCCCAAGCAATTTACCCTGCTCAATAAAGTGCTCAAATGTAGACATGATGAGTAATAATATGAGTCCACAACCTGAAATAATTAATTATCTTATTTCAAATTTAATTATAACATGTCTTAAATGAAGCACTTGCTTACTCACAACACTATATTATTATCCCAATCTTTGTGGGAAACAAGTCTTAAATCAAAGAACTTGTGTTTAGACCTTCTTGAAATATCATCAATCAACTCTTGATTATAAGTGCACTTCCCATTCAATAGTACACAATACTATTCATCATTTATTTATCATCAGTGTAGTAGTAGTGCATCAGCATAATCCATTATTCAATTACCATAAGTGTAACCAATGACTATGTAAACACAACTACAATGTAACCATCAACCATGTAAATAATAACAATGTAAACATTAACAATGTAAACAATGACAATGTAAACAATAACAAAGGTTTAGCAACAATACGAAAACATTCGCAGAAATCAACAAAAAATAAAGCGAAAAGTAAAGAAATATCACAAAAAATGTGATGATATCTGCGAGAAGATATTACAAATACAAGACACAACAGTGTATAAACAAAAATGGTGTATGAAACTAAACAATAGGAAAGAGTAGGCTAGCAAATACAAACAAATCAATACAAAACTAAAGAGTGCGAAAAATAACGAAAACAATACTAACACATGTCATCACAACTAACAAAAAATAGCAACAGAAGTCGCTTTGCAAATTCCAGTATCGGAAATTTGCACACCCTACAGAAAACGCTCACGATAGACAACCTCTATGACGTGGTATGATCTAAGGGAGACACCGCCCAACCGAAACCCGCAGAAACATAAATATATAAATATAAATCACAACTGAATCATAATCCAAACCTGTATCATAAAGGCACCTTATGGTGACCCCATTACAAATAACATCCTCACAAACTGGGGGGTGATAAGGTTCCTGCTGTCCCTTAGGATTAACCTTTAATCTTTGAGTCCCTGACTTCATTGCAGCAATGTTTGAAGGTTTCCTTCTACAAAATTCGGTGTTATGGTTATCTTTCTTGCACCATTTACACCATCTTTTTCCTTGGTTAAACGGTTTTCTTTCATTGGATTTTTGGTCATTGAACTGTGAGTTTCTGTCTCGGTAGTCATTTCTTGGCCGTTCAAAGTTTGTCCTACCTTTATTTCCCTGCTCTCTATTATCAAATTTATTAAATTGCTGTGGAGCTTTAAAATTGTCTATGTGCTTCTTTTTAGCACCACTTACCTCTGCCTGGGCTGCCTGATACCTTTCAGCGACATTTAAAACCTCCCCCAACGTCTCTGCACCTTGTTCCATGAGAAATTTTCTCATGTCTGGAGCCATGGACTCTCTCAATTGCTCAATCATGATCATTTCTTTAAGATCTTGGGTCTTCCCCAGAGCAGTCCATTTCTCCAAATAGGTTTCCAGTCTGGCAGAGAATTGGTGGTATGTCTCCCCAGACAACAGTTTGGCATTTCTAAATTTCCTACGATAAAATTCCCCATTTTTTTCGTACCTCAATAACAAAGCCTGCTTTAACATGTCATAATTCTCCTGGTCTTCTCTGTTCATTTTTGCGAAGACTTCGTAAGAAGTACCTGTCAGTCCCTGTGATAGCTTTAAACTCCACCTCTCTCTCTCTAACCCATATGTAGTAGCTAATAACTCAAAACGTCCTAGGTACCCCTCTATGTCATCGTCTTTTTCAACAAAATGGTCTAAATGAAACCCCATAGCTGATGTTGAGGCTCCCAGACTGGGCGTAGCATCTGAGGCAAAAGGGCTGGCACCATTTTCAGGAGCCTGGCCTTGTAGCTCCAGCTCCCTTAGTCGTAATTCGTGCTCCCTCTGCAACCTTCTATCTTCTGCCTCCCTTTCGGCAGTCAACCTTTTATCTTCTGCCTCCCTTTGCTGTCGTTTTTCTTCTGCCTCCAATGCTTTAGCCTCTTTGTCAGCCTCAATCTGCAGCCTCTTAATTTCTCTATCAGCCTCAATTTGTAACCTCTTCTCTTCAGCTAACCTTTCAGACTCCAATTTTCTTTCAGCCTCTTTTTCTAATCTTCTTTCTTCCCGTTCAATATACTTATCACATTCAGCCGTTACATATTGAATTAAAACCTGACCATCCATTCCCATCTCCTTTGCCGTCAGCACAGCAGCTGATCTGAATGTGGCCAGCTCCGCCATACTTTTTAAACAAATCTAGCAATGTGCAAAATAAAATTTCCAACCACTAAAGTACTTCTAATTTTTCTAGTCTAAAATAATTCTAATTAATTAATTAAATACCACTGGCTGTGAAGATTCACCAACTTTTATTTTCAGGGACACTTTTAATTTTAAGGGACACTTTTAATTTTTATAATGTGTTCCCCTAATCTAATTCTCCCCCCCCCCCAGGAGATCCTAATATACTTAATGGGCTAATCATCCCGGGACAAAGAGACCCCAATATATGTAGTGGGTTTGATGGTATTGTATGATGGTGATATTACTACGTGTGATGCATGAGGTCAGCTGTGAAGGCTCCTGAGATAAAATGTAGCTGTGAATTGTCAGAAGGCCCTTCTTGCTACCACTACGACCTCACACTTATCTTTTTTGTACTAATGAATGTGGCTACGTTAAATGTCTAGGGTAATGATATGTAATGCGTTGTGGTAGTTTACATACACATACACAGATATTTACTAAGTCTAATAATTATAATAAAATGTTATAATACACGGAACTAACTCAGCTGTGTAAAATTTTGATAGTAATTTTCTTTACATTTATTTGTTCTGGACCAAGGTTTTATTTTGGCCAGAACATATGAAAAGTTTAGCAATTATGAAAGAAATGCATGAATATTACATAATAAATTCAAAGTGTGTACATATATATGTTACTAGACTAGTTAATATTATTAACTGTTTAAATGTCTAGGGTAATGATATGTAATGCGTTGTGGTAGTTTACATACACATACACAGATATTTACTAAGTCTAATAATTATAATAAAATGTTATAATACACGGAACTAACTCAGCTGTGTAAAATTTTGATAGTAATTTTCTTTACATTTATTTGTTCTGGACCAAGGTTTTATTTTGGCCAGAACATATGAAAAGTTTAGCAATTATGAAAGAAATGCATGAATATTACATAATAAATTCAAAGTGTGTACATATATATGTTACTAGACTAGTTAATATTATTACTGTTTATAGTTGTAATCTATTTTGGGAGAACATTTAATGGATGTGCTGTTGGGGTGGCCTCATCACTCCCTGTCTATGGTGACTACACAATGTCCATTTATTTGATGGAAATTTTATGGGTGTGTTAGCAAATAAGTTGAGTTGGTGAATTCTCAGCAGACCAGGCGCTCACGTAGCTTGAAGGTGTAGCTCTGGTGCTGAGATCTGGTGGCCCCACCTCTCCGTGCTTGGGGGCAATATCAGAAGTCTGGTGGCCCCACCTCTCCGTGCTTGGGGGCAATATCAGAAATATGGTGGCCCCACCTCTCCGTGCTTGGGGGCTATAATAGGCTGCTCTGACAAAATGTCACTGCACGGGTCCACTCTGGTAATAATCAACAACTCATTTGACACCACAGTGGTGCCAACTGAAACTCACAGCTCTGCAATCAAAGTATTAGTCATGTGTCAGAACTCCATCCTCTAACCACTTCTGGACACAACACTACACAACAACAACACCACATAGACGGGTCAGATCTTTCTGACCAAACAACACATCTTACCAAGTTGGTTTCACATAGGCTAAGTTCTCCCAGACTACAGATTCTGAAATATGTTCATTAGCTTCCTGCCATAGAATAGGATAGGTGATATGTTCCACTGATCTCAACACTTGATCTGTCCTTCATAATCCTTGCGGGAGTTTATGTATTTTATTTGTCTCTAGACCCTGAACTGGGGCGGGGGGTCTAGAGCGAATCCTTACTTGTTGTAAGGGACAGATTATGCTATTGCAGTATCAAATCACTCGAAACCTTAAACAAATATTAAAATGTACAAAGAAATAATTTCAGTCTTACCAGAATTATGAATATAGAACACAGTTAAATGCTAGCAAAACTCAGCTGAGCTGCTGGCCTTAGTATGGCGTCCCTCTAAATATTTCAAAAGCTTCTGGGAATTACACCACTTAATAATTCACTGTGTCTACAAGGACAACTTCTAATGAATGGCACAAAATGCGCGTCTGAGCGCCGATAATATCTTCATCTATGGCCAATCGCTGCCTTTTCTTTTTTCAAATTCAAATATCCTACCAAAAGTCATTTCAGTCAGACCTCAGTCAAGTATGCCTTATTGTCTGTTGGTCCGTCCGTCTCTACTTGCGTTTCACAAAAAAAAACACACTTGTTTTTTGAACCAACCCTGCCTTCCCCTACACAATTTCGCCTTTAAAGTTATTTTTAGCCACAATTCACCATCCCACCCCGTCTCTTCATTCCAACTAGATTTTAGCACTTGCGTCTTCAAGGCCACAATTTTTTGAAAATTAGTGACATGTTTTATTTCAATGCAGACGTTCGCTGATATGAACAACACAGTCTTTTGTCAATATCTTTCTTATTATATGTCCGTCTGTATAAATGAAAGCATATTATTTCACTGCTCAAGATGGGCCATCCGGCCAGCTAGGTTTTATATTCCTAACATTATTATTAAGAAAAGTTACTTTTCAAATATTTTCTAGAATCTTCTCATCACTGCATTCAAATAAACGGGCTAAGTTATCGCAAAAGCGTCCAATAAATGACTGTGGCGTATAATATCCAAGGTCCCTTTTGTCGATTTCTTTACTTTATGTCAACTTGGGGAACGTGACTTTTTCCTCCTTGCCCCACCAATTTGCGTCCTTTTAGCCTCGCTAGTTTCAAGCACGCGTTCAGTCAGATTTTTCCTTTTGATCTCCGTTCTCATCCCGTTCCGTTTTGCCTTCAAGTCTAACAATTTAATTTCCATGGCGGGTGATGACCCGCGGCGTGGGCGATCATGTATTCTAGCAGCTTACGCATTAGTTTTTATCCCTACGTTGTATCATTGGAGATATTTTAACGTTGTATCATGGTTAATTTTGTGACAATAATGTTAGCCGTTTTCCATCCTGTAGGTACAGTGCTACTTCTCCACGTCTTGTTTATGAATTCCAGGATCGTCAGCAAGCCTTTTTCCCCAAATTTGACTATCATGTCGTTGGTAACCTGGTCTGGCCCTGGTGCTCTTTTGAGTTTGTTCTTTAGGAGACTGGATTGTAGTTCAGCTAGCGTAAATTCTTGATCAAAGATACTGTCCACAGCCTTGTGTGCTTTTAGCATGCGTTTTGTAAGTGTCTTGATGGCTTTATCTAGATTGGCTCTTTTATATGTTTTATTGACTTTAGCAAAGAATCGATTTTGGACTCGTGCTTTTTCTTTGTTGGAGGTAACTGTGTTACTGTTTGGAAGTTTTATAGGGATTGGGTTTCTCTTCTGGGATGTCCCTGCCATGTTGTCAATGAGTTTCCATGCTTTCTTCCCTTCTTTATTTAGGCCTAGGTTTTCGCATTTTTCTTTCCAGGTTTCCATTTTGTCTTTTCTGCTCGCTAGCTTAACCTGTGCAGTGAGTCTGTTGTATGTGGTTTTGTTTTCACGGCTAGGATTTTTTTGAGCGGTTTTCCGTGCCTTGCGTCTTAGTTGTACTAGGTGTTCTAATTCCTCATTCCAGAAGATGCTGTCTTTGATACGACTGCCTTTGGGGATTGCCTGTTTGGCTGCCTGCAGTATGGCAGTAGAGATCTGTTCGTTCAAGGTATTATTGTCTTGGTTCATGTCTATTTTAGTGAGGAGCTGGTCTTATATGAGTTTGTAGTGTTCCCAGTTTGATCGAGCATAGTTCCATTTCGGCTGTCTTTTGGTTTCCGTTTTTGTTTTACCCTGCGAGATGATGGTGAGGATGGGTAGGTGGTCGCTTCCTATGTCCTCCAATACCCTCCATTTATACCGGTTGGTGAGGTCTGCAGACACTAGTGTTAAGTCTGGTCGGCTACTGGTTCCGCTAGCTTTATGGTAGAGGGTTGGTGGGATCTTTCGTTTTGGAGGACTACAAGGTTGGAAGTGTTACATAGCTCTTCTACTGCCTGGCCTGAGGTGTTGGTGTCCTGGTATCCCCAGAGTGGGGAGTGGGCATTGAAATCCTCTGCTATGATTGTTCACTTGTATTCGATATCATCAAAGTAGATTCCATTAGTTTCTCTGTGGGGTCTGTAGACATTAAAGATTTGGAAATGTCCGTCACTTCCCCAGACTGTCATTCGTTGTATGTCAGTTTCATCATCGGTTCGAAGACTTTCGACCTCTGCCTGTACATCATTCCTTACCAAGGTTAGGATTCCTCGACAACTATTTTTGGCAATTACATTTTTATATTGTGTAGCCTGGGAAATTGATGGATTTGTCCTTAAGAACGGTTTCTTGAATCAGTGCAATGTCAATTTTTTGATCGTTCAGTAGTTTCTTTAATTCTAACGATTTAGTTCTTATTCCATCTACATTTAACTGTAGAATGTTAATATACTTCTCGGTAGCACACTTTTCGCCAGGAGCAGCCGAGGGGCGACCTGCTTGGTGCGGACCGTTTGTATATCTTAGGTTGTATTAGTGTCATGGCATCATGAGTAGTGGAGGTTGTGATGACTTTCTTTCATCCCGGTAGTTATCCTCTTTTTTCCATGCAGGGTGTGCAAGGCATGGTGGGCAATGTACCATCATTGGTGGGGAAGTATTATTTTCCCTTGCTGTCCTGTTCGCCTGATGTTTGTCCTACCACCTGGGGGTAGACAGCCTCAATACCATGTTGCACCACCTCAGTGGGGTTCACCGTTGTGCAGTCCCCGCCACAAAATGACCGCTGTTTTCTGGAAACATCCATAAATTGTCAGCTATTTTATCAGCGCTAGCGCTTCTAGTTGGTCAAAAGGATCGTCACGTCGTGCACCCTGGTGCCTTCAATGTGAGATGCTGTGGGTGGTTTGTAGCTGCGCTAGTCCAAGTTGGAGGCCAGTCACAGGTAAAAGCAGGGCTTTGTAGGGGCACTCAACATAGTTTGGCCAGTCGGTCGAGACTGTTACCGGGGGATGGCCGCCACTGTCTTTGTGGCTTCTGGGAGCCATATGTCAAGCTTGGAAGGCCAAGGTGGATCAGTGAGTTTGAGCAATTGGTTCAGTTCTCCAGTGCGACCGCTCTTGCCCAAAGGTGCTACCACTCTTGGCCTCCTCAGATCCCCCATTCTTTTTACTAGATGCTAAACATTTTTAAATAAAAAAATATTTACAATAAAACGGATATTTTTATAACGTCCAATAACAATAACGTTCTTATCAACTATAGTTTCTAATTTCGTACACGTGTATCACTTAAATATATATGTATCGTTCGTTTAGTCTTGACAATGAAAAACGAACACACTGATTCTGCATGAAATTAACTTCTGCTTTATACTTCATTAGACACTTATGGATAAAATACTCGTATATGATAAGCGCTTAAGCGTCATACGCTTTTTGTCAATTTGATGTTACATTTTTTTACTCCAAGCTATAAACTTCTTAAAAAATTATTTTTGTGTTTTTAGTGCATTAAAAGCTTGTGTTTAAAATATTTTTTTATAATTTTTATTTCCTTAATTGAAAACTCTTCTCAATTCAGAACACGGTTAGAGTTTTTAATTAACAAAATAATACTGTTGCCACATTTTCAAATCCTATTACTCTCGTTTTGGCCCTAAAACTCCGGTAGACCATACGCTTTCAACCAGCTGTCTCCAATCCGTCGTTGCATTAGTATTCTATTGCAGTTCTTTGAAGTGTCTAGAAATTTTTTTCTTAATCTGTAACTACCAGTGAACTATGTATTGGAACCTATGATTGTTCTTTCGCGACGAAAGACCGATGTTGCGGCTTCCTTACTCAGTACTTAAAGAGTTAAATTTCACATTTTCGTCTCCTTGCGTTTTTGAGTTCTCTTTTATTTAAAAAAAAAAAAAAAAAAAAAAACCCGTGGCGATCAAGACCACAGATTGCCTTGTGATACTAGAAGATGAATATCACAGTGCGTTATCTATAGCCACCTACATCGTGTACTTGCTTCTGGGCCTTTTTTTTACTTAATTGCCTTTCAGTTCGCTCCTTGTTGCGCCCACGCCTTCAACAAATAAAGGCCAAACCTTCCTGTTGTGCATTGTCTATTCTAAATCTTTCAATTTCTTTATCTCTTGTATATCTTTGTTCGTCTGTTTTTTGTTTTTCCTCTATTTTCTCTTACCACGGGGATCTCTAGAATAAGAACAATCTTTTAATGCTATCAAGTGATATTTCTTAGTAAGTATATTATCCAACGCCAGCCTCTTCTCCCCACATTTTGTTCCACTGGTGTGTCTAGTTCTTTCCATCATTAGTGTTCGTGTCATTCCAATTCACTTATTATATTCGGCACAAGTACTCATTCATGAACGCCTTTATCTTTCTGATCTTTTTGTTGTTCTTTATAGTTCATAGCTATACAATTGGGGCTTGTTCATTATATCAGTGAACAGTCACGCCAAAGTGGCCCCACATCAGGATTCCCATTGGGACTGAACATCAACCTGAAGAAGACAGAGGTCATGACACTCAACGTAATGAATCCTGATCCCATAAAAATAAGGAACCAAAAGCTGGAACAAACAGATACATTTACGTATCTAGGAAGCATAGTAACACCAGACAGTGGAACAAGCCAAGACATCAGTGACAGGATGAACAAAGCCAGAACAGCCTTTGCAAATCTGAACAACATTTGGAAATCTTCTCAGTATAGCACACGCACCACAATAAGATTATAAATAAATATTAGACAAACATAAAGGTATGTTTTCAGCCACTCGTAAGAAATAAAGAAGTAGAACACTAGTCAACAGAAAAACAACAGACGTGAGTGGCTTACCCAGGATTCGAACCCCGGACCTTCCGTACGACAACACCGCCTAGCTACACAAGCGAAACACATTATCCTTCCCTAGCTGGCCATGAGGATAGTGTGTTTCGCTTGTATAGCTAGGCGGTGTTGTCGTACGGAAGGTCCGGGTTCGAATCCTGGGTAAGCCACTCATGTCTGTTGTTTTTCTGTTGACTAGTGTTCTACTTCTTTATTTCTTACGAGTGCCTGAAAACATACCTTTATGTTTGTCTAATATTTATTTACAGTTTACAGGCCTCGGGTTTCCCTTCTTAATGTGTTATATATGTTTATACATTAAGATTATACGAGAGCTGCATACTTTCTTTACTTTTGTGTGGCGCGGAGTGATGGAGAGTAACAGAAAAGGAAATGTCCAAATTATCTTTTTTTCCACACAACCTGCCTAAGGACAATTCTTCGACTTTTTCATCTCTAATCAGGAACTGCTTACACAGTGCAGTCATTATGGCATGCACACAATCACTGCGGGCAGACGATAGAACTGGTTTGGCCATGTCTTCAGTAGGGATCCTGACACCATCACCAGAGCTACTATGCCATGGACCCCAGAAGGACGGTGAAAGAGAGGCAGACCAAAGACAAACGTGAGGAGAACAGTGAAGGCTGAGATGCAAGGCATGAACTAGAGTTGGTGGCTACGCAGGAAGAATGGCCACCGATCGAGCAAAATGAGGATATTTTGTTGCTGCCCTACAAGACTCCACTAGGCGTGGTGGCCACTGACTGCAGAATCAGGATTCCACCTGTATTGAAACGTGTTGAGAACCGAGCATTGCAAACTAGGCTTGTGTGAATCACTTGAGCCCCCAGACATGATTCCAACTTCTACATGGCTGGCTGCTTGCAGACGGATCTCACAATACATTTACAACAGGCACATGGGACTGGGAGGTGGCTCTGTGTAAGATGTCATGAATCCTTGGAATAGCCAGGGAACAGAATCTAAAACTTGCATATATGAAGAGCCCCATGAATCGTGTGGAATGCATAGTATGCCATCTCCCTTTCCCATCTGGCGTAAAATCGTATGTGAAGGTAAAGGATCCCGTTACATGCCCATTAAGGCATATTGTGAATATGATGTTCGGCCTATATTTTCTTGATCATACGGCACACGAGGAGTGATGTGGTCAGTATCATGCTGCCTGCCTGTAACCTTCCAAGAGTTGTTCTGGTACCAAATTCATGAGGCAGGGTTTACCCTGGAGCCGTTTCTGGTCTAGAAAATCCCACCTCAACTGGGGATCGAACCATATACCTCAAAGCTATAAAGCCAGTGCACTAACCACTGGGCTACAGCGGCTCCTAAAATCGTATATGAGTATCCCTTTAAAATCATACCAAGCCAGATAGAATGCCATAAAGGGAAACTGAAACTTATGACTCCAATTCAACAAGTTTTAACATAGAAAAAAAAAGCCACACACAAATCCTAGATCTCAAATTTAAATAAAGTCAAGGAAATTAGAATGACCTTAAGTAATAAGAGCGACATGCACAATAGTTCTAGTTAAGCAGCAACAACAACTATTCTCATCTTTGTAACATCGTGCTCAAAATACTACCCAGTATAAAGAAAGTAGCGACGATTGTAGGGAGTTTTTCTGGTGTGTGTCCAGCAAGTTTGTAGCCCTGGTCTGTTAAAGTTATGATCTTGCCAACGTGCCTAAGGACAATAGCGATATTGGAAGACTGAAGACCCGTCACGAGGTAAGTGTTAGCCTATAAACTAATTAAGAAGTCAATTCAGCGTCTAGTCCCAGTTTTGCGAATGTCCTTTGAGCAACGTGTTGCGTTCTCAAGGCCGGTTTAAAGTGACCGAGGCCATGGACACTTTAAGTGAAAGCGGGCGATAAAAAACAACTCTACCTCTAGAGTAGATTTTACCAGGGACACCAAGAAGGGATATACCTCTACGATTTTAGCATTCTCGGCTGTCACCCTTTTAAAATCTGGGTGTTATGATGGCAATCTCTCACGTTATGATGGCAATCTCCCAAGTTATGATGGCCTAGTATCTCTAGTCCAACCTATCTATACTACTATATTTTAGGATAAGATAATCTTGCACCCCCTTTTATTGAGAAATATAAGTTTACTAAACAAACACACACACACACACATCCACGTGAAAAACTATTGTTAAATGGGTATGGGTCTGACCAACACACAATAAGTTAGTTCTTTATTTGTTTATTATCACTAAACTTTACAACTGTCAATCTTACCACAATTTTCAATGAAATATATACAGAGACGATGACTGACACCATTTCGATCTGTTTTATTGCCCAGGCTGCTTAGAACTTGTATTTTAAAGCACAGCCTGATCTCATCTATCACTGTTGAAAATTTTCTAGAAATGGCGTCCCCCTTAACGCTTATTCTGACAATATCGATTCTGTTAGCCAATCGCTATTAATATTACAAGGGTAAACAGTCTTTTCAAAAAATCTCATTCAAACCTTTCCTACGTTACTATGTTATTTATGTTTATTCAAAGGTCAGCCACTAATATTTCGTCTCACTTCAAATGCCACCCAATCGGGTTCACTGTACTATCCTAGCCTATCTGTCACCTACTTTTTTTCTAAAAAATATTTGATCCAATCTAAGCAGATATGACTTGACCTGACAGTATCTCTGATCTCTATGTATTGTTTTATCAATATTTAATTAGTTAAGGGACTATTTATATAACTAATAACATATTCTTGGTCAGCAAGTCTTCAGGTACACGAATCTACGATTTTTCAGGGGTTATGTGGTTTGGTTCAAAATTCTATCTTTTTTTCTATGTTGGTTGTTTATTTTAAAACTACCTCCTGTTCACTTCTTTTCTCATGTACTTACGAGATAATTACGAGAGCTTAGGTCATTCATAATAAGAGCTTAACATGTTTCCATGACGTAGTGTCCACAATTCTAACTTTTTCATTGTATTTGGGGAAACCCCTAAGGCAAAGCGTGCAAGTTGGTTGTAGAGTTAGAACCAATGCGAAACGAATTAGCATTTCATCTATACTTGCCCCTCCTCGTTCCACAATGCATTTTAGGCAAATATTTTCTTAGAACTATGAAAAGTGGTTGTTTATGTCAAGGACGAATTTGAAAAATTGGGTACCGTTTTGTTCGGCTATTCGTTAGCAAATAATAATCTGAAGGCGTAGGCGATACCAACCGTTCTAGCAGAAAATTCTTTTGTACTTTCTTATCTTTGCTTTTATGCCCTATATTGTTATATACTAATTTAGATATTGTATTTAGAAGTCACTACAATTTGTTTTCGAAGAGTATAAAGTTATTAGATTCCGCTCCGAAAACTCCTTCAAAAATCGGAAATTGTCAGCATTTTGCCAAGAAAAAAAGTATATTGTTTACAAAAACATATTTTATGCATTTACTAATTATTCATGATCACAGGGGGGTGGGAGTCGCTAAGAGGTATGGCCTCCGCTTCCAGTTCTATGGGTACCGGGTTCGATTCCCAGGAGAGCGAAAATAATTTATGGAACTTTTTTCAGAACCAGAGGTCATAATGACGTCATACTACCGCCTGCTCTCCTGGGTAGTGAGATCGGATACCTACCCATCTCGAACAAGGGCGAACTAATAGGAGGACCAGAGTGTAAGATGCGCACGTTAAAAATCCCACAGCAGTTGAAATCATAAAGAGTTGGCCATAATGTCGCTGCCCTGGCAGAATTTAAAAATAAGAATCCTATTCCCCAAATATACTTACAGAATGTGTGATTCCTACACACACAAATTGGGAATCTCACCGGTGCTACGGAGTTCGTGCACTGTGCTGTTATCCTCCTGGCGGGATCTAAGGGAGGAGATCGGAGCACTGATGAAGTCCGTGTGCTGTGAAGATAGTCCTTAAAACAAAGCCAAACCAAACCATGATCACAATTACATCAACGTTTTTTATATAGAAAATACTTCTTTTCAAAAACAGAAAAATAAACATATACATATGAACAAGTAATTCGTCAAAACATGGCGGAATTTAATTTTATTGATCTCTTTCTGCTGCATTTCATGACGGCGGTTCTCATTCTCCTGTGATCATTTACATTTTCCTTCAGAAGCAAATCAATGACACACAAAGAGTGGCACGAAATCTCAGAAGTGTCATCTATGATGAGCAATGGTGCATTTCAGGGTAAGCTTTTTTTGTTTTAAATCCCACATATCGATTACAAATATAGTATTCCCGTTGAAGAGTCCAGCCGGGTGGAAGGAATGCCGCTTCCCAAGGCACAATGATGACTGTTGGTGATAACCCTGTTTTGACCAGAGGAGCGTATAGTGTTAGTGAAATAGGAAATTACTGTAGATCAAAACATCAATAAAACAATAAAGCTAAACATCCTTCAAGGGAACGCTGGAGTCTTGAAAAAGGCATGAGTATTCGCAACCACACTCCAAGCTGAATATATCACTGTGACCTGCATTCAAGAAACATATCTTACTTAGATAATCTAACTCAGTAGAGTTGATTCAAGGTAACAGGATATCAGAATATAAGGGTAGACAGGGATGGATACAAACAGAACGATTTAAATGCTGATGTACATCTATCTATCATCAGTAAGCTTTAGCTCCGCAAGGAGCATAGGTCTTCAACGAATACATGCTGATGCGATTGTATTTGCACACCACGAAGCTTTTATTACTTTGGACCTTTGGGGTGCTCAGAAGAATGTTGTCCAATTCTCCTATCGTGTTGTGACCGTCACAGTAGTCTTCTTATTATGTGATTATCTTCCAAGTTTTAGTTATTATCATTTACTGGCCAACGCAGCCAGAGGTGTACTTACCTGGATGATACTACTATCCTTTTCCTCTATAACCCAGGTTGGTTCAATTCCTTCTTTGATGTAATAGTGACATCATATAGTGGTAGTTTAAATGTACATGGCATACGATCAGCAGCTTATAAAGATGAAGACGACTCCTAGCTGATCTATCAAAACTTTTAATCACCTAATACCTTTAACCAGCAAGGCAAGTAATTCAAATAATAGAGCTCGCAAATAATCATAAATTGGATCTTTGAATATCAGAGGTACTTCGTACGTGAGCTCTATGTCTTGTGAACATTCATATTCCTCTTCCTCATATTATCTCCTGTAGACATTCTTAGTCTTCCCAAATCTGCAACCATTTACTCGTGGTATCTATGCTCCTCAATAGCATACCATATCTTTTATATATATTTATAGATTATCCTTGTGAACCTGGTCGGACATACCTCTATAACCTTTACTAGAAAACAAAATCAATGTGATGCTATATATATATATATATATATATATATATATATATATATATATATATATATATATATATATATATATATGTGCGTGTGTGTGTGTGTGTGTGTGTGTTCACAGTCAAATACTTACACATGAGAGCGCATATTTGTTGTTCTCATAAATCAGTCGACACTCACTGTTTCTTGTATAGTCGTATCTATTTCTAGTTAGATCAATCTTCACTTAAAGTCCTTGTAGATCAACCTTTCAGCTTAAAGTTGCTCCTTAATAATATACAGCTTCCTTCAAAATTTCATCCTCAATAATATACAGTTTCCTTCAAATATCCATTTCCTTCCGTTTCTTTATACATAGTCGTACAGTTCTCATAGCGAACCGGCAAATTGTGCTTCTACTAAACCTTCCTGTTAATAAGAAGCTATTTCGAGCATAATGTATTCACAATCCAATACATACAGGACATCATAATTGCTGATCTCCTTTAGAAATAAACACTCACTGTGAACCACATGATCAAAAATAACTATCTTCCGATAGTTTAACACTGACTGAAAGTGGCTGGACATATGTGTATACTCATAAAACAAAATACCCTGCCTGTAAAACCAAAGATGGTACAACTCGTCCGCACAGCAGCTCCAAATCTTCTCAGCCCTGATCACACACTGATGACCAACTCAAGACTAATAACCTCTGGTTATCTCAGCGTGGTGCGTTTTTCTCGCCACACTCTGATTCGCGGACTCAATTCTTTTTCATTAAATTTATTGGACGAGCTTTGTTGTTCTCGAACATTCTATTTAAATCTCTAGATGATAACCCACTTTTAGTAAACGTGAGCTGTATCTTGAGCTGCTGTCAGTTACAATTATTTTTTCCTTTCATTATTTTTTCTGTCTGCTGTCTTGACTGTTTATCTCACTCTAACCATAGCATGAATAATGCTAGCGCAAACCTCATGGTGACAGTGTGATATGAGCTCAAACTCTTTCCAGGATTCTGATTAACATTAACATTAACATGAACAAAACTTTTCTGTAGAAGCGCTAAGTTTCTATTTATAATTTCCACAGTGCCAAAACTCCAAAAAATATCTGGCATGTATTTATTTCCGAACTGGACAAACAAACTGAAGGCTGTATTATTGTCCGTTCGGAGATTCGTGCCCACACATTGAACGTTGTAAATTTGCAACCCCTTGACGGATGTTATTGAAATTTGCTACGTGGCAATCTGATATCAATGCAGTTATTAATATATTTTTTGCCCTTACAAAACTCATGTCATGTTTGTATTTTCTTCTTTAAGTTATATTTAAAAAAAACTCTTACAGTTGTCTGGGTTAATTTTTATTAGTTTTACAGGAAAGTTAAAAGATCCGTTCAAAAAATGCGCACTTAATTTTTGTTGCAGCACAGCACAAGCGATGAAATGTGCTATTCAATATTTTTTTGTTTGAATTAGTGTAGTGAATTCATGTCCGCACCAGTGCGCACCTATTGCACACAGTCGCGAGTAATTATTTCAGCAGAGTATGCTAATTGCAAGGAGTTGGCTGCAAGGAAACAAAACGACACCAGCGTATAATATATTAATAAACTGAACTGCATAATTATGAAAAGCGCAATGAATCTGAAATGCAGATTTATCACTTTGCAGAAGGTAACTGTTATATTGTACAGGCATTTTCGCAGAGAGGCTAAGATGGGTTGTTTATACCACGACATCCAAGAACCAGGTAGGAGAACACGAAAGGCCCTGGGTGTGGATAGAAGATCTTTTCGACGTTGGATACAACAGGACGGTGATTGTACAGAGGCTGCGATTAAGCAAGGAAGGACGAAAAAAATTGATGATTTTGACAAGGATGTCATTAGACGTTTGATTTTGAAGAGGTTTAATGTCAATCAACCTGTTACTCTCCGCATGCTGAAAAGTCGGCTGCAAGCAGAATGCGATATTAACGTCTCAAAAACAACTCTTTGGCAACTTGTCAGAAGTGTCGGTTTCACTTTTAGAAAAACGTCTGGCGGAAGGAATTTTTTATGTGAAAAACCACATCTGGTTGCAGCTCGAAGCAAATACCTTAGGCAGATTCGTGAGAGAAGGCAAGACGGCTATGATATAGTGTATTTGGACGAATCTTGGATTAATGCTCATCATACGAACGAGAAAGAATGGCAATCTGTTGACGGAGACCATAGAAGAAAAATTCCCAGCAGCAAAGGTCAACGCATTATATTAGCACATGCTGGCAGCAGACAGAATGGGCTTGTCCGTGATGCAGAGCTTATTTTTCTATCAAAGTCTGTAGATGGTAGGGACTACCACAGTGAAATGAATGGGCAAATTTTTTGAGATTGGATAGTGAATACACTCCTCCCGACTCTAGATAGGCCGTCTAGCCTGGTGATGGATTATACGTCCTATCATAATGTTCTAGCGCAGGAGGATAAAGCTCCCACTTTGGCAAGCACGAAAGACGAAATCAGGAGGTGGCTTGTGAATGAAAATATCTTCGCTGACAACAGCTATTTAAAACCAGAGTTGTTGCAGCTTGTGAGACAGAGGAATAAGACAAAAGTGTATCTGATTGATAAAATCATCCAAGAGCAGTGTCATGTTTCTCTTCGACTCCCACCGTACCATTCTCATCTTAACCCAATAGAGCTGGTTTGGGCTAGAGTTAAAGAGCAAGTGGCCGCCCAGAACACCACTTTTAAAATATGTGATGTTAAAGACATGACTCGTGAGGCCCTTTCACGAATAAACACAGAGTACTGGGCTAAATGTGAAGAACACGTGCTACAGGAATAAGAAGATTACTGGCAGCGAGATGGCTTGCAGTTTATCCAACCAATAACTGTTGTGAACTTATTGGAGTCGTCCGATTCGGAATGAGGCACGTCGATCGCAGTCCTTCGTTTGTGATAAACTAATTTCATATGCCAAACTATAATAACACATAAACAGTTACTATTCGTCATAGCTTCCTGATGATTTATTGCTATCATGGTTATTTATCAAAACATCATTCCTCGTATCAAAATCCCGTGAACAACCAATCACACATTTAGGACACGCCATTGAACCGTCTTGTCGCACAAATGTTGTGATTTACTGTAAGAATTAATGTTACGGGCAGATTTAGGCAGATGTTCCAAAAAGATCATAGAAAATCACCGTTTTGCAAATTTCGCGACAGCTGTGGATGTAATGATCGCAAAATCTTAACTGCATGGAAAATCTAAGACTGCATGCAAAAATTCATGTCCATACAACAAACAATTTTGGAGAAAATTGACGCTTTCTGTGGGCGCGAATTTCCGAACGGACTATAAAATGGTTGTCACCTGAAAGTGTCAAAAGACTTTAAATTGCTTGCAACAATGATGTGAACATCAAAGACCGAGTTTCCATCCTAAAGGATAACAATACATAACTACAAACACAAAGACATTAAACAAATAGAAACAAATACAACAACAGAATTCGGTCATGTAGACTTTGTTCAGGCAAAGACGCATTAGGTGGCTTTTCTATCACATGGAGGTAAACATAATGAAGATGGAGTTTCTATAGGGTACATCAAACAAGGTTTTATCGATTGTTTTCTCACGCTGAGACCTAAATTATATTTAACTGAGATATACGATACATTTAACAGTCTTTTGACCTACTGCTGTCGTCTACACGCGTTGTTCGTAGGGTTTCCCGGTGAGAAAAGGATTAGTGTGTTCTCGGGCATGTCCACAGAGGTATACCGATATGAGGTTATAGTGTCGATTGGCTGAGCGTTTATCTTATCAGGTGCAGACGGTGACAAACAAGCTACGTGCCCTACTGGTGTGAACGAAAATGTTTCCGAAAAGTTACGGGACCTACTGGCGTGAACTAAAATGTGTCAAATAAGTTGCGGGACCAACTGATGTGAACTTAAATGTGTCAAATAAGTTACGGGACCTACTGATGTGATCTCAAAGGTGTTAATAAGTTACGGGAGCTACTGATGTGAACTCAAAGGTGTCAATAAGTTACGGGACCTACTGACGTGAACTAAAATGTGTCTATAAGTTACGGGACATACTGATGTGAACTAAAATGTGTCAATAAGTTACAGGACCTACTGATGTGAACTAAAAGGTGTCAAATAATTTCCGAAACCTACTGATGTGGACTGAATATGTCAAATAAGTCCGGGACATATTGATGTGAACTAAATTTTGTCAAATATGCTACGGGACCTACTGATGTGAACTGAAGGTGTCAAATAAGCTACGGAACCTACTGCCGTGAACTGAAGGTGTCAAAAAAGCAACGGGACCTACTGACGTGAACTGAAGGTGTCAAATATGTTACGGGGCCTATTGACGTGAACCGAAGGTGTCAAATAAGCTAGAGAATCTACTGATGTTTAAAGATGTCAAATATTTTAAACAATAGATTGGAGTTTCAGCGAAGTGCGCCACGTTCAACTTAGACACAAGGTCTGTCGGTTATATTAGGGTGCATTCCTAAATATAAAAGACCCTGTGATCTGAATATAGTATGTGTCAAATAAGCTACGGGACCTACTGATGTGAACTAAAAGGTGCCAAATAAGCTAAATGACCTGCTGATGTGAATTAAAGGTATGAAATAAGTACAGGACCTACTGATATCAACTAAAAGGTGTCAAATAAGCTAAGGGACTTATTGATGTGAACCACAAGGTGCCAAATACGCTGCGTGACCTACTGATTAACTAAAAGGTATCATATAAGCCACGGGACTTTCTGATATCAACTTAAAAGTGGCAGATAAGATACGAGACCTACTGATGTGAGCTCACATGTGTCGGGAAAGCTATGATTGTGACCTAAAAATTGTTAAACAAGCCACACAAGCTACTGAATGATCCAGAAGATGCCAAAGACGTACTGAACACATCACGTGATATAAAAGGTGCATAATAACCCACAGTACCTCCCACCTTTGCCGTCAATATTACAATTTTGAATTTTTAAACGTGCATCGAAGCGAGCAAAAGAGCAGAAGAGTTAACAAATAATGCATGTGTCAATCGTTCTAAATTGTTTGTGACTTCGTCGTTTGCATATTGAATTACTAATGTTATGTGTTCTTGTGTTTCACTTTAGAAGGTTCATACTTTGCTTCTCGCATAAAGCTAGTAAGTAAAGCGGCAAATATATATACAAGGACTGTCGGAGGAATGCAAACAAGGTACCTTGGAATAGCAGAAATAGCGTCCAATAAGATTCGCGCATTTTTTGCAAGCTCGCAAATGTTCCAGCGTTACCCCACGTTACTTTTATTGGTCTATAACTGCCCAGGAAGTCAGGGAGGATACGCGCATTTTCAAGGTGGTTCATTAATTAATAAGCAGTGTGGTGTCTTTACTAGGTTTAGGAAGTGGCCGTAGGTAATTATGTAGACAGTTTTCCGGCACCTCAGCATTCTGTATACTGGTGCTAAAATCCAACACTACATGCTTAATGCCTCTATCATCAAGCTCTTTGATGTGTTGATACTGTACACATCAGGACTCGGAGCAGTGTTTCTACTTGTTTTTAACGTATACATAACGTCTTCGTCAGATATGAGGTTGAAATATATCTGGCCTCTGAATCCATTTTCCAACACACGATTCTTAATCTCTTGACGGGCAGATTTATCACCTTTATCCGTCTGAGTGATATACCAACTGAGTAATGCACGTCCTTTATCTTCATCGGTCTACAGACTCATTCCCGCGGAGCTCAGAATAATAGGTATGGGTTGGCTTATATTGTTCCTATTCATTCGTGGATGTAAGGACCAGAATTTCTGTAAGGTCTTTTCCGTGCCCACCTGTGTCACAAAAGCCTTCCACACTTGGTCCTTGGCTTCAACCCCTCCGTTATTCACTGTACTTTTTCTACATCCTCAATCCACCAGTGTGGTTGGATGAAATGTGTTCTAGCTGTCTTTTTACTGGCATTTTGACGCAATATATGTAGAGGGCTATTACAGTCACGTGAGCCTGCAGGGGACTTCAAGTGTGTTTAGGCCTCCTGTATCTAGACACTGAAGGTAGTGGACACAGTTGTCGACATGCGTACAAGTGAAGGAATATATCTAGACACTGAAGGTAGTGGACACAGTTGTTGACATGCGTACAAGTGATGGAATATATCTAGACACTGAAGGTAGTGGACACAGATGTTGACATGCGTACAAGTGAAGGAATATATCTAGACACTGAAGGTAGTGGACACAGTTGTCGACATGCGTACAAGTGAAGGAATATATCTAGACACTGAAGGTAGTGGACACAGTTGTTGAAATGCGTACAAGTGAAGGAATATATCTAGACACTGAAGGTAGTGGACACAGTTGTTGACATGCGTACAAGTGAAGGAATATATCTAGACACTGAAGGTAGTGGACACAGTTGCCGCGTGTAGTTCCGGGAAGGGGGGGGGGGGGGGGGGGGTTCTCTGATGAGACAAACAAAGAATAGGGACATTGACCTTTAGGATCGGGTAAGAGGCCACTAATATGAGATTGTGATATGTAGCTAGCAACCTTATGATGTAACATGCATTGCTACAGAAACCACTGGTGCAAGAACTTATGACTGATTAACTGCAAGCTTCGTGCAAGAGGGGAGCCGCGGTGGTGCAGTGGTTAGCTCACTGGATTCCTAGCTCGGTGCTCTCAAACATGATTTCTGTCAATATTTCCATATTCCAAACTTTCTATTTTATTATTATATTCTTTATGCAGTGCATTTTTAACTATGCGTAATGTTTTTTTTTATAACTAATGTTAAGAAACATATGGAGATCAAGGGAAATAAAGTCCAACAATGATTTCAATATAAGGCTACAAATGGTTAGAGGAGCTTTCATTACGCTGTGAAATATATGGAGATCATAAGAAATGGGGTTCAACATAACAATCAGAATTTTGTATTCGGATGTCACGTCAGTCCTACTGTATGGCTCTGAAACATGGAGAACGACAAAAACAACAACAACAAAGCTACATACATTCATAAATGGGTGCTTGTGTAGAATAGAAGGATTAAAATGACATGACAAAGTTACAAATGTGGAACTAATGACAAGATTCAGACAAGTGCCGGTAGAACAAGAGATGAGAAGACGACGCTGCCGATGGATAGGACACACACTGAGGATAGCTGTTGATAGCATTACAAGGCAGTCCGTGTTCTGGAACCCCCAGAGCGAGAGAGGCAGGGGTAGACCAAGACGCACATGGAAAAGAGAACTGGATACGGAAGTGGAAAAGATGATGAAAACGGGGAGAGAACGTGAGCTGATGACACGTGACAGGAAGGCTTGGCATGTGTTTGTTGAGGGCCTATGTTCCTTGCGAAGCTAAAGCGTATTGAATGAATGATGAATGAAAGTAAATTTTATGACATGTACAGACAAGCGAACACAGCAGTCTCAACAATACAACGTTAATAATCATAACTGAAGATTACGCGGACGGTACATAAACTTTTGTTATTCCATCTTCAGACATATAATGAATATCACAAATGGATGCTTAATGATTGATCATTGCATACTGGATCCAATAAAATATATGCCTTCTACTGTCCGGATACTAGGATATCCACATATGATTTGTTTTCGAAGAGTATAAAGTTATTAGATTCCGTGCTGAATATTCTATCAAAAATCGGAAATTGTCAGCATTTTGCTAAGAAAAAACTATATTGTTTACAAAAACATATTTTATGCATTTACTGATTATTCATGATCACATGGGGGGTGGGAGTGGCTAAGAGGTATCGCGTCCGCCTGTAATTCTAGGGGTACAGGGTTCGATTCCCAGGTGAGGGAAACTAATTTTTGGAACTTTTTTCAGAACCAGAGATCCAAGTGATGTCATACTCTCGCCTGCTCTCCTGGGTAGTGAGACCGGATACCTAACCATCTCGAATAAGGGCAACACAATTGGAGGTCCAGTGTGTAAGATGCGCACGTTAAAAATCCCACAGCAGTTGGAAATCGTAAAGAGTAGGCCATAATGTCGAGCTTCGGCAAAATTTAAAGATTAGAAGCCTACTCCCCAAATATATTTACAGAATGAGTGATTCCTATATACTTCTTCTTCTTCTTCTTTGATCCATAACCAAAAACCGTCAAAGCAGTCAGCGGCCATCACGCCTGGTGGCGTCTTGTAGGGCAGCAATAAATTGATTCCACTTGCTCGGTCGGTGGCCATCCTTCGTTCAGTGCCCCAACTGTGGTTCATTCTTTGCATCTCAGCTTCCGCATATATTCCTATATACACACACATTGGGATTTTCACCGGTGCTACGGAGTTCGTGCACTGTGCTGAGATCCTGCTTGTGTGATCTAAGGGAGGAGATCGGAGTACTGATGAAGTCTGTGTGCAATGAAGGTAGTCCTTGAAACAAAACAAAACCAACCATTATCGCAATTACATGAACGTTTTTTTAATAGAAAATACTGCTTTTCAAAAACAGAAAAAAAAACATATACATATGAACAATTAATTCGTCAATATAGTGAAGTGAATCCGTATGACAACCCGCTCAAATTCCCCGCTCAAAAAACGAACTAGCTATCGTAATTTTAAATCTATAAATAACTACGGTATTTGAAATTTGTCTGAGGGTCCAGTCAAATTTGCCGCCAACAATTTAACTAGAGTATTTGAATTTTTCTAAGAAAACAAGTTAAAAGATACCACTCCGCCCCCCCCCCCCCCCCTTCACACACCCACCCCAATATTTATCGAAGGACGTAGTAAACATTAACAACCTATCAAATCGTTACATCTTTTTGTGTAAGGACAAGAAAATTTAGTTGAAGTGGAAATAATGCCTATTTGGGGTTTTTGATCGAACTTAGAAAATTTATTTCTTGATAACTAAAGATACTTAAAATGCAAGGGATATCTCAATATATAGCGCTGATATTGCTTAACATATACACATAGAGATTCCCTCATACAAAATTATCTTGACATAGAAAAATTTAATTTAGTAATATTTTCACTTCAGGTTAAGATCAAATTTAATTACAAAAAAATTAACCAGATGGAGATGCATAGAAATAATTAATAGAAAACTATATAGAACGATAGAGAATAATTGGCCGTTTAATTATCACTTTTGATAATTAAAATCGGTTCACAAATAACTCTGATACAAAATAAACAATTTCTGTCAGATTAGACAAACACGCTTAAAACTGCTCAAATTCTATGGCCTATGAAATAGTTAACTTTTTTGACTCGTCATCTGATTAGTTAGGTGTAGTTGATAAAAATTAACAACTTTTTGTAAATTCCGCCATTACCAAAAAAAGCTTCCACGCCACTAAGAGTTTTTTACTGCTTGGTCGCTTGTGTGTGTGAATACTCTTTACTTGAGGGTAAGACAGATAATTTTGTTTGCATATTTTATTAACCTGTAAGTAACAGGCTATTGTATGCCATATTTTTCGATACTGCCGAACGGGATGTGTTGTGTCACGACGACCTAAGTAGGAATGTGTATAGGGCAGGCTTATTTGGAGTGAAAACAATGTAAAATGTTTGCAAATTGGCAACACAAATTTGCACCTGTAAGTCCAGTCTTAATAAATTGATATTGTCTTTTGGAATGACACACTTTTCAAATTACATGTGAAAACATATAGGGAATGTTCGAATGAAGTAATCAACAGGTCACAAGCCATATTGTATCCACCATGATTAATGTATGGAAGACAAACATGAGTGAGGTTTATTAATGTAGAATCAATCCTGAAGAAGACTGATTACACCAAGCTGAGTGTAGACAACGGAATTTAAGGTCAGGTGCGACTTATTAGCACAAGTAGCTGACCC